>OY856411.1:1383358749-1383958749 GCA_963693085.1 Alisma plantago-aquatica
GATCGGAATGATACATATAATATATGTATTTTGCTCAGAAAAATGAGAGGAATCCTATACAAATGCATATAGAAGCTAATTCCTATTGCAATTCGAAAATTAGTATAAGTTATCAACTTTGATAAATTAAAGATTAAGAAACCCTATTTTGAGATGATTAATATATTTAGTAGGGTTTAATGGATGATTAAAGTTAGTATTAACCTATTAATGATAAAAAGGAACATTAGGAACAAAAAGGATGAACTTTGCACATAATTGGTTTAATTTAGAGTTTCATGTGCATGAATATACTTTAATGGGCCTTGAAACCCTAATGTTGGTAAATGCGACTCTTAATGGCTTTAATTATTCAAAATCATGAATAAAGTTAAGATTTGATGATTCTAAGCTATTTTGAGTATAAAGGTTTATAATTGTGGATAAATACCTTTAATGTAGAAATTAGGGTTTTCTAATGAATAAAGGTAGAATTAATGACAATTAGAATTCATATGTGAATTAGACCATAATGAACTATGAATTGATGATAAATGAGCACAATGATCTTGTCATTGATTAAAAGGATAAAAATGGTAGCTTTAATATAAAAGAGGCTTAATGGACTTAATTGATGGTTAATTGTGCCTTTAATCCAAAATTACAGTTAAATGTTGTTAAAGGATAGTCTTAATCCCTTTTGTGAAGAATGGATGAAATAATTAGGGTTTAAAATAGTAAAAGATGAAGGGAAATCCTAATTGCAATGGAAACCCTAAAAGTGGACTAGAAACCCTAGAAATCGAGCTAGGTTTAATAGATCTTGATGGCTTGATCAATACTAGGAAATTGAATGATTATTTCAGGATCTTGTTGTGTGTGCTTGATTGCTTGGATTTCTTACTTGCATGGAATAATTCTGTCTCAAATCAGCCTAACATGTATGTGGTTAATTATGGTTAATCGCATTAGTTTTCCGAAGAGTTTCCTGAATGATTCACCGCATTGAATGTAAATTATCAGTTGGATGTTCATACTTGAAAATTATAAGGTCACTACAATTATCAAAAGTATATTATAAGTATGTATTCTCGCACCTACATGCCACTTTGATGGATGATGCAAAGAGGTCAAGCCCAAGAGGGAAGACCCATGGGCACCATGAGTGGTGACCCCAGGCACCAAGCTCGAGATTGAGAAGGTGGCATATGATATTGCATGACTAGAGGGAACCATGAGTGGTGACTCCAGGAACCAAGCTCAGGATTGAGAAGGTGGCCTTAAGTCAATGGAAAAAGTGAAACTCGAAAGGGGGTATGCCAGGGTTAGGGCAAAAGTGGTGGAGAATGTCATATGAAAAAGCATAAATTGGCCTTTTAGTTAACTTGATTGTGATAATTAGATTGTTATCCATATTTGCAAAATTTTGGTTGTCCTCACATACCAACATATTCCGATAAGTTGATAATTAGGTACAAGATTGAAAAGGACAAATAGTAAAGTGGCACATGTTGAATTAAATAAGAATTAAAGTATAAAGGAGGATTAGTTAGAATAGACTCCTGATGCAGATAGATATCCTAGTTTTTGGAAAAGGTATACAAAGTTTTATTTTATACCAGTTTTCAGTTTAGTTGGTAAAATTTGATAGTTGTTATTGATTATTTGTCGAACCTTTGATCCTGTTAATTGTGATAATGGCTCTGATCTCTTGGTCTCCTTTAATTGGGGGTTATCGGGAGGCGGGCTCGTTACAATTGGTATCAGAGCCTAGGTTCCTCATTTAATATTTAATAATTATTAAATTTTACAAACTCTATAGAACCCAAGGGAGTTATTAGAGGATTTTCTAAAAGATAGAGGTGTCTAGAAAAGGATCACGTCTGGGGGCTGGCAAGATTTTCGTCTGCACCGCTAGTTGCAATACGAGGACTCCTAGATTAGTGTTACTGTCTGGCCAATGTCTCAGGATTTGACTCGAAATAAGATACCTTTAGGACTCTCTCATCTTGTACATCCCTTCTCACCTCAAATGCTGTTAAGGATTATAATGATTAGGGTTTTCTCTCTTTTCCTCACCCTCTTGAGGTATGGGTAAGGTTGATAAGGTTTAAGGAATCCTCCACCAAATTAATGAAAAGTATGTAAATAAGATTTCATGGACATAAGCTTAATATATTAAGCATAAACTAAAGAATAGATACATGCTTAGGTCGTATGACATGAGTTGTCATTGCCCTCAGGAGAAACCTAAGGCTAGACCTTCTTGTCTGGAGGGTGAGTAGAGAGGGAGTTAGTGTTGGAGGTAGATACCTCCATTATAGGTAGAGACCTGGCACATCCTCTGAGGATGATGTAAACCCCAACCCTAAGTAGAGGTTAGAGAAAGAGACAACATGATGAGTTAGATGTCATGGTAGACCAGGTGTTTGGATGGACATGCCTTGGATGCCATATGAGTCATGAGAGGTTGGATGACCGAGTACCTTTGGTGACCCAACCCTGAGAAGGGTCGTGCATGTTAGAGTGAAGGATAGCTCCTTCATTGATGAGGTTAGAGAAGAACCTATGGAAACCCCATGCGCTTATATGTGCATGGCATAGTAGGCACCCGGGATATGTCAGTAGTGCAAGCAGTAGGTGGAAACCTTGGTCAGGAGAGTATGATGGGTAGCTTATGTGATAAGAATAAAGATAATCCTGAGCGAACATAAGTTGAACCTAGTCTTCACCCACGTAGAGGTATGCTTGTGAGCTTGATCCATCTTCATGAAGAGAGGACCTTTTAAGGTTGGTTATGGAGTTAGCTCTAGAGAGAGAGAGCAGGACTCAAGCAAGAAGGTTGGAAGCCTATACTCTGAGGTATGAGGAAAAGTGGGGAGTTGAGGATGATGCGATCTAAGTGGATGTTTGTGGTTGCATCTTGCTTGGTCCCTGGAGGCTGATGATGTCATGGTTGCCATGAGAGGAACCAAACCCTAGAGAGAGGATGAGTCTTCCGGTACCTCTGTATCTATGGTATAGATGGGGAAGATGAGTTACTTAAACCATGAAGAGGTTTAGTAATAGGTTGTAAGGCTTATACCTTGTTGGTTGTCCTTGAGGAGGACTCCACTCTGAAGTGTTGCTCGAGTAGGAGGATGACAGGAAGTGCATGTCATACCTTGTGCATGTGTGGACCATAGTTAAGAGGTTGAGTAGACAGTGGACATCAGAGAAGTGAACATAGGGTTCCTAGGCCTAAGAGGGGAAGTGGTGTACCTGATTCCCATGACAAGGTTTGAGTTTCTATAGATTCAAGCATGGTACTTCTCATGTTTAAAGGAAAGAGAAACCCCTTAAGTTTAAGGTATGTTTGATGAACCCCTCGCAATGAAGTTGATGACATGGGAAGGTATGATCTTGATCCAATTTTGAGGATGAGAACAAGTATGACCTAGCATTGTTTAGTAGGTGGTTTGCCTATGCCTTAGTGGCTGCTGGGTTAAGCATGCTCATGGGAATATAAACCCTAAGGATGTTTGTGACCCTTGTTATCAAGGTGTAGTTTCCTCCCATCCTCGGAGAGGGACCCTTTAGCATGGTGTATACTAGTTTTGTTGGTTTTGAGGTAACCTAAAGAGGTCTCATAGGATCTTGAGAAACTAAGTGAAGAGTACATGGTAAGAGAATGAACCTGTAGACCCATAGATAACCATCTCTAAGGGCGTGTGGGTGTGTTACCATGGAGGTAACTGGTATGGGGCCTGATTAAGGTAGGCAGGTCGCCATGACCCTTATGAAAGGATGAAAATCAGCCCATGAATGCAGAGAGAGAAGATGAAGGCTTGGGTAAGGTTTTAAGTTGGACATGTACTATAATATAATCCTAAATCTATCCTAGGATCAGGTAGGAATACGACTGATGGAAGTAGGAGTTGCCTAATTCCCTAGTTGCACATGACCATAGGGTCAGGAGGTAACAATTATCATTGTCTGAGGGCCATGGGTTAGGAGATTGATCACCTTCATGAACTCATGAGACCCAAAGGGCAGATGAGTAGGGCACTCTCTAGGTGCATAAGGGAATATGGATGACCCCAAAAGTGTCGGCACCCTACAAACCTAGAGGAGATGACCAAGGATTGGATGGTGGCCCAAGTAGGGTTCGAGACCAGTTTTCCATGGAAATAACCTTGATATCGAGATGTTTGTGATGAAGAGACCTAAGTTGCATGTTTCAACATAGATTCTAAGGTGTAGTGGCAAGGTGGGATGTACCATCTCTACTCTTGGAATGGGAAGAACTTTGTATTTGGACTGCAGCCAAATGCTTATTTCCTCTTGTTGTGCGTGTGAGAGATAGGACAATACGCATGCCATACACCAAAGATAAAGATGACGTGAGTTGGAACGTTACTATGAGGTATGAGGACATAGATGATAACATACCCTTATAAGATAAAACAATTCAGGGATGGTTTAAAAACATCAAGAGAAATAAGGTAGTCATCTTATGAGGATGTTTTATCATGAGCTATGAGTTATACAAGGTTGAGTTTGAAAACAAAGAGGATGAGCTCATAGTTTCTTAATGAAGATAGACTTAGAGTCCGAGATGAAATAATAAGTGGAATACATGGAGGTGTATGTCTGCAATAGTACCTTTACACATAAGGATGTGAAGTGGTTGAGATGCAGCTGCCTAGTTTAGCTAGAGGCTAAAAGAATTTGTTGGGCTAACCCTAAGTTCGAAAAAGGAGATGTGTTTGGCTAACATTCAGATGTAACGAGATCTGTTGAACAAGTTAGTAGTTGTTTGGTTAGCCAGCCTTGGCCTTGATGTAATAAGAGGATGGTTGTAGAACCTCATATGTACTTCTCTTGAAGGGAAGGTGATGAAACCCTGACTAGAGTGGTTTAGGGTTTCTGAGGAATCGATATTGAGGAATAATATCATACATGAGATCATGATTTTAAGATCACCATACACCGTGGTACTACGGAGATAGTAAGTGACAGTAGTACATTGGATGCTTAAGATGAAGTTGCATGTGGCTTGTCGCCATGCATGACAGGAGGTGAAGGACGAACACCAGTAATCCAGTGTATTGTTATAGTGGATAAAGAGTCCCTAAGAGGGAATGGGAGTTCATCGCTATGGATGTTGTGGTAAGTCTCCCCTGGACCAAGGAAGGTCGAGATGCAATATGGGTTATGGTAGATCGCCTTACTTAGATGACATGAGAAAGAAAGAGTTCTGTCAAGGGACATATCCGATTGAACTACATATGAGAGAGATGGTTCAACTACACCATGATGCGAGTTCAAAAGTTCTTGAGTATAACCTAAAGATACACTACCTTAAGGTGGAAGTAGGTACATGAAGAACTCAATGTTAGTATAATTTATCACCCTAGCTGATGGTTAGTGTAACCCAGACTAGAGGGTCTGATGAGAGTATGTGTGCTCATTCAGGGTGATACATGGAGATAATTCTTGTCTTCTGTAAGATGTGATGAGAACCACCATAGCCAGTATCAGGATGTAAAGAAGCTCTGTAAGGGAGGTTGTGTCGGTTACCACTTCATTAAGATGATGTTGGTGAAGGGGCCTCACAAAGGTTAGGAAAGAACCACAGTGTGTGCATATGAAGTCTCTTTGATTGTGCAATGGCTGAGAGAGAGAGAGCCAGGGGTGACATGAGTCATGAGTTGATGCAAAGCAGACTAACATGCAGTTCACTGTGGGAGAGTATGTGATGTGAAAAATCTGACCCCTCTAAGCTACAACTGAGAAAGTTGAGTTCCCAATATATGGGTCCATTTGAGATGGATTGGCGGAGATGGTTGTGTTTAGCCTTACCCCTCAGGATAACATGATGTATAATGTGTTTCATGAGTCTGATCTAGAGCACTATGTGAGGTACCCAAGCCATGTGTTGAGCCTTGAACCTATTCAGCTTTTGAGAGGCTGAAATGTCCTAAGTCACCTATGAGGGTACGATATACCAAGGTAAGAAAGAACTCAGATGAAAGAATATGAGATGATAAAGGTTCTTTGGAAGTGCCATGGATAGGGAAAAGACACATAGGGGTCAATGATGGACATGGAAAAGTCTTATCCTAAATTGTTTGTTTGCTTGACGTAATTTTGAGGGAAAAATTCCTATAAGAGGGGAAGGATGTTACAACCCCAATTTTTGGGTATCTTTGGTGGGAAATGTGATTTCTCATATTAAATATATTTGAATAAGTAATGATATAATTTGTTTTGAATAAAAGGATTTCGTTTACAATAGCCTTGTAGGTTGTTTTCTGGGCTTTATTGGCTATTGGGCCCAATAACAAGGAAATTCAATTAGTAAATGAATAATTGAGAAATGGAGAAAAAAAGATGTAGAAACCTCTAGAAGGCAAAGGAATGTTATAAAAAGTTGGATTTTGTGCCTCTTGGGTTCCTTGGGTCCCAAGGAGTCCAAAGTTGCAAAGATAAAGCAATAAGAAAAGAAAAGATCAATTAGATATTTCTTTATTAAGAAAGAAATTGAAAACAATGATAAAATGTGGAAAATAAGTGAAAATAGGTACAATTGAGTTACCTTTGGTGGATTTTCATATCCATAAGGTTTCTAATGTTAAAAGGAATTCCAGTACGGAAAATAAAAAGAGAGATAAAGAGAAATCCTCGAAAAGAGATATTTCGATAAGAAATAAATAAGATAATGAGAAATAATGGATAAAAGGTTAGAAAAAGGCTAAGAGATATTCCCAAGATGGGAATTTGAGCCATTAAGGTTCCTTGAGGTTCAAGGAACTCAGAATAATAATTTAATGGTAAAAGAAAGAGAAAATAGGTGAGAAATATATATAATTGAATAATATCTTGAACCTAAAGAAACGTCATGTTTTATTTTATATAATGAGCCCAACTTTGGTAGAGCGGTATATTAAGTCATTATTAACTTTCCCTAAAAATTTGGCATCAATTGAAAAAACGGTTTGGGAGATATGAATTTTACAAGTTTCCTAAAGTGTAAAGGATAACATTAAATGTAACAATTGATGTTCTAATACGAGGCTTGCTAGCCATTGGATCCAGATCCAATGGTAGATGCTTTTCATTTCAGATTTGGAAAAAAGGAATAGTATAATGTGAAATCAATTCAATAGATCACTTTCCCTGATCATCCACGAGTCCTAAAAATGAAATGATTGACCTCAGGAGATTAAAACAGAGCCAATCATCCCTGGTTTTTACTAGTTTCCGGTGAGTTTGGGATTATGCCCAAATCACAGTGGGTTTAAAACTCCTTTCAAACAAAGGAACTGGAATTTCAGGAATTCATTTCCTATATAAGGGGCCTTATGGATGCCCGAGGTGAGTAAGATCAAAGGATGGGTGCACCAAGATGGTTCTGCGATCAATCGCCAGGAAGTAACTTTGTGCCCTTTCTCGGTGTTGCTCTATTCTATGCCAGCAAAAGTGCTGCGGATGGAGGACCACTGCATCTTGGGACTCTCATCCGTCTTGGAGCTTTTGGAGTTGGGAGGTTTGAAGAAGGTGGGGCTGAGTAGGTGCCCTAATCGCGAAGAGATCAACCTTCGGTCGCCGGCAAAGTAGTGCTAACGACACTCTGTTTATGTGGAGAAACAGAGGCTCGCACCTGTTGTTCGTGAACGGGGGGTGGCGTAGGGGAAGGGATGACCGAGGTAGGAAACTGGGTTCCCAGCTAGCTAGATCCATGGATGGATCCGTGAACCAGGAAACAGTTCGAGCTAAAAAAAGATACGTGGCATATTACAATTGGTCTAAAGGTAATAATATTGCAAAATTCATAGAAGATAATTAGTAGATCGGAACGATACATATAATATATGTATTTTTCTCAAAAAAATGAGAGGAATCCAATAAAAATGCATATAGAAGCTAATTTCTCTTGCAATTCGAAAATTAGTATAAGTTATCAACTTTGATGAATTAAAGATTAAGAAACCCTATTTTGAGATTATTAATATATTTAGTAGAGTTTAATGGATGATTAAAGTTGGTATTAATCGGTTAATGACAAAAAGGAACATTAGGAACAAAAAGGATGAACTTTGCACAAAATTGGTTTAATTTAGAGTTTCATGTGCATGAATATACTTTAATGGGACTTGAAACCCTAATGTTGGTAAATGCGACTCTTAATGGCTTGAATTATTCAAAATCGTGAATAAAGTTAAGATTTGATGATTCTAAGCTATTTTGAGTATAAAGGTTTCTAATTGTGGATAAATACCTTTAATGTAGAAATTGGGGTTTTATAATGAATAAAGGTAGAATTAATGACAATTAGAATTCATATGTGAATTAGACCATAATGAACTATGAATTGATGATAAATGAGCATAATGATCTTGTCATTGATTAAAAGGATAAAAATGGTAGCTTTAATATAAAAGAGGCTTAATGGACTTAATTGATGGTTAATTGTGCCTTTAATCCGAAATTATGGTTAAATGTTGTTAAAGGATAGTCTTAATCCCTTTTGTGAAGAATGGATGAAATAATTAGGGTTTAAAATAGTAAAAGATGAAGGGAAACCCTAAAAGTGGACTAGAAACCCTAGAAATCGAGCTAGGATTAATAGATCTTGATGGCTTGATCAATAATAGGAAATTGAATGATTATTTCAGGATCTTGTTGTGTGTGCTTTCTTGCTTGGATTTCTTACTTGCATGGAATAATTCTGTTTCAAATCAGCCTTACATGTATGTGGTTAATTATGGTTAATCGCATTAGTTTTCTGAAGAGTTTCCTGAATGATTCACCGCATTGAATGCAAATTATCAGTTGGATGTTCATACTAGCAAATTATAAGGTCACTACAATTATCACAAGTATATTATAAGTATGTATTCTCACAGCTGCATGCCACCCTGATGGATGATGCAAAGAGGTCAAGCCCAGGAGGGAAGACCCATGGGCACCATGAGTGGTGACCCCTGGCACCAAGCTCGGGATTGAGAAGGTGGCCTATGATATTGCATGACTAGAGGGCACCATGAGTGGTGACCCCAGGCACCAAGCGCGGGATTGAGAAGGTGGCCTTAAGTTAATGGAAAAAGTGAAATCCAAAAGGGGGTATGCCAGGGTTAGGGAAAAAGCGGTGGAGAATGTCATATTGAAAACTATAAATTGTCTTGTTAGTTAACTTGATTCTGATAATTAGATTGTTATCCATATTTGCAAAATTTTGGTTGTCCCCACATACCAGCATATTCCGATATGCTGACCGACGTTTTGTTTGTCGGCATTTTAGGTATAAGATTGAAAAGGACAAACAGTAAAGTGGCTCATGTGGAATTAAATAAGAATTAAAGTACAATGGAGGATTAGTTAGAATAGACTCCTAATGCAGATAGATATCCCAGTTTTTGGAAAAGGTATGCAAAGTTTTATTTTATACCCGTTTTTAGTTTAGTTGGTAAAATTTGATAGTTGTTATTGATTATTTGTCGAACCTTTGATCTTGTTAATTGGGATAATGGCTCTGATCTCTTGGTCTCCCTTAATTGGGGGTTACCGGGAGGCGGGGTCGTTATATTAGTACATCATAATTATTATGTAAATATGAGGGTATTATTATATAAGATGTTGATTATACAATCTAATCCCACATAATGTGATATATTTACTAACAATATTCTTTAGTACATATTTTTATCCTTGTTTAGTTAAATCTAAAGAGCCAAGCATACAAATCTACTAATCATGGGAATATGATTTTTAGATTCAAGGGCTAGGTTTGGGTTGTTACGACACTCCACCCCTTAAAAAAGGATTTCATACCCTAAAATCCATCCTTCCTAACTATACTATCCAATAACACTCCACCCCTCAAAAGTTATAAGCTACTAAGCCAAGCTTAGCAACATCAAGGTGCTAGGGTTACTAATGTATCCATTAATTGTGAATATTATAGGTGGTTTCTGTTGTTCATAGATCATGATTCCAACCAACATTTCATACTCACTTATTATTGAGTTTCATGTCCTTGTGTTACTAACCTATCAACCCTAAGATTCACATTATCTTACAAAAATCCATATGATATAAAAGAGTAGGTCAACTAAATCTTTTAGCATAAGCCTAGTATACAGAACTTAGGGTTGAGGATTTCTATGGCAACTAAATCTTTGGAGTACTATATCAAAGTTCATACATCTCTTCATTGTGACTCAATTTGAGAAAACATTCACAAATCCATAAAATTTTCTTTTGTACATACAATAGTATAATGGAAAATAGTTTTGACGATAAAATATATTTGACATAAAAAATGTGGATTCAAAATTAATTATGAGAGTTGAGTCACGATGTATTCCATAGTATTGTATTAGTATCCTACTACTTTCCATCCTCACACGTATCTCCATTGTAAAGTCAAAACTTATAACTTCCAAAGAGATATATTACCACAAACCCACATATGATCTTATGGGTCTCCTCACACTAGCGTTTACTTATAAAGATTCTTATGTGTACCTCATACAATCCTAAGTTTACCTTTATTTATATCATGAATTACAAAGGAAAAGTTTTGGGAAAACATCATGCTTAGATGGTGACTATGAAAGGTAAGGGTTCTAATTATGGAGACATTATTGAAATAGTCAGAATTCAACTATTATGGGATCTGATATCTTGTAAGGAGTGGGACCTGAGAGGGGATCCACTACTCACTTAATTTGATAAACAAATCCGTATAATCCAAACATACTAAAAGCATATTCTATAATAGGTGTAAATTTTTTATTTATAAAATGATGGTAAATAAAATATCGAAGTATGGCATTGGAATATAAATCAGGGATATATTCAATTTATCAAGTGTACATACTATCCTCCAACTTGGGATTTACATGAATGCACCAACATAAGGATTTAAATAGAGGGATATCTAGATATACCATCTCTATCTCCCCAAGAGATCTACCTAGAAGGTCCATGTCACTGTGTCCAATCTTCCAAGTCCTACCTAGGGTTGGAAGCATACCCCACAAGAGAAGACAAAAATAGAAGTTGTCAGCATAAAACTTCGGTATGTGCATGTTAATAGGGAATTGAGAAACATAAGGAAAAAGGACATCAAGTATAACAAGGCTTCACATAGAAGAGGAACATTACTATTCACATGGATATATAAATAATGTTAATAACATTAAGATGATAAATACGAGCAAGGAATCCATGTATTTTACATGTGACAATACTAGAAAAATATAAAAATGTTGGTAGGAAATAACACATCTACCATAAATATGGGGTGAACATGAACATATACACATCTGCTTAGAGTAGGACATGATATACATCTTCTCTTATAATATCAGTTGTAGGAATTATTGCCTATGCATTATCAAGTGTGAGAATTTACACATCCACATAAAATAGAACGTCACATTGTACTAGTAGTCACCACATGATGCATGGAAAAAGAATAAGAAACTATAAAAAAATGAGGGATGACAACATCCACAATTATCATGTGGGGTTAGAGGACCCATAAACAAATACATGATCATTTCCACAATAAGATGCTTCATGGGATCAAAAAAGTCCACTATTTGAAAATTAGGGTTTCACAAGGAATAAGCTGAACAAGATATGAATAAGAGACCTATAAGAATATCCAAAAAAGTTAGAGGACCACAAGATCTGAATCAACATAGAATCTTTCACATGAAATAATTTCTTAGAAGAGAGAGAAATTGTGTAGACTAATTTGAGCATAGGACCAATAGAGAGAGAGGGAATATAGGTTATTACTCAATATGATGAATAGGGATGCAACATACCCCAGATGAAGTCTACATATGTCCAAGGTCAAAAACCTAATTCCATCTCAGTCCACAAGCAACATATTAAAGGCATATATGCTATAATTAATGAAATTACTTACATGTTAGTACATAATTAAGTTATTATGTTAATATGAGTGTATTATGATGTGTGATGTTGATTATATAATATATGTCCACATAATGTGTCATATGCATTAACAATATTCACTAAGATATAATTTATATCCTTGTTTGGTTAAATCTGAAGAACCAAGCATACATATCCTTATCATAAGAATTGGATTTCTACAGTCAAGATGCTAGGTTTGGGTGTGTTACAGCCAGTGGCTAGATTCCTAGTGTTCTCCCCTCGATGAGATAACAACACTTTATTACGTGTGGGTAACCAGTATTGGGGGACCTCTAGTTGTCCATTATCCACTGTAAAGTGTTGGGGGATATGACCCACCAATCTAGTGAGTCAAAGCTCTTACCCAATATTTTGAGTTTTTGTGCCAGTATCAAAATCAATCTATATTCAAATTACTAAAAATGCTCAACACTCAATTTCATCATGGTGACATTCAACAAGAGGGAAAGGTTGATAATAAATGGGTTAACCACTTTTGTAAAATTATATCAATGGAATTCAAGAGGTAGATAAATAGTTCAATAACAAAATCGAGAATTTCGTACCCATTCCAATCAAGAGTTTCCCATCAAGATGGCCACAAGGGACAAGGATGTCAATTTCTCATAAATCTAGCAAGGGATAATGTACTAGGGTAATTTGATGCTTCTTGGCTTGGAAATCACTTCCTAGATTCTAATTATGTGAAATTATCATTTTTTGCTTAGCGAGTTGGATTAATAATCATTTTTGTTTGTTATACAATCTCATTCTTTAACCATCAATTTCGTTCTCTTTAGTATAGTAGTCATCTTCATACATATGACATTCTAATCATTACCTATTTTCATTATATTCATGATTCATGTATTCATATGTTACATGTCTATTATATGACATATAGTGCATATACATAATTTAAGGACAAACATTTTCTAGGTATTGGTTTTAACACCTTTTAGGGTTACAAAATTAATAGTTTAATTAGAAATAGGGTTTTCGAGCATTAAATCCAATTTTCCATATTTATCCCTATATATGATTGAAATATCCATTATATGAGTGATTAAAAGGATAATTAATTTGAGGCCAACTATAACGTTCCATCATTTGAGGCCTCAAATAAAATGATCATAGAAAGAATGATTGGACTACCCATATCACCAAGGTGCATCTCCTTTTTAGGGAGTCCATCACTAAAGAACTATACAGTTAAGCATGCTCAACCTATAGTGGTACTAGGATGAATGACCAGTTGGGAAGTTTATCCTGGGTTGCTCTTTAGTTAAGACTAGTAGTGGTCTGTGGGGTCATTCATCATTCCTAAAAGTCTACTAGAGACTTGGGATGTGGGACCAAGTGTTAGAAATAGTATCAAAGCCAAAACCCTCCCGTAGGTGGGGCCCACATGGGCATGTGGCATGCAATTTTGAGTCATGCAACCCAAGCATGTTGTAAAGGAATGTTCATGGTGATGTATCACCCTTGTGTTGGTATTCTATGATGTGAGTTGGGTGCTGATGCACCATTCAGGTCTACACTAAAATGGGGAAATATTATGAGGCCATATAGTTGAGCCTCGATGAGGATGTCAATAGTCTAAGTGGGGAAGATTATAACGTCTCATGATTTGAGGTCTCTGATAAAATGATCTTAAAAGGAATGATTAGAATACCCATATCACCAAGGTGCACTTCCTTTTAAGGGATCCCATCACTAAATAACTATGTGGTTAAGCATGCTCATCCCAAAGTAGTGCTAGGATTGGTTGTCAATCAGGAAGTTTATCTTGACTTTCATGTGAGTGAGGAAAAAGTGTGCAATGAAGGCTAGTAGTGGTCTGTGGGATCAGTCATTATTCTAAAACTCTAGTAGAGTCTAGGGTAGTGGGTTTGGGTGTTACACCAACTATCATCTAAAGTATTGGAATTTCCTTGATCTTTTTTGGTTTGTAATGGTGTATTATTTTATCCATAAAATTACTTATGTCATATACACAAATGTGTTTTGAATGTGTCTGATGTGTATGTAGGTCTTGATGTACATAATTCATTACTGGTTCACCAAAACTCTTTACTATTTGATTTATTTGGTTACATGTAAATAGGTGGATTTAGCAAAAGAATAAAAGAGTATTAGATCTTTGTACCTCTCGATAGATAAGAGAGGATCTACATTGTTGTACCTAGATCCAGGAGCTGTATCAAAGATGTGTCGGCACATTCATCACCACACTGTCGTGTAGGGTTATGATTTGTACTAAGGCTAGCAATGTCAACGACTATGGTGTTAGTAGCAATGTTGATGCATGGCTTGTGTGTCTTCCAGATTGAAGATTCGGGAAGGAAAGAGATGCATGGAGAGGCCAAGTCGGGTGGTATCTAGTCCTGATCGGAGTTCTACCTAGCTTTGAGTACGACTAGGACCATAATTGTCTCAACTAGAAGTTGTCATCATGGAAGAGTGCTAGTGGTGGTTCAAATATTGGTGGTAGAGGGGAAACACTACCTACATCGATTGCTAGCTTGAGTACATGGTGACTGTGACCACGACCATGATGATGAAGTTGAGGTGGGTTCGTTGCCCAAGGCTACCAAGAATATGGTGGGTTGCTGAAGAGGTGGAAAAGGGTTAGAGGAGATGAGGGAGTCATATAGGTGTTGTGATGGGTGCAAGTTTTTCAAGGTGGGAGTGCACAAGCCGGTGAGTTTCATATCTACAATATGGTCAATCACTTGTCTATCACAGGTTTATGATGCATCTAGGATTCATGGAGGATGTGGAGGGAGATTCTAGAAACTGATAATTTCCATTACAAGGTATGCAAAAAGGTTCTATGATGGCTAATGGGTGATAGGGTTCAAGTAGCACTGTAAAAATTCTAAGTGGTAGTGGTCTTAAACCATGTCTTTGATCATAACAGTTATATATGGTGACCCGGGGAGCACACTAGGGTTTGAAGGGGCAACACCTCCTATCAAAGACTGAAATGGAGGGTTTTAACCAATCGTTACCTAGTAGTTCTACCATTAACACCTGCTTTTATGTTATTATCAAGATCATGGAGCTTTAATGGAAACCCTTCCTATAGTGTTCGGAAAGCTTTAAGACACAACCGACGAACTAGAGGGTTTGTAGATGAATCTGGAACAATTTGAATCATCAAAAATGGATGAATGGGGAAGGAGAGCTAGCTCACTGTTACTCTATGTAAGTGCGGCAATGTCAATTGGGATAGCAAGATCCATGGGTAGTCAAACCCTTATTTGCCCAGAAATTATCTAACTAAGTAATTTTTACACATTTCTTTAAATATTTATATCTACATATTTACAAGCCCTTTTAATCTGAAATTTTAACCACACCTTTTAGTTGATATTAAACTAAATTCTAATATTACTAACTCCAATTTCCTGGTTTCCAAAGTGCCCAATAAATTTACTCTCATTATTAATATAATATAATTATCGAATAATCAATTTTTTTTTATTTTTATTTATTTCCAATGCCAATAATCCATGATTGAGTTAAATGATTCATTTTTGAGTCCCAAATGAAATGAATAGAGCAAAATCAGATAAATTTCACTTTGTTGTTCGAATGTCAAGATAATTCAATGAAGTTCAATTATGAATGTAGATTGGAAAAAGAGAAATTCAATTTGAGAGGACCATGTATAATGGCTCAAAGTTTAATTTAGTACCAAAATTAAGTATGTTACATTGATAGTCATGCTCATTTACATAAATTGTTTCATCTCATTTGTCAAAATTGATTAATAGATAGGAAATGCTGACAAGGAGTGGATTGATTGATAGGAAATGGACATTAAATGTGAAACTTCTTAGGCTTAATTCTGAAAATTATTTAAACCTATAATTCATGCACCCATCCTTGATTTGTATTTTGCAGCTTTTTTAAAAGTAACCTATTGAGGGATCCTAATTTACCTTGTTGAGATGGCTAGATGAAGTGACTCGACTTGAGAAGGGTTTCCAGTTCCCGAAACAAAAATGAAATGAGGTTGAAATATGAGAAAAGCTTGTTATATGAGAATTTGAGTCATGGTTTACAAATTTAGAGGTACTATGTATAGCATGATGTCTATCACAACTATAGTGATAACTAACATAAACTCACAACTATTCATCAAAAGATCGAGTTAAATTATATCTTAAGATAAGTAAAGTTTTTGATATGTTAAATAAAAATAATTTATTTTCTTACTTGTTGTTCATGATCACGGGAAAGTCTCTAATTTAATTGACATATTATTGCACAATTATACATATATATACAAAGGAATGTTATTTAAATTAAAAATTATTACATTTCTTGGTCTTCCTTGATTTGTAAATTGCATATTTGTAAAAATATTTATCAGTTTAGCTGACACGCTCATATTCTATGTCAAATAATGCACAATGAAATACAAAGAATAATAGTCAACGAGGTAGTAGTTCATGTTTAAAAGGCATCAGTTCTCCAATGAAGGGATTTAGATTCAAAACCCATGTGGTGTGCATGGATAATGAATTACCCCTTATGCATAGCGACCCACTTGGTGATATGAAAGGTCCCTCTCCCAAGTGTGAGGGTAGATGAAGGGAGATAAGGATTTGTATGGAGTTCCACAAAGTGGATTGTTTAGGGATGCTTCCCTTGATTAAAAATAACTTAACAAAATAATATTGTGACTCATAAATACAACTATGTTTAGATTTACAAATATGTTCTAGATAATATTCTTATACTATATAAATAGTTCCATCTAAAATATTATAACATAGTCTGTGTTCCATTTTCTCATATTGATGGTCCATCAGGTGATCACATTTTTAAATCTTTACAAATAAACAAATCAATTAATATCAAAAAATTCTAGTGAGAAATAAAATTTTAAATATAGGTAAAATTTTGAAAAAAACATCATTTTAAAGAAAATAAAAATATGACTAAAAATATTCTAAAATTTTGTGATTTTCCTTCTTAAAAATTTAGTTTTCTCAGACAGTTAATCTTCAATGTATATTATAGATATGTAAAATCAATTTATATAGTCATTTATTTATTTTTGATTGAATGAACACATGTCAAGTCAATATCATTATATCCTCATCAAAAAGTTACTTCATAACCATAAAACATACATTACTTTGGCCTTCTTATTTGTGTGACTTTTTTTATTCAAAAAGAATATTACATTTTTAAATTACTATTATTAATTTAAACATATTATTCTTATATTTATCTAATATTAACTTATCATGTATGATATGCCACTTGCATGTGTTCACAACATACATACATACATACATACATACATGCATACATGCCGACAAGGGAATAGCCCGGTTGGCGAAGTCTGCTGGTCCCCAATGAAGGGACCCGGGTTCGAAACCACATGGAGAAGCATCTCTTGATTTATCACCCTCCCGGGCGTCCGACCTCTGCCAGGGAAAAATCTTTCTCTCTTAATCCCATACATACATACATACATACATACATATCATCTCTTGATTTATCGCCCGAGATCTGTAATGGGTTATGGGAGAGGGGGAGAGAAATCTTTGTCTCTTAATCCCATACATACATACATACACCCGATTGGAAAATTTTACTGGTCCCTAATGAAGGGACCCGAGCTTGAAACCACATAGAGAAGCATCTCTTGATTTATCACCCTCCCGAGCGTCCATCCTCCGCCATGGGTTATGGGACAGAGGGAGAGAAATATTTCTCTCTTAATCCCATACATACATACGCCGACAAAGAGTGACTCAAGTGGTCAAGCACGGTGTCCACTAACAAAGGGACACTGGTTCGAATCCCAGTTGCCTCCTTGATTTACCACCCTCCCAGGCGTTTGGCCTCCACCACGGGCATGGGAGAGGGGCAGAGAATGCCTTTCTTAATCCCATACATACGTACATACATACATACATATAAATATGTATATGTGTTTATCTTCAATACCCGTGCGAGGATCCATCCACAACAAAAATAGTTATTTTTTATATATTTTTTTACTTTATTTGTGTACACGATCACATTACCTTCCAAATAGTTATATTACATGCATAGTAGTTACACTTGTAACGAGCGTACAATTACATGTTTATTCCATAATATGTACTATATATTTTGTGCGGGCAGTGAATATATACCCTATATATGTGTGTATGTCTATGGTGTGTCGATATATATATATATATATATATATATATATATATATATATATATATATATATATATATATATATATATATATATATATATATATATATGTATACATATATATGTTTGTATATATATGTATATATATGTATACATATATATATATATATATATATATATATATATACACAGATATATATATATATATATATATATATATATATATATATATATATATATATATATATATATATATATATATATATATATGATATTTCATTTATTGCAAGCATGGAAAGCTAGGATTTTCATACGCATAGATTCAACGAAGCAAATATTTCGTTAGAACAGTAACTATCTTGAGAAAAAAACTATATTGTCCAAAATATAACTATTTGAGTAAAAAGGCAATTTTATGAGAGAAATACAAACAAGGTAAAAGGGGATATCCAGGGTTAAGCTGACCTACTCAGGGCCAGAGACTGTGGTTGGATACGGGTGTGTGATATTTCTCTCTCCTCAAGGGAGATCTTTTGATAGAAATACTCACATGGTAAAGGGGATATCCAGGGACAAGTTGACTCCCTCAACTCCAAAGTAGTGTCTAGATATGTGTGTGAGATTCCTATCTTCTCAGAGGAGATCTTATGAGAGAAATACTCAAAAATGAAAAAGTGTTCTGCTAATCTAGTTTTAGGTCTTTGTCCAAGACCGTATAGATATGAGTATAAAAGCAAGGTGATGGTCGAGTTTTAGGTCATGGCTCAGGACCATATAAATATGAAAGTGAAGGTGTGATTATTGCCTAATTTTAGGTCATAGCCTAGGAACGTATAGATATGTGCATGAAAGCATGGTGATGGACTAGTTTTAGGTCATAGTCTGGGACCATTAAAAGATATGAAAGTGGATTCATGATGATGGTCCGATTTAAGGTTGTGGTTCATGACTGTATAAATAGGGTAGGCAAAGATGGGTAGACCATGTTCTACTGGGGGACATCTTACTCAAGCTAGAAAATCTTGTGGATCATATGGAGTTGGCACTTTAGGGGCATGAGACTATATTTAGTCAAGATTTGGAATTGATAGACTTTTGGCATAATGGTAAAGTTTTACCTTACAAGAATTAAGCTAAGTAGAGACCCTTTAAGGAAACAAGTTATTGAGTAAGCATGGGCATGAGTAGCTCAAGGCCGGAGCAAATGATTCAAATATTGATGTGATTTGATTGTAAAAACACATCACTTATAGGTCAAATCCGACAATCCTTCAACGCATGGCTGAAATTATCAGATGGTCAAGGTATTTTGGAGAAGGTTCCCAAAATGGTCAACTCTTTGTCTCACATGTGATTGAAGTTGATGATTGAAGCACTTGTAGAGGATTTCAATACCATTTTGTCAGCCTTTCAACATATGTTAAAGGATTAGGGTATGAGTGGTGGCTCATGGGAAGAGACCACAATTGGACAACCATGTGACATGGAGTAAGTTAAAAGACTCATGAAAAGATTGTCTAAGTTGAAAAGACTTTGAAAGAAGGTTCAACATTGTTTATTTTTGAAGACATCTTTTAACTTGGTTGAGTTTGGAAAGCATTCCTTTTCTTTAACTTTGTTGAGGTTTTGAAAAATGGTTCAACTTTTGTTGATTTTCCATCAAAAGATTTAAGATTGTTCCTTTTGAAAAGATTGTTCTTTTGAAAAGTTTTTTCTTTTAAAACATTGTTCTTCATATAATAGATTTGTTCTTTTGAAAAGATTTTTCCTTGAAAACATTATTTTTTATAAAAGATTTGTTTTTTTTTAAGATTGATATTTTGGAAAAGTTTTATTCTCTTCATATGAAATATTTTTCCTTTTTCAATTTCAATTTTTTATAAAGATTTTTATTTTGCAAAGATCTTTTTTTTGTCTTTTTCAAAAAGGCTTTTGTAGTTTATTATGTAAAGGTTTTTCCTTTTTTAATAAGAGTTTCCTTTTTTCTAAAGATGCTTCTTTTTATTTTTTTTCATTTTTTGAATAAAAGATTGTTGATTGTTTTTGGAAAACGTTTATTCCTTTTTTTCAAAGGAATACAAGTTCTTTATATCTGAAAGGATTTCTCAATCAAGATTATTCAGTAAAGTCATTGGATGAGAGATATCATTTGTTATGTTGAAGATCATTGAAAGACTTTCAAGTTTGAAAAGATCATGGATCAAAGATTGTTGATGATTGAGGTCATTGGAGACTATTTGGGATCCTTTTAGATCATTGGAGTTTGTTAGTTTGAAATTACTTGAGATCATGCGATTATTGATTGAAGATTGTTATTTTGGTATGATTTCTTTAAATTGACCGTTTAGCAAATGTTATAATCTTAAAGAATAAACCATACAATAATTTTAGAAATAGCATAGAATGCCACAACCTATGAAATTCTAAAACTAGCAACCACAAGATTCATATGTAGGAGATAAAGCCCCTCCTTTTAACCCATGAGTTTAGATGTGATATTATGTCCTCACATAAGCATGATTTGTATATGAGGGGATTGTCCTTCTCTTCTCCATGGTGTGAAGGTGCTCATCGTGGGGATAACCTAGGTTCAATAGATATGGGAACTTCTCCTGATACACCTCATGACTATATAGAAAGTAATCATTAGTGAATTCTAGGAGAGGGGGTGTTTTCAAGGCCTTTAGACATCTAAGTAATGTTGTGACAGTTCTTATACTGGCACTCCCACGCCACTATCAAGGATCAAATGTGAGTGTTGGCACCCTTCCCATGATGCATGGTTTTGTAGGTTCTTGTGGTGCAAGTGTAAAATTTTAATATCTTCTAATGCAATACAACAATAATAATGCATGAAGGATAAATGATATTCACTAAGAAAAATCATAAAATTATTAACAAATAAAAGATCTTACTTATCCTGAAGGTCTCTCTCATCCTTTTTCCTCTTTCTTTATTATATTTTTTGAAAGTAAATAAAAAGGAAATGGTAATAAAAAAGAAGAAAGGGATGGAAGTGGAGTCTAGCCCTAAAAGGGAAATGGCGGCCAACCCATGAAACAGTGACTTATAGAAAACATGACAGTTCTAGTGCTGCCAAAAATCTAAACAAGGTAAAAAATTAACGTGATTTTTTTGCACTTAAAGAATAGATGATTCCACAGGATTTATCATGATCTAGAAAAATAGAAGGTAGAGATAAAAAAAAACTTTCTTTTTGCTAACAAAACAGAATATTCCTTCATTTTAGGGTAATTTTTTATAAAAATTTTGGACTTTTTTCTTTCGGTGGATTGTTCCAATTTGCAGTCAAAATAATTCTTTTGGAATATTTATATATTTCTATGAAAAAAATAATGAAATACATAAAATTTAATGAATAATAGACACCTCAATAGATGAATAAAATATGAGATGATGAAAAGGAAAACAAAAATTATATCGTCTAACTACTCCCCAGTGGAGTTTCCAAACTAATCTACCCATTCTGAAAAATGTTATGGATCCTACAATCATGGAAATAAAAAAAAAGCAAGAAGAAAATAATAATTTGATAAATCTTAAAATCACCATTCAGTTTTATAAGTAAAATAAGGAAAAATAAAGTTGACATTTAAATCAAAAGAAAAACACATAAAAGCCCAAATTTGACTCTGCCCAAGGGCAGATAAGAAAGACATGAATTAATTCATAGATAAGATCGGACGTTCTGATTATGAGTGAGAAATGTGTTAGCACGCCCATCTCGCCCAATAATGATATTACAACCTTTTTAGTCATCTCAGATAAAAATAATGATGATCGAGGTAGTTGTAAAGAATAATAGCTGATAAAAATTGACTTTTATGTTGGCAAACCTTAGGGATGAAGACGGTTGTGGCTTTCCCATCATAGTCCTAAAGTTCCAATTTTTAGGGGTGTTGTGGACCCAATTGCCTCAAGGACTCCCTGGTGGAGATCCATCATTGGTGGTTAGGACTGATGTGTAGGAAGATAGAGAGAGAGGGAGAGAGAGGTGAGAGATAGAGAGAATTTCACTAGAGAAAAATCAGATCTTTGAAATTAGCGTATAAATATGAATTGTTATGAAAAGATTAGAGAAAGCAACAACTAGTGATATGGACATAACAACACAAAAGCAACATATATTATTATGCAACCTATCAGAGTGACTAGAGTAGTTGTTGTCATAGGAAGGATACTCTGATCATAAGTAAACGATTTAAAGAGAGAGATAGTCATTTCTCTAGATTCAAGCGTGATGGGAGGGGTCTAAAATATGTTAGGTGTGAGGTCTATTTATAGGTGGATTTAGGGTTCGGTATTTTCAATTCGAATATTCTAAAAAGGTGGCAGATCGTGTTGATGCACACGAGGCATGGCTCATGGATCAAGACATCTCCCACTTGTCACCGGAGGATCATTACAATCTACACAGTGGACTAGGCTGGATAAAGTCAATTTTCCCAATATATTTATACTTTAGGAATGCTCTAGAGAAAAATGGTGGAAATGGCATATTTCAATAAAAGTCAATAAGATAATAAAGGAGAGAGAAAATGTATAAATTCAGGATTATCCATAATTATTATCCAATATATGTGTATTTTAGTGTGGATAAAACCAATTGAATTATATGTGGGAAAAATAAGATGATATTTAATTAATGATAACTCAATTGGGAAATTTATGGAAAAGTACTTATTAAAAGTGGCAATAATGAGAAAATTACACTTGATAAAAAAATTCTCATTAAGGAAAGCCCAAAATTGGATAAAAGTGGGTGAAAAGGGTGGATAAGATGAGCGGAAATGTGCACAAATTTGGAAAAATATGGAAAAGGGGTAAATATGGAAAACATGATGAACTCTTCCATTAGCCATAGAATTAACATTTAATCATGAATTTCTACTGAGTGAGAAAAAATGGGGTGTCAACATCAGGACACATATTGCATACATATCCCAAAACCAAAAGTAGATAACTTTCTCACCTCACTCGACTAGCGGTGTCACGATGTATTTTAACTATGCCAATGACAAATCAAAATAGTGGTAATGATGACAAAAAATACTTAGAAATGGTGTCGAAACCACATCAGAAAAACAAAATATGTTCACGACCCTGACTGAATAAAATTAAACCCTTCCAAGAAGAATCAATAATGATATTCATAGCGATCGGACATTGTTAAACCAATCGGGGAAAATAAATGATAAAGTGAATTCCATGGACCCCCTTTTGAAAACCCCTAAAAAAATTCCAAAAGTCAAGGGAAGGATAAAAAGATGAGAGCCATTACCTAAAATTTTCCCGAGGATCCAAGTTTTAAACAAATAATAATCAATAGTAAATAATTTCTGTTAAACTCAAATATTGTTTACGAGATTCTTTTACATGAAATTCTATCATCAAAACTATACAAAGAGAAGAAGTGTCTAACTAGTCCTCTATACCTAGATTAATGCCTTCATATCATTCATCTAGTCTATCATGTCTTGATATCATCTTATCTAGAAAATACCTAAAACACCGTGAAACAAAACAAGTATAACAAGTTATACTGGTATGTGGGGAAAACAAAATATTCACATCTAGGTGTAACGACATAATCACAATAGATATTGTTATAAAATAAAAATTTACATTTTTATCACAATTGCCTAACCTATTTTTACTCAAACTCTAGGATACCCTTTCTTAGGGTCTTTTCCTTGCAGTGGACATTAAGCCACCTTCTCAATCTGGAGCTAGGCACCATGTTGGTCTTCCTAATCTGGGGCCTGACCTCATACAACCTTCCTAATTTGGGGCCTAGTCCGAATCACCTCAATGACTCTCATTCTTAATATTCTCAAACTTCAAGATTTGGTATGAGGGGTTCGAGAAAGTTATGCATATATCACATGATACTCATAGTGGCCTTAAAGATTTCATTTATTAAGTAAACAACCAACATATTAATTTGCAAGAAATCTAGCAACCCTAAAAAAACCATGAAAAATAAATGCAGGTAGTCATAGGTGTAACCACTTACCTTTCATAGTAACATGTAGATCATCATGTAGAACATACCTTCAAGTACGTTCAAGTAATCCAATCACCAAAAATGAATCCAAGAAATCACATTATATCAACATGTATGTAAATCCTAAAGTGTAGGGCTAAAGTGTATTAATCCTAAAGAAGACCTTGCATATATCTTCATCTGAGTCACCATTAATTAGCTTCAAGTTTCACAAGAAAATAATATAATTTGTCAATTAGAGATTGACACATCAGCAGTTGAAGTCATTTTTATTACACCTTCTGGGATGACATGGCATGCCTTGGTTGGGCTACTTCACATTACCCTATCCACGATGTGTAAGTGGAAAAGTGGCTCATAAGTGGTTTTTCTCCTTTGAACCAATGACCCAAGTGAACCACATATAGTTTTGGATTACTCCCTCCCTTTCCTTGTAATCTTGTGAGGTCATCCATACGCCATCGAGCGTGGAGCCAGATTTGTGCTGCAAGAGGACCTCCCACCTCACCTATCCATCCTTCCTCCCTTGACTTCATCTATCCTCCTCCTATAACTAGTGATATGGTCATTCCTCCTCCCTCCCACAACTTCACTGAACTGCCCTGGTAGTTTTCATCCTACCATTCATGTTTGTTGTCATGGAGCTACGGTGAACCTACCGAGCAAATGTGTCAGCTCTGCTTGACTTTCACCCTACCCCCATTGTAGTGCCTTGTTTTCCTTCGACGTCATTGTATACCAAACCTCAATGTGGCCATGATAAAGCAGTACTATCCTACTCCTGACTCACCTCCGAGCCATCCATTTGGGGAGGACGAGCCTCCCAACAACCAGCTTGTTGATGGGATCTCAGGTTGCCATAGGGGAATGGCTAAACTTTGTAAGGGAATTATAGGGCTTAGGAAGAGGAAGACATTAAAGAGTGAAGAAGGATCTGTCATCATGCCATTCTTCTAGGTACCATGGACATTGCTACACATATTTCTCCTAGTAGAAAAGAGATCAGTGAAGAAGGACCACTACAAAATCTGGGTGCTGATGATGCGAGGGTTTGAGGTTCATATATATATAGTTCCTAGGAAAATCTTAGTGGTTTCCTTGTTGTACAAAGGGGAGGAGGAGAGGGGTGGTCTTGTGAAGGGATTTGGTTTCCTTTCCCTCACACGCGCGAGTGAGACGATTGAGGTTCATAATTCATTAACATGGAAGGAGATTATGACATTGTAACCATCGACCCCCAACCTACTAATTTCTATAAGTCATGATCCTTTTCCTTAATAGAAGTCACAAAAGTACATAATCACTGCTTTCCATTTTTATCTCTTCAATTTTACAAACCTAAAAGCCATAAGGGAAAACACATCAATTGTGACAACCAAATGCCACACAAATGAGACAACTCAAAACAAAACATGTGATTAACAACTAAAGAATCACATCAGCAGAAAAGCAAGTAAATTGAAATTGATCTCACATTACTATCATGTGCAAAAATGTGTTACATCAAGGTCCATCAACATGTATCACATCAGATGCCATAAGAGATATTTACTTCTATTCAGTGGCCATCTACCATAACTTGTTTGCAAAAGAGATCATGTTTCATGTATAGATGGAAAATATGTACAAAGCACAACATATTTCCAAAACACATGTCGATATACATCATCTACAAAACACATCCCTTCCCAAACATGAGGTACAAAGACAAAACTAGGATTCTACAACAACAACAACTAGAAGCCATCCAACCTTCTATGTCTACTGATCTCCAAGTTGCTCTTCCTCAACAACACGATCTTAACCATGCTGATGTAGACCACCTAGAAATATGTGGTCCCACGAGGTGAGGCCAATGTCCCAATGATTCAACCTGGATGAGCAAATTCAACTAAGTGAAAATGATTCAACCTGGATGAGCAGATTCAACTAAGTGAATAATTTAAACTAATTACACAGGTTAAGTAGGTTAATCAACTATAACAAATAAGCATAGCATCATGATAAGAAGGAATATTAATAACATGTATAATAGTTTATTTATCTTACAATATAATGTAACAACTAAAAGTGTAAGAAACAAGGCAAGGGTAAACTTCTAGTGTGAAGTGTGTTTAATACTAAGAAGATGTACTACACGGTGATATTACATCTTTTATTATTGCCCTGAGGATTTGAATTGTACCACCCAAATCCAACTGACCACTTCTAAGTCGAAATTAGTTCCATACAAGATCTAGGAAGAGTCAAAATCTAAGATTATCTCCCCACTTGGTCAGTACGAGGGAACACGACAATGACATATTAGTCAACCTGCCACCAACGACATATAGTCAAGCTGAAAACACCTAGATCGCCTTGGCACAAGTCACGAAACTAGACACCAGGCTTCAAAACCCTACCATCAAGGTACAACTATAGTTGTCCTCCAAACACATCACATATATAATCACCAAAGCTCAACCATAGTCGTTCTCACACTGAGGTATGACCCTGGACATCCTACAAACCCCTTGGGTCAATATGATATGAACACATAGTCACTTGCACTCCCTTACTCAACAATATACACTCTGAGTTTCCCTTAGGAATACTTGTTTCACCATACAACAAGTTCTAACACTGGAATGGATCTATGGCCAAAGAAATTACATGATTAGGGTTTCACTTGATTAATTAGAACCAATTCAATATTTTTTAACTACGTCAATATAGTCACACACAAATCCTATAAAGATTCTTTAAAGGTAAGGGTAGATTACAAATCCAAAAGGTATGAAATGTATAAATCATAAAGCTTATCACATCACCACATGGTACTGTGTCACTATCATTCATGACATCACCATCATCATTTCATCTCAGGATCCCAGTCCCTTATCACATTATGCAGAGGGTATCACCTAAATTAGGACACAAAGCCACCGCCAAGGTCATAAGACCATTCACATTGTTCCCTATAAGAACAACATTATCTCTCCATGCTTCAACAAGGCTTATCATTGCCACCATACAAAGGATACACATAGCTTTGGCATTTAACAACCATAATGCTCATATGATAACAAATTAGGGTTATAATAGTTTAGGAGGGAGAAAGTAACAACATGCTAATTACTCAAGAAATCTAATTAACATTATCATACACTTGAAATAGGGTTAAGTTCAACATAACAAACCAATTTAGGGTTTCAAATACAAAATAGATGTAAACTTATCATTATAACAAATCGATTTAGGGTTTCAAGTACAAATAGATGTAAACTATAATTATCATTATATCCCACATACTTGGAAACAAGAAATACCATCACCATAATGTCAACCACATAGAAAAACATAAAGTCTAAAAATCATCATCGACCAAAGAGATTGGGGCTCACCATCTTCATCAGTTGAAGAGATGAGTCACCCTCATTGACCACTTAGTTTAATACATAGAGACCAAAGAAAACACCAACCTATCATCGATCAAAGAGGGATCAATCTTCATTGACCAAAGGAAACCATCCATTGGCTACTGAAGAGAGTCCAAAACTCCATCAACCACAAGGGTGAAAACCTTGGCAAACAGATAACATGAGTAAAACTCATTGACTGAAGTATATATTCACCTCCATGACCACTCAATAAGATCCATTCTTAGTGGCCCCAAAACATCAAGATCTCATCATTGCATAGATCACATCTTGAAATCATTGAGAGAGAAAAGAACACATCCACCACAAGGACCACATAGACTGGTCATTTTCATGAAATCGAAAACCATCAAGGAGTGAAACGCATGAAGGAAATCAATTTCAAAAACCCTAAATTTGACCACCAAAATGAGAGAAAACAAAACCATGTATCAAGTGATAGAATAAAAATATCTTACCAACATGCATGTATCAAAAACCTCCATCTTTAAGAAAGAGAATGAAACCTTAATAATGAGAAAGAAACCAATATTTAACACATGCATGCAAGGATCATAACCTCTATCATCAAACAAGATTTTAGGTATAAGATTAGGGTTTCATGAAAGAGAGGTTTATTTATTCAAGATCACCATAGAACATAAACCCTAGATCATATATATCATCACCAATCTACTTTGAACCATGTTTTCAAGGATATATTGTTTGAATGCAAGTTAAGTGAAACAATAATCGAGGAGAAAGTTATATAACTCGCCTACACAACGATGAAGCGACTCTAACGGCAAGGAGATCCAAGAAGAAAGAGGAAACCCTAACTTGAGCACCACCACATCCAAGATAGCACAACCTTAAGAGAGATGCAAAACCCTTGGTTAAAGGATCACAAGATGGAAAACAAAAAACTAGGCCAACAAGATAAGAAAGAGAAGTCCTTCACTCTCGACTCAAATACTACCATGGAAAACCATGGATTTGTCCAAGAAGAGATAAGTCTTTCAAGCTCAACTCAAGATCTACCATGAAAAATCCATGGTTTCAACCAAGAAGAGAAAGAAGAGAGGGAGGGTAGTAAGAAAATGAAGATTAAGAGATGTAGATCACTTACCAAGATCAAGGAACACCAAACAATCACCAAAGAAGGGTTTCTCAAAACTCCACATGTAAGAGGTTAGACCACCTTCTCCAAGATCTAGCACTTCCTTCACCACCTAGAACAAAGGGGAAAATCTCTAAGGGAAGAAGGGAGAAAGCAAGATGGTGAGAAAGGGTTTAGTTTCTTGCAAAGAGAGGGGTTTATATAGCTAAGGGTGAGAAAGAGAGAAGGGAGGTTAGGTGTCATGCAAACATGTGCCACTTGTCCACCATATCTCATCCATGTAAGCACTAAGCTCATGCATGCATCAAGGGCGTTAAAACAAAGAAAACTCAATGAACAACCCGGTCCATAAAAACTCAATAGTCAATGAGAACATGGCAACCAAAGAAGGTCAAAACCTAGCGACCACATAACATCCAAACCCTAGGGTTCCTTGGTGACCTAAGAAGGGATTATTGGCTCATCGACTGCCAAGACCACTTAGGAAAACTCAAACCTCATTAAACAAAGAAGACAACGCCAAAGGAACATCTTGGTGATCACTGAAAACTAAGGCTCAACATTCAACAAACCTCAAGGTCAACCATCAGAAGGACATCCAAGCAAACCCTAGAACTTCACACAACATGACACATCATCAAACCAAGGTACAACAAGGCTTTGGGATGCCACTCTCTCCAAAATGATGTCAAAACATGTGAGGCACAACACAGATGTAGAAAATAGTAAGAAAGACCCTAATCATGGGTAAATTGCAATTAGGTCCAAAATAAGCACATATAAGCATAACTAGCTCAAACAACATCCAAACTAGACCATATTGAAAACATAAGCTCATCACATGTTATCAAAGCATATCAAGAGATTAGATTAAGGTCTTGAAATATCATTATGCTAAGAAAGAAAGATCAACCAGAAAGACAAGTCAGGGGTCTTACAACCCGAAACCCCTAACAAGGATTTTGCCTACGAAATCCTAAGCAAACAAAGACATGTACTTCCTACGCATCTCATCCTCTAACTCCCAAGTGGATTCCTCTACACCATAGTGATTCTACAAAACCTTAAAAAGAACTATATCCTTCTTCTTCAACTTCTTCACCCTCCTATCCATGATCAACACAGAACCCTCAACATATGACATATCCTCCCCCAACTCAACTTCCACTAGCTACAACACTTACTTTGTATCTGGATGACACTTCCTTAACATGGAAGCATGGAAGACAGGGTCCATCCTATGCAGCTTTGGCAATAGCTCCAACTTGTAAGACACCTTCCCAACATGTGCCACAACAAGGTAAGGTCCCATAAACCTGGGAGACAACTTACCCTTCTTTCTAAAACTCAGCACACCCTTCCAAGGAAAGTCCATAAGATACACATCTCCTACATGGAACTCCAAGGGCCTAAGACAGTTATCAAGATAAGATTTCTATCTATCTTGGGCTACCTTCAACTGTTGTTGTATCACCTTGGTCTTATCTATGGTCTGTTGCACTAGCTCTGGACCTAAAAGTTGATACTCACCTGTCTCATACCAACAAAGTGGTGATTAACAATGCCTCCCATATAAAGCTTCACATGGTGCTAGATGTATACTTCTCTGGTAATTGTTGTTGTAAACATACTCTATCAAACTCAGGTGCACATCCCAACTTCCAAGAAACTATGAAACACAAGCTCTTAACAAATCCTCCAAGATCTGAATGGTCCTCTCTGACTGACCATCTATTTGGAGGTAAAACGTTGTACTAAACTTCAACTGTGTACCCATAGATGTATGAAAACATTCCCAGAAATGGTTGGTAAGATGAGGTCATCTATTAGACACTATGGTAACTAAAATACCATGCAAACTAACTCTCTCATCAACATATATGTGTGCCAACTTCTTTGTTGGATACGTTGTCTTGACTAGAAGGAAGTGAGATGACAGTCAACCTATCAACTATCACCCAAATAGAATTATGAACCTTTTTCTGTCCTAGGAAGAACAACCTCAAAGTCCATGGTGATATGATCCCATTTCCACTACGGTATTGGTAACAGTTGCAATGACCCCATAGATTTTTGATTATTAGCCTTGACATGCTAACAAACTGGACATCTAGCCATGAACTCTGCCATGTCACACTTCAAACCAATCCACCAATATAGATCCTTCAGGTTATGATACATGTGGTTACTTCCTGGATGCATTACATACATAGAGAAGTGAGCCTCCCGAAGAACCAACTTCCTCAAACCATCAACATCAGGTACTACTGTCTGATCGTGGAAGAAAACTCTCCCATCACTAGTCTCATGGAAACCATCATACTTCTTACTATCAAACTCTACCCTTATGTTCTATATCTCGGTAACCACCTGTTGCACATCTCTAATATGATGCATCAAGGGAGGCTTCAGTTCTAACTGCACTAACAATCCAGCTAATAAGGAGACCTCCAGTTGTACATTCATCTGGCGAAGCGACACAAACATGTCTCACTTATGGCACACCAAAGAACATAACAGTTCCTTTTTAGTAGATGGTGACAAAGACGACTTCCTACTCAATGCATCAACCACCACATTCTCCTTCCTTGGATGGTAGTTGATCGTGCAATCATAGTCCTTGATCAACTCCATCCATCTCCTCTATCGTATGTTCAATTCCTATTTCAATAAGATACATTGAAAGTTCTTATGGTAAGTAAAGATTTAACACTTCTCTCCACAATGGTAGTGTCTCCAATTCTTCAAAGCATGGACCACAACTGCACGATCCACATCATGCGTTGGGTAGTTCTCCTCGTGTTTCTAAATCTGTCTTAAAGCAAAAGAAATCACTTTCTTGTCCTACACCACCATTCATCCCAAGTAGTTTTTTGACGCATCACAAAAAATGATGTAGCCTTTCACTTATTCAGGCAAAACTAGCACTAGTGCACTAGTCAACTTCTCCGTCAAAAACATAAAAGAATGCTGACAATTATTATCCCAGACAAAAGGTACACATTTCCTCATCAACTTTTTTAGGGATAACGTCACAACACTAGAGTTCTCAATGAACCTCTTGTAGTCACCTGCCAAGCCTAGTAAATTGCAAACCTCCATCGATATCTTAGTTTGCTCCCATTCCAACATTGAATGTATCTTCTTTGGGTTTATACAAATGCCCTTGGCAGATATCACGTGCCCAAGAAAAGACAACTCTCTCATTCGTAATTCATACTTGCTGAACTTGACATAGCTGCCTCAATAACATCATCGCCAGGTGTAGATGTTTCTTATGTTGGTGATTGTCTAAGGAGTATATCGAGATGTCATTGATAAACACTACCAAAAACTGATCTAGATATGACCTGAACACCGAGTTTATCATATCGATGAACATTGTCAGTGCATTGGTACCCCAAATAGCATAACCTCAAACTCATAGTGACCATACCTAGTACTTAAAGTTAACTTTTGGGTATGTCATCCTCCTTAATCCTCAATTGATGGTATCTAGACCTCAGATCTATCTTTGAGAACACTACAACACCTCTCAGATGGTCTAACAGATCATCTGTCCTTGGCAACATGTACTTGTTCTTGATAGTGACCTTGTTCAACTTTCGGTGATCTATGCACAACCTCATAGAATCGTCCTTCTTCACAAACAACACAGGATCACCCCAAGGGGAATTGCTCGGTCTGATAAAACCTTTCTCTAACATCTCTTACAACTTCTTCTTCAAGTCCTACATCTCTACTAGTGCCATACTATGTGGTGATTGCAATATAGGTTGTGTTCCAGGAATAAGATTGATTTCAAAATGAATCTCTCATGGTGGGGAAATACTAGGAAACTCTTTAGGGAAAACATCCTCAAACTCTAAAACCATAGGCATTTCCTGCATACCAGGACTCCTCCTCCTGTATCCACCACATGTGCCAAGAAAGCCTCACACCCCTACTTCATCATCCTCTCTGCTGTCATAGATGACACCAAGCATATCATAAGAATCTTCCTATCTCCTTGGAAGACCCACAAAACATATCCCTCATGGAACATCACCACCTTGGAACTACAATTCAAGACCACCCGGTACTTCTCCAAGGTGTACATCCTAAGGACCACATCAAATCCATGCATGTCAAGTGGCACAAGGTCCACTTGAATGATGTGTTCTGAGAAAGAAAGAATGTAAAATGGATACATCTCCCAAAACTATGAGGAACTAACAGTTGAAGACTATCAGATCTACTAACAATAGGCGGATAACAACTATCTATCACCTCTTTGGTGATAAAAGAGTATGTCACACTTGGATCAACCAAAATGAATACAAGAGATAAAGTAGATAGATCAAAATGAAAAAGTTCCATCCTACCTATCATGACCCATGGATTGTCCACTCCCTCCTGATGACTCATAATATAGAATCAATATGTCGCCTGTTGTGGCCCACATCCTCTACTGGCCTATCCAGAGGACCCTTCTTGTAACGCCTGAATACATCCTCTGCCACCACACTAATGAACTACTTTTGTTGAGAACCCTACTGACTTTGCCTCGGTTACTACGTCACTTCCTCATCCTTCATAGGGAAAAACAACTTGGTATGCCCAATCTGTCCACACTTATAACAATTCTTAGCCTCATACCATGTCCTAGAGGGCCCTGTCACTGACACTGATGTTGCACTACATGCCCCAACTGGGGGGAAACTATGGCCCCTTCCCTACTCAGGGACCACTGTGATGACACCACTGATCTCGATTCTGAAAAAGCTAACCACTGCTAAGACTACATCGAAGGAAACCTCAGCTTCTTAAAGCCAACATACGAGTGGCCCTGGAACTGAGTTGGCCTTTTCTTAGCATTGGCTTCATGCTTCTCGACGACAAACTACTCGATCCTCCTCACTGACTCCACAAAGGTAGAGAATTTCTCTCTATTATCCAAAGAAGACACCATCATCATCAACTCTATGATGAAACCCTTCTCAAACCTTTAGATCCTCTCCTTATCTATTGCTTCCATGTGAGGAACCTCAAGAGCTCCATGAATCATTCCTCATACTTGTTGATCATCATTGAACCCTAATGGAGCTTCTCAAACTGTGATATCTTCTCATCAAGATACATCTTTGGGAAGTATCAGCTCACAAAATCCCACTAAAACTCCGCCCAACTGATCACCACTCTAGATCTCTTCCCCTCCTTAATGGCCCACCAATGTCCAATACTACCCTTCAGTAGATACACCACATGCTTCACCATGTTCTCTTTTCGGATACTCAGGATCTTGAAAGACTTCTCTAAATCTATCAACCACATATTCGTATCCCTCGAGTTTGCTTTACCAACATATTTAAGCGCTCCCAAACGTCACAGATGCTCAAACATCATCCCTAAACCCTGGGATTCTGCATTGGGGATAACTGCCCTAGCTTGAGGTACATGCACTCTATCCGCCATATGCATAATTGTGGCATTCGATTGTCCAAATATGGATTAGAACGCTGGATTGGCCATGGTTGTTGGGTCAAACTGAGGCAATGCAGGCTGCTCAGGCCCCATCTCCGACACTATATATTCATGTTCCTGCCTCCTCACGCCACCTCCTAGCACAACAAAACTACTCTCAGAATGTTCTTTGAGCTCTCTAAACATATCTCCATAAGCATAAGTTATGATTAGATATGTTGCATGATGGAAGAATAGACACAAACCCGATCCCTATGTCCCTGTAGACTCAGCAAACCTAGACCTCTAATACCAACTTAACTTGTGACAAACAAATGTCACAAAAATTAGACAACTCAAATCAAAATGCATGATAAACAACTAACCAACCACATTACCAAAAAATAAAGTAAATTAAAGCTGATCTCACATTACTATCATGTGCATAAACATATTACATCAATGTTCATCAACCTGAATCACATCACATACCATAAGACATATTTACATCTTTTTGGTGTCCATCACACACAACCTATATACAAAAGAGATCTTATTTCACATATACATGCCACACATGTAAAAACCATGGCATACTACAGAAACACGTTTCGATATACATAATCTACAAAATGCATCTCTTTCGGGACTTGAGAGTATAGGGATGACACTAGGACTCTACTAATACAACAACTAGTAGTTATCCAACCTCCTGCATCTACAAATCTCCAAGTTGCTTTTCCACAATAGCACAATCCTAACCACACCTCTAGCGACCACTTAAAAATATGTTATAACCCATGAGGTGAGATCCATGTCCCAATGATATATACAACTCTCAACCAACAATAATTGTTACCACAAATATACTGTTAAACATGATGAGAAAATGCCACTAAATGACTAATTTAAACTGATTACACATGTTAAGCATGTTAAGAAACTATAAAAAATAAGCATATCATCATGATAAGAACGAATATGAAGAACATGTATAACAGTTGATTTGTTTACCACATTATATAACAACTAATTAATGTAAAAATAAGGCAAGGGTAAACATCCAATGTAAAGCGTGTTTAACCCTAATCAGATATACAACACAGCTGTATTACGTCTTTTAAAACTTCTCTGAGGATTTGAGTCATACCAACCAAATCCAACTAACAACTACTAAGTAGAGATGAGTGCCATACAAGATCTAGGAAGAGTCAAAATCTGAGATCTTCTCCCCACTTGGTCATTATGAGTGAACAAAGTAGTGACATATCAGTCAAACTACCACCAACGCCATATATTCAAGCTGAAAACACCCAACCCTCCTTGGTACATGTCACGATGCTAGACACCAGGGTATGAAACCCTTCTATCGAGGTATAACTGCAGTTTTCCTCCAAACACATCACATATATAAAATTTGAGACTCGACTGTAGACATTCTCACATAGAGGTATGACAATGGCCATCCTCAAAATACATGTGGACAACATGACAAGGAGATGCATTCACTTGCACCTTGCATACTCAACAGTATGTGCTCTGAGTTTCCCTTAGGAATACTCATTTCACCATCTATATAGCAAGTCCTGACGCTAGAATGGGTCTATAGTCGGGGAAAATACATGATTAGGGTTTCACTTGATTAATTAGAACTAATTAGGTATCTTTTAACTACATCAATCAAATTACGTACAAATCCTGTAAAGATTCTACAAAGATAAGGGTAGATTAAAACTCCAGAAGATATAAAACATATAAAGCATAAAGCTTATCGCATTACCACATGATACTATGTCATTGCCATTCATGAGTTCACCATCATCATATCATCTCAGGATCCCAGTCGCTTATCAAATTACACATAGGATATCACCTTAATTAGGGTAGAAAGCCACTTCTAAGGTCATAAGACCATTCACATTGTTCCCTGTAAGAACATCATTATCTCCCTATGCATCATCAAGGCTTATCACTACCACCATACACATTATACACATAAATTTGGCATAACCATGCATTTAAGAACCATAATTCTCATATGATAACAAAATAGGGTTTTAATAGTTTAGGAGGGTGAAAGTAATTTATAACATGCTAATTACTCAAGCAAGGTAATCAACATTATCATAGACTTGAAATTAGGGTTAAGTTCAACGTAAAAAACTGATTTAGGGTTACAAATCACAAATTGATATAAACCCTAATTATCATTATCTCTGACATATATTGGAAACAAGAAAGACCATCACCATAATTGCAACCACATAGACAAACATAGAGTCTAGAAATCTTCATCGAACGAAGAGATTGGACTCACAATCTTCATCCCTTAAAGAGATGAGTCTCTCTGATCGACCACTTAGGTTTACACATAGCAACCACAGAAAACACCAACCTCTCATCGATCAAAGAGGGGCATCAACCTTCATCGACTGAAGGAAATTATGCATTAGTGATGGAAGAGTCTCTAACACTGCATCAACCACACAGGTGAAAACCTTGGCAACCAAAGAACATGAGTAAAACTCATCGACCAAAGAAGAGAGTCACCTCCATGACCACTCAAGAAGATCCATTCTTATGACCCAAAAACATCAAGATCTCATTGTCACATAGATCACAGCTTAAAATCATCCAGATAGAAGAAAACACATCCACCAAAAGGACCAAATAGATTGGTCATTATCATTAAACCAAAAACCATTAAAGAGTGAAACGCATGAAGGAAATCAACCACAAAAACCTAAATTCTACCACCAACATGAGAGAAAGCAAAACCATGAATCAAGAGAGAGAATTAACGTATCTTACAGACATTCATGTATCAAAAAACTCCATTTTATGTAAGAAGAAAAAAACCTCGATAATGAGAAAGAAACCAATGTTTAGCACATGCATTCAAGGATCAAAACCTCGACCATCAAACAAGATTTTGGGTACAAGATTTCATCAAGGAGGGGTTTATTTATTCAAGATCACCAAAGAACATAAACCCTAGATCATAGATATCATCACCATTCTACATAGAACCATGTTTTTAAGGATAGACTATATTCATGCAAGTTAAGTACAACAATAATCGAGGAAAAAGTTATATTACTAACCTTCAAAAGGATGACACAACTTCAACATCAAGGAGACCCAAGAAGAGAGATGAAATCCTAGCTTGATCACTGCGACATCCAAGCTACCACCACCTCAAGAGAGAAGAAAAACTATAGGTTAAAGGAGCACAAGATGGAAAGCATAACCCTAGGCTAAAATGACAAGAAAGAGAAGTACTTTATCCTCTACTCAAGCATTACCATGGAAGACCTTGGATTCAGCTAAGAAGAGAGTAGTCCTTCAAGATCAACTCAAGATACACCATGGAAACTCCATGGGTTTGACCAAGAAGAGAAGGAAGAAAGGGAGGGTAGCAATAAAATGAATATCAAGAGAGGTAGATCACTTAAAAACATCAAGGAACACCAAATGATCACCAAAGAAGGGTTGTTCCAAATCATAATTGAACATGCAAGAGGTTCAACCACCTTCTCCAAGCTCTAGCACCACTTTTGCCGCATAGAACAAAGGGAGACGAGCTGCAAAGGAAGACTGGAGAAAGAAAGAGCTTGCAAAAGGGTTCAATTTCATGCAAAGAGAGAGGTTTATATAGCCAAGGGCTAGATAGAGAGAAGGGAGGTCAGGTGTCATGCAAACATGTGACATTTGTCCACCATATCTTATCCATGCAAGCACTAAGATCATGTATGTATAATGAGCCTTAAAACCAAGAAAACCCAATGGCCAACATGGTCCAAGAAAACTCAATGGTTGATAAGAGTATGGCAAGCAAAGTAGGTCAAAACCTAGGGACCACATAACTTCAAAACCCTAGGGTTCCTTGGAGACCAAAGAGGGGATCATTAGCTCATCGACCACCAATACCACTTAGGTACACTCAAACCTTATAGGCTGTAGAAGACAGGGCCAAATGAACATCTTGATGATCGCTAAAAACCAAGGCTCAACGGTTAACACATCTCAAGGCCAACCATCAAACTAGGGCATCCAAGCAAACCCTAAAACTCAACACTACATGACACCTCATCAAACCAAGTTACAACATGGATTTGAGGCACCACTCTTTCCAACATGATGTCAAAACATGTGAGGCACAACAAGCATGTGATGAATTTTAAGAAAGCCCTAAACATGGATAAATTGAAATTAAGTCCAAAACAAGTACATATAAGCATAACTAGATCAAAAAAACCCAAACTAAACCAAACTAAAAACATAAGCTCATCACATGTTATCAAAACACATCAAGAGATTAGATTAAGGTTTTAATCATCGCATTATTCTAAGAAAGAAAGTTGAACCAAAAACTAGGTCAGGGTCTTACATCAAAATATGTCACTATTCTAGATTATTCATTTATTCCTCTCTTTAGTATATTATTCTATTTTATTGTCTTTATTTCATGGAAAATCCTTGTTTGATGACTCCACCATTGTGTTTCCAATCTCGTCTAGATGATTATCCTTTAATTATCTAAAATGCCAGGAATCCTATTTCTTTAAAGAACTTGCATGTTATCTTATATTTCAATTTTCTATTACATAACAAAGTCATCATTATTTATTCATGCATAAAAACTCTCTTTTCTAGAGATTTTCATACAATTCCATATTTAACATACGAATTTTCCATTAATTCTATTAATCTATTTATTATGGATTTTCCACTCTTTCTTTTGCCAATATCTATTAATGGATTACTAAAAGCAGTAAACTACACGAGATCTATTTCGTATGGAGTATTTGCACTTTCACACAATAATCTCCAAACAAGACACATAGGGAACCATCTTTCTAATGTGTCCTTCATATTAAATTATTTGCAAATAAATATATTAAAACATGGGAAAAACCAAGTTATAACAATTGGCTATATTCAAATATCATTAGGTTTAGGGCGTCCTTATGTACACCATATTGGAAGGAATCGATTACATACCACCAACTAACCGAATGTAAATGATCCAAATATAGGTGATGATATAAACCTAACTAGCTATGTTGATGATAAAACAATTTAGTGATGTTGATGAGAAAAGGGACATGAGAATGATATGAAACCAATCATAAATGCAAATTTGATACATGTCCCACAATTATTCATTTCTTGTGTCTATTCAAAATAGGGTAACCCAATGTGTTTACTAAAATTCACTTTGTAGAAAAAAATGAAAACTTCAAAACATTGGAAATGATTAAGGTACTGTAAGAATGAGGGAAATTAGTCAAATAGGTCCATTTCCCTGATTTGATAACAAAAAACATGACAACTGAAAGTAAAATAAAATTCATATCCACCCAAAAATGCAAAATAAATTGGGGAGACTTTATATGAACTCATGGGACCCCTTTTTGCATAACCTAAAATATATAAATTCACAAGGGACAAGTTAAGACAAAACCATATACAAACATGGTATACCTATGATTGAAGCAGAATTAGTTCAAATTTTGTAGGAAATAATGGTATGGAAGTCAAAAGTAGGTCTACTAGAATTAAAAAACCAAGATCCGATTAATAGCTCATCAGACTATGGGTTTCATGTTGTATATGGTGTTGTTTTGAAAGGGATGGAGGACAAAAGCAATATGCATATCAACTGATTCACTTTAAATGATTCAAAAATTAGTAATTATACACACTTAGTTAGCATGGTGATGAAAAACCAAATCAGTGATATTAATGATAGAAAGCCCATGGAGATGACATCAAAACCAAACACAAATATAAATCCAATTAACACCTTATTAGCTTGAGGTTGTTCATGATAGCATAAATAGATACAATCTTATAACACAATGGAATCATGAATCTACAATTGAAAAGGACACAACCATGGTCCTAAAAATGCCAAAATAAGTAAAAAAAGTTTGATGCTCTGTCGGACAACAAAAAACCATGCAAATAACAAAAAATAATATTCATTCCACTAGGCATGTGAAAATAATTGAGAAAAATAAATATTTAATGAATATTGTTGACCTCTTTCTGTATTACTAGAAAAATTGAAAAGACAAAGTAAAAGGTAAAACAAAATCAATAGGAGTCATGGTCTACCTTAATAAGACCAAATTTGAACTAGTTAAGATTGTCTAGAAATCAATATTTTAGAAGTCAAGAAATGTTATTCCAAAAAAAAGGGTGACAAATCACAACTAATCAGTTGAGGTTGTTTTGGTGTTGTAAAGAATAAGGACACTATAAAGAAAATAAAAACCAACTCACTTGTTTTAGGTGATTCAAAAGTATGTGGTACTATAAAAATAAGCATCAATGGTGATATAGAAACTTAATCCATGATGATGATGAAAAAAGGGCCATCTATCTGATGTTAAAACCAACTAGAAGAAAAAACATATATACACCTCATTGATATTAGTAGCTAAGGATATCCAAAGTATGGAAACCTAATATGGAATTGAAAACAAACTAAAACATTAAAAACATGATTTTCCTAGGACAAAATCATGGTACCTAGAAGACAAGAACTTATAAAACATGCCCAGTGACCCAATCGAATGCCAATAAACATAAACCAAAATAAAATTTCATATCCATCATCCATTATATGCCTAACTATGGGAAATAAGTGCTACCGCGAATCCCATGGACCCCTTTTTTGTAAAATATAATAATTTTTTTTACAAAATGTCAATGAACAAATTTAACCAAAAAATCAAACAGAGGTATGATAAACACATCACTACATAGAAGAAGAACTAGTTGAGAATGTATGGTAACTAATGGAAGTTAGGGTGAACATAAGTATACCAAATCTAAAATGTAGGCTAGAATCACATTTTATAGCATTGTGGGTGTTTTGTACATGTTGCAAAGATTGGGTGGAGTCTTGGATATTATACAAGTGAATTAGTGATTATAGATTAAATCAAAAGTTGTGATGATATTTAAAGTAATAAGATATGGTAATGACATATATAGTTAGTGATAATGGTGATAAAATGGACATGGAAATTATGTAAAAGAACATATTTGTTTCAAGCCTCACGAAATTCACCATTGTAAGGCCATTCGGAAAATGAAATCAAATACATCATTGAAAGTAAACTGCATCGGTAAAACATGTTTTCACAAGAAACAACCAAGGTATTGGAAAATGGGAAAATTAATTAAATAGGTCCATTACCGTAATGAAACAATAAAAAAAAGAAACCAAAAGTACATTTTTAGTCTTAGAACATTTTTAAACCAATTAGAGAAAAAATTATATAATGAAATTTATGGACTCTTAATTTTGCAAAATGTAATGAAATTAATAAATGCCAATGGATAAGGTTAAACAAATCCAAATAGTGTCTATTCTTCCCATTCTTCGATTGATTTTGAATTAGTTTTGATTTTTTTGACACCAATGATATTGAAGTCAAACATAGTGATGCCAAAACCCCCAAATCATCTGAGAATTATGCCTTACTAGATTGAGTGCGTCCTTGTGTACATGTTATTATAATGAATGAGATGTATATTAAAAGAAAAATAAAAAGAAGATACATAGTTTAAGAAGGTCTAAAAATCAATGATGATGTAGAGCTAATTATTAGTGGTGACGACAAATCTAATGAGTGTTGCTGATGGAAAACGGCCACGGAAATGATGTTCAAATCAAGCACAAACACATATTGACTCACACCTTATATTAAAAGCTTTAGCCTTCTCAAAATAGGATAACTCAATAGGATATTGATACAACAATGCAACGATCAAAACTTGATTTATATAAGATACAACTAGGGTACTATATGTGAAAATGTAGCTAGAAAGCAACCAACCATGTAAACAATATGGAAAAGTATTCACAAGCACCATATATTGTTGAACTCAGTATGTTATTAAAAGCTATTATCAATTTCATGGACCCCACTTTTTTTAAAAAAAATGCATATTCTAAATACCAATGGAGAATATAAACACAAATCTAACAGAGGCATGGTCTTCCATCAATGGAAGTAGATTGTACTAGTTAAGATGATATATAAGCCAAATGTATGAGAGGCAAATATAGGTATGTAATTATGCAAAATAGTCCAAAATTCATAACTCACACATTTAGGGTGTGTCAGTGTACAAGGTGTCATAAAAAATTAAATGTAGCCCACTAACAATATAAAAACCAAATCACTCATTCTAGAAGACTAAAAAATTTAGTATAAATCTAGTCACATATGTTAAGACAAAACTAAATAGTAAAAGTGATGATAAAAAGTCAATGAAATATAAGAAACCCAACCACAATAACCTATCCAATTCATGTTGTAGTAGGTTGAGGTTGAGAAAATATGATAACAGAAAATGGTACTTAAAACATACATAAAATGATAAAACCTTGTAAGCAATATCAATATAAATAAGCAACAAAAATATGATACGCATATAAATATTATAGAAAAACTAACTACAAAAAGAAAATAAATAAACTACAAGCACTTGCTTAGAAGTTTTCTTGGGTGATGATGCTGAATTTAGAGAAAGACTCAACCAAAAGATCGACCACGATTGTAAAATGGTAGGGAAAAGAATGTAACAAGAAGAAATGTTATATAAGACAATCTCTTCATCCTTGCCTTGATACACTATGATGAAGCTAGAACTTACATAAAGAGATCACTCTTCCAATGGAAGTCCTAATGTCCACCAAAAACCCTAGGGAGTTGATGTTCTCTCTAGGTTTACCTACAACTGGTGCTAGATAAATGCTCCAACCCCACAAGAGTGTGAAAGCCTTATCATAGTACAGATTTAGGATCGAACCCAAAGGACAACGTTAAGAATCTGACTGTCTTTTTCTCATTTCGTATCGATCCAAGTTAATCATCTAAGACCAAGAGTTTGATTTTAGTTATTTAACCTAAAACATGTAAAAGCAAAGGCAAGAATAAAAACTAGTTTGAAGATTAAAATCTAAGATCAACAAATGATGATGGATCACTGGGGTGATACTGGTTTTCACCACCACTACACATGTATGGTATATGTACCAATCATAGCAAGACTTGCAAGCAAGATACATGGATGTTATACAATACCGATGTCTTGTAGGACAAGAGTAATGCACACATCCTTCACGGGTTGAGTAACTCTCATCCGGTACATGTCTATGTGTCAATGAAGAGATGTATTCTCTGAAGAAAGAACCTTACTCAACCTCATGAAATGTGCATCAGAAAACTAACAAGCGAGCGATAATTATCAATTCGATTAGTATCCTTATAGACTATCCCTCTTTCGAGGAAATAGCTATGAGAAATGAGGGAGTGTTGCAATGTCAGCCATTCTCAAACGAATGGTCACATACCTTGCACCACTCCATCCACAGAATGTGTTCCTCGACCCATCAATGTTGCACTTCCATGCGTCAACTGATTTTATTTCATAGTGCGGAAGTGCAACGATGGAGATGAGTTTACTCCATCCCTGGGGAAGTATTCATAGATACCAAAACGAATGCGACAAACCAACACTAAATCGGTATTCGAGTCCCAAGAGCAGTGTTAATGTGTCTCTTAGCACTTACAATCACTAAGATGTTTATCCTAGAGTTTAATCCTTTTTCTACTTCCGATTAAGGCTAGTATAGAAAGGGTCGATCCCACAGGACAACTTATTAAGATTGTTATCTCTAATCCCAATTATTTGAAGAACTTATTTTATTTTTTTTTGGTATTTTGTTTTAGATTTGGAATTGAAAGTAAAAGTCAAGTTTTGGGGGTTGGTGATTAGCACTAAGGAAAGAAATACAAGAATAAAAATGCACTTAACAAGAATATAAATTTTCCCTGTCACAAGGAAAATTAAGATTGTTGTTAGCACAAGAAATACTATTATGAATGAAAAGACAAGAAATTTAAAGAAAGCAAAAGCAAGCGGTGATTAAATCAAAAGATGGGAATCGATGCTTTAGGGGTTTTCACCACCTTAGCCTAGGCAAAAACAAACTAATCCTTTAAAAATGACGAATTCGATGAAGGCAAGTGAATTAATAAAAATCCACTAAAGATGGATACCACATGAGCCCATTGGTCCTGGTGCTCATGCTTCTTAGTACATCATCCTAAAAAAAGAAGATCCACGGTCGTTTCAAAACTTCTATGCGATTGGGTTTGTTGTTCTAAATCTAAACTTTCACGATCATATCCATCCAGATTAACTTTTGATCAAATCAATTAATTACTTTGATAGATCAATTAGTTATCAAACCCAAAAGCCATCTAGAATTATTTTTTAAGGAAAAGTCAATAAAGCCATGGCTAAGAGGTTATTCCCCTTGCCTCGATAAAGAACTACTCACTCATGTTAAAGGAGCAAAGAGAGACAGAGGGAGGAAGTGATCTAGCCATCTTCGAGTCTTACGACTACTGATCCTCGATTAGAGACAATGAAGATGGCTGCCTCTTCCTACCTTGGTCGATTGCTCAGGAGAGGGGAGGAGGAGAAAAGAAAATACTAGATCTAAAATACAACGGAATAACAGAATGACATGTAACAAAGATACAAAGCCACTTTATTCCAGATCTAGAAGAAGAATACAAGGAAAATTACTTCAGAGCACTAATATAAGAAAACCCGAGATGCCCAAAGGAGGAGGAAGTGCCCCTCCTTTTATAGGATAAGGAGGGGGGTATACATTAGGTTTAGGGCAAAAGAAATGACCGACGGCGGCTGCTAACTTTCTAGATCTAATCAATAGAGAAAACAATTGCTTTCTTTACATTCTTTCTGTAGTAATTTTCCATAACAGAAATTTCGAGCATATCTTTGGGCCAGTTAAAAATTAGAAAGCGGTCCGAAAATATATTTTTCCTGTATATAATTGAATTATCTTTCCAACACATACTTTTACAATAAATTCCTCCTTAAGATGTGGGAGTTATATCAATTTTGGTGAAAGATATATACTGAAATCAGACTCTGCGGGAAAACGTAAGGGTACTTTCACTGGTTAATTGTGCAGCCAAATAAACACAAAAATTACCGTGAAATATATCTTTTTTATAGCCAATAAAATTTTCTTTTTATTCCATACTTTATCTTGAAATTCCACCTTTATACGCAAAAGATATGACTATTTTTGTGACGAGTATCTCAGGCACTGCGAGAATATTTGAAAAGCCTCATATCTTCATCTTTTATTTTCTCGATTTAATTACTTAGATAATTCCTAAAAATTAAGAAAAATATCATAAGAATTCAGAAAAATTATATCAATAAGATGAAAATGTTATTTATTTTGAATTAGCTAAAATTGACAAAAAAGTCCTAATTCATTATTCTAAATGAAGCAAAAATAAGAGATGAATATACATTCATCAAAATACCCCAAACTTAAACTTTACTCGTCCCGAGCAACATTAAAATCAAGAAATACTTTCAAGACATACTCTCAACCTATCATCCTCACTCTCCTAACAAGCACTTGATTCCTTCCACCAAAATATGGCCAAATGACCCTGACTTCCTGAATTCACGAAAAGTGACTTTTATATTTCCTACTTCACAAACTTACATTTATTCAAGACCTGTAATAAAACAGATTTTCATTTCACCTTTGCATTTGGTACTCCAATTTTTTTTTAGTTTTACACAAGAACATGGCTGATTTTGGATGGTTGGGATTTTTGTAGTTTTCCCCTGGTTAGAAAATTGGAGTGAAGGAGGTATGGAAGAAGGACAGTCTCTCCTCTATTCGACTCGAGACCTTTTTATTTATTGGACATGAAGTTACATTGACCGTATTTTTTTCTTTAATTTTTGGTGATACACCCAATTGTGTGAGTATGGAAGAAGCGGAAGAGGGGGAAGGGGTGCCACCCCAAACTTAGTGTTTTGGGCACTATTGGCTATTTTTCTTTTTGACGAATGGAAAGATTTGGAAGTGGTGGAAGAAGAGTAGAAGAGGTTTTTCTTGTGCAACTTTTTTTTTCTCTTTTTTTTTAGAGTACCATGCATTGGTTCAACTATAACCGAATCATACGAAAAATCAAGAAAATTTATGCAAGTTGTACATGATAAGAAAGCATCACTCTTGAATCCTATCAGTCCTCTATGGCTTGCAATCTTTTCTAAGGAGTGATTATTATTTGAGGTCCTAAGTGACAGGAGGATTTCTAGTCATGAAAGTTTCAAAATTTTAGTTGCAAGGCAGTTACATCATTAAGGGGAGTATTTTGACAAATGATCATATCAAGGCTGACTAGATATGGGCCAACAACTAAAGTAACTAATGAAAATAAAGATGAAAAGGAAAAATAAAACAAATAAGTAAAAGATAGGGGGTGGATCACGTACCACCCACCCCACCCCAGACCTAGAATTTTGCTCGTCCCGAGCAAACTCTTAGACCGAGATGGAGGGAAGAGGATCACGACAGTGGCAAATAGTATGGCGGTGGAGGAGAGGAGGAGGAGGCATGGTTGTGGTAGTGACTTGGTTGATTTCCTCAGAACCACTCCATCATCTTTGCTTGCGTGTCTCGAAATGTATCCTGAAGGGCTTGGCGTACGTCAGTATACCAATGATAAAAATTTAAATCAAGATGGTTAGGTCCCCATGGTTTGATATATGGTGGAGAACAGTCATATTGAATCTCATTTGTATAAGGATAATTATTATAAGAAGCATTGTTTTGACTGAATTGTAGTTGTTTAATTATATATTGTCCACTAGTATCAAAGGGGGTTGGGATGAAGGGATGATAGTCGGAGTATCCATCCATGACATTTGGTTTCACTACTTGGGTAGTGATATGTAGTAGTGGCTCAAAAGACATTTGGTGATTATCATAGAGTGGTTCCTCAAAGGGAAAGGGAGGAGAGGAAATGGGTATGGTCATAGATGGGTGAGTGGGTTGTGGGAGGGGAACTTCTTGAGTGGTGATGTTGGTTGTAACCACAGTATGAATAGTGGGAGGGTAAATGTCCATTTTGATAGGACTGATTGGGCCAGTTTGAGTAGAAACTTGATTGTCCACCAGAGAGATTCGGGTTTCGATCACATATGGTGGTTCATAATTAAGGAAATGTTGTTGCATCTAATTGAACTGGTCCATGCATTCAAGGAAACAAACTTCTTCCTCCTGAGTGTACTTCATGTTACCCCCAGAGGCTTGAAAATTTATAAACTTCGTTCCCACTCTTAGTGTGAGAAGTCCTACCTCAATGTCGATGAGGGCCCTGGCCGTGGCGACAAATGGTTGACCAAAGATGAGAGGTTAGCTAGTATCTTCTTTTATATCAAGTACCACAATGTCACAAGGGATATAGAAATTTCCAACCTTGACTGGCACATCATCAATAATACCAAGAGGCTTGGTAATGGAAGAGTCTGCAAGTTGAATACGGATCAGAGTTGGTCTAGCATCAGTTAGACCAAACCTTCTACACATGCTCAAAGGGATGATTGACACACTAGCTCCAAGATCAGCTAGGCCTGAATGGCTGGTAGAGTCACTGATAGAACAAGAGATCCCGAAAGATCCTAGATCTTTGCATTTCTTTGGCATTTTACTTTGGATGATGTCTGATGTAGTTTTGTCCAATTTTACCATTTCAGATTCCTCGGTAGTGCACTTACAATTTAGAAGGGCTTTGAAGAATTTTTTCCATTCAGGTAGATCATTCATAGTGTCCAAAAGTGGGATGTTGACGCATAACTTTCTCATAATTTCCTTGAATTTGTTGAACCTAGAGTCTAATTGGGTATACTTCAGCCGACCTGCAAAAGGTACACATGACTTATATACATGACTCTCTTCTTGTGGGGGAGGTGATCTCAGCTCTTGAGGGACAACAACAGCCTCGTCATCACCCTCTTGGTCAAAATCTATGATGGGGGAACTTCCTTCTTCTTCTGTGGTAAGGCCAGATCTGGTAGTGACAACCTTAAGTTGTTCTATATGCCTGCGGTTAGGTTCAGGCTACCCAATAAAATGGCCGACAGGAGGTTTTAGTTGGGCAAATAGACGAGCTAGTTGGGCATCAGTCGCCTTTTGATGAGCTTGTTGGGCAATGGTGATTTGCTCCAAGGCTGCTATTCTTTCGTTGGATGATGGGGTAGGGGTAGGAACATTTGGTTGAGGATGTGGTTGATTGAGGTTTTGAGAGGGAAGGTTTAAGTTTTGAAATTGTTGTCCTTGATATGGTGGTCGGGTTGGATGATTTCCTCAATAATTTCCTTAGGTTGGAAAGTTCCTTTGGTTGTTGTATGAGAATCCAGGTGGTGGTCGATTGTTGCCTTGAGGGTAGGGAGGCCTTTGTTGGGATTGGAATTGGCTAGAGTTATCAACACCTGAAGGGTTCCCATATTGAAAACCAGGGTGGTTTCTAGTTTGGTTGGGGTTGTAGTAACCTTGGCCTGGTATGGTATGGATTGAATTGAGGTCTTCTGGTTGTTGTCCCATTTTGGGTTGCATGGGCATGTTGTAGAGATATTGACAGTGGAGGGTGGTATGGTCGTATCCTTGGAAAATACCACAAAGAGAATCCACAACTTTTAGTTGTTGGGGTGACTCTCTAAGGGTGGCCAAGGATGACTCTAACCGATCTTGTTTTAAGGCAATTAATTTGAGGCTTTCTGCTATGCTTTGGATATCATTATTAACTTCTACCTTGGCTCCCTTAAGGATTCCACCAATTCCTCTTCTAGCCCTTGTTTTGGAAGCTCGTTTGACTACTTCCCATGCGCTAGTCAAACTTTGATGCATGAAATTTCCTCTAGATAAGGAATCGAGAAAGAATTTGGTATCATCATCAACACCACGGTACAAGATATCTATGAGTTGGGCTTGAGAGATATCATAATGGGGGAACTTCCTAAGTAAGTCTTTGAACCTCTTCCAGGCTTCTCCTAAAGACTCTCCTGGGGACACAAAAAAGTGAGTTATTTGACCCCTAAGTTCATAGGTGAGAGACGGGGGGTTAAATTTTTCAAGAAACTTGCTTTGTAGAACTTCCCAAGTTTTGACATATTCTTTTCTCTCCATAGTGTTGTACCAGCTACTAGCTTGGCCGGAGAGGGAATACTTGAACAACCTAAGACGAATGGCATTTTTAGAGACACCCGGAAGTTTGTTCAAAGAGCCAAGGTCAAGGAACCTTTGAAGATGATCTTGGAAACTTTCCCCATTATTGCCTGAGAAGGGGTTGGCTTACATCATGGTGATTCATTGTGTTCGGATCTCAAATTGTGGAGAAATAATGTCAGGGGGTATGACTGAATGTTGTGCATAGGCAGTTTTGGGAATAGAAAAGTCCTTTAGTTGTTTTTGCCTTTCGGCTTCCCTCCTATCGTCTTCTATGGTTTCTTGTTCGGCCCTAAAGGCTGCTCGCAAAGCGGCTTCTCTTTCCACTTGTTCGTCTTAGATGAGCTCTCTTTGAGCTGCGAGAGCTTAGTCGATCCGACGGGTGACTTCCTCTTCATTCATTCTCACTAGATTTTGACGGTTTAGATGATGAAACGTCCTTTCTATTTCTGGGTCAAACGGTTGAAAATCGACGTCCGAGCGTCGCATGCACAATTAAAGCAGTTATTCATGTGCAGAAAAAAATAGACTGCCAGAATGGAAACTCGGCAAAAAGAGGAGTAGCACATCCGGAATGTTACTCAGAAGACATTAAAAAATAAAAAAAAAGTTTTTCAAAAGATTTTTTTGGGGTTCGAGAAAACAATCCGCTGTCCCCGGCAACAACGCCAAATTGTTAATGCGTCGCTTAGCACTTACAATCACTAAGATGTTTATCCTAGAGTTTAATCCTTTTTCTACTTCTGATTAAGGCTAGTATAGAAAGGGTCGATCCCACAGGACAACTTATTAAGATTGTTATCTCTAATCCCAATTATTTGAAGAACTTATTTTATTTGTTTTTGGTACTTTTTTTAGATTTGGAACAGAAAGTAAAAGTCAAGTTTTGGGGGTTAGTGATTAACACTAAGGAAAGAAATACAAGAATAAAAATGCACTTAACAAGAATATAAATTTGCCCTGTCACAAGGAAAATTAAGATTGTTGTTAGCACAAGAAATACTATTATGAATGAAAAGACAAGAAATTTAAAGAAAGCAAAAGCAAGCGGTGATTAAATCAAGAGATGGGAATCGAGGCTTTAGGGGTTTTCACCACCTTAGCCTAGGCAAAAACAAACTAATCCTTTAAAAACGACGCATTCGATGAAGGCAAGTGAATTAATAAAAATCCACTAAAGATGGACTCCATATGAGCCCATTGGTCCTGGTGCTCATGCTTCGTAGTACATCATCTTGAAAGAATAAGATCCACAGTCGTTTCAAAACTTCTATGTGATTGGGTTTGTTGTTCTAAATCTGAACTTCCACGGTCATATCCATCCAGATTAACTTTTGATCAAATCAATTAATTACTTTGATAGATCAATTAGTTATCAAACCCAAAAGCCATCTAGAATCATTTTTTAAGGAAAAAGTTGATAAAGCCATGACTAAGGGGTTATTCCCCTTGCCTCGATAAAGAACTACTCACTCATGGAAAATGAGCAAAGAGAGACAGAGGGAGGAAGTGATCTAGCCATCTTCGAGTCTTACGACTACTGATCCTCGATTAGAGACAATGAAGATGGCTGCCTCTTCATACCTTGCTCGATTGCTCAGGAGAGGGGAGGAGGAGAAAAGAAAATATTAGATCTAAAATACAACGGAATAACAGAATAACATGTAACAAAGATGCAAAGCCACTTTATTCCAAATCTAGAATAAGAATACAAGGAAAATTGGTTCAGAGCACTAATACAAGAAAACCCGAGATGCCCAAAGGAGGAGGAAGTGCCCCTCCTTTTATAGGAGAAGTAGGGGGGTATACATTAGGTTTAGGGAATAAGAAATGGCCGACGGCAGCTGCTAACTTTCTGGATCTAATCAATAGAGAAAACAATTGCTTGCTTTACAATTTTTCTGCAGTAATTTCCCGTAACAGCGATTTCAAGCATATTTTTGGGCCAGTTAAAAATTCGCAAGCGGTCCGAAAGTATATTTTACCTGTAGATAATTGAATTATCTTTCCAACGCATACTTGCACAATAAATTCTGCCTTGGGATGCGGGAGTTATACCAATTTTGGTGAAAGGTATATACTGAAATCAGACTCTACGGGAAAACATAAGACTACTTTCACCGGTTAATTACGTAGCCAAATAAATACCAAAATTTCCGCAAAATATGTCTTTTTATAGACAATAAAATTCTCTTTTCATTCCATACTTTATCTTAAAATTTTGCCTTTAGAAGTAAAAGATATCGCTATTTTGGTGACGAGTATCTCAGGCACTGCGGGAATATTTGAAAAGCCTCATATCTTCATCTTTTATTTTCTCGATTTAATTACTTAGATAATTCCTAAAAATTAAGAAAAAATATCACAAGAATTCAGAAAAATTATATCAAGAAGATGAAAGTGCTACTTATTTTGAATTATCTAAAATTAATAAAAAAGTCCTAATTAATTATTCTAATTGAAGCAAAAATAAGAGATGAATATACATTCATCAAGCAGTCGTACACAAACCACAATGAAAGACAATAGATGCATACAAGAACGCGGTCAACATTCAAGTATGTATGAATCAATTTAGTATTGAATCAGAAAGATAACATCTTTTAGTATATATTACAAAACATGGGCAGCAGGGCTAGTCCCCACGCCCCAGTAGATGTAACTACTCGCTCCTCATAGAGGGAGCAACAAGGAAAGAGAAGAGAGAGAAAGAAAGCATCATCAGAGCAGAAGAGTAGATCTGTGACAGCCCGGTGTAGGTTGTCACAGTCTCCGGGACTGCTCCGTCGTGGTCGATGACGTCCGTCTCTCCGCCTCGATTCTCCTGTCTACCTCCGATATTACACGAGTAGAATGAGGTGGAACTATGACGGATCAATGGTGGAAGTGGGCTGGCAGGGGAGCAACCTTCTGGACTTTTGGCTCTGGTCCCAGTCCGGCAGCCTTGGGCCGTAGTGAGATAGATGTCCAAGACCATGGCTCTACCTTTCTATTTATAGGCTTGGCATGTGTCTTGGACTGGCTGGTGTTATTATGCAAATTTCCCCAAGTAACCAGGTTCATCCGGTTTTGAGTTCACGTTTTAGGCGTGTCCTTCCCATTTGGTTTTGGGGTCTGATCCATATGGTTTGCTCAGCAATGCTCATATGGTTTTGACTCTTGGTCAACCATCCGGTTTCAAAGCTTTTCCCTCTCCATTCGGTTTCACTGCCCATTCAGTTTCGAACGCAACGCTCCATTCAGTTTCTTCATATTTTGCTCGGCCATTCAGTTTTGTTTTTCCCTGCCATTCGGTTTACATCTCATACAGTCAACGTTTCTCCACCGGTCTTCTCTCCACTAATTACTTATTTGGTTTAGCATGTCCGCAGCAGCAGCCGATCATTCGGTTTTCTTTCCATGCATGCTCATTCGGTTTGCATGCTTCTCTTTACCAAACGGTCTGGAGTCCCTCATAATTAGCAAACGGTCTCGCGCAGGGTAGGGCTTCATTCAATTTATTCCCAGCAGCAAACAGTCTTCATGATGCGGGCATGTAAACGGTCTTGCATGTGTGGTTGGAAAGGGCGGTGTGGCTACTGGAGCAGGTCGTAGCACTTTCAGAGGTGCAGGATGTTGCTGCGATGGCGGAGATGGCGGTGGGCGCTGCAGGTCGTGGTGGTGCGGTGGCTGCCGGTGTAGGTTGCTTACTCAAACGGTTTACATGCAACTACCCATACAGTTTTCATGCAAACGATCTTGGATCCCAGCCAATGCTCCAAACGATTTCACATATGGCATGCTCAAACGATCTTGATGTGGAAAAGTCCATTCGGTTTTGATCATTCGACCAAACGGGTTTCATGGCTGATCGGTCTTGCGACCTTGGCGCCCAAATGGTTTCTGCTGGCTTATCGGTCTTGAAACCAAATGGGCTCAAACGGTCTTGAGACCGTTTGGGCTCAAATGGTTTTGAGACCGTATCTGCTCAAACGGTCTTGAGTCTGTTAGAGTCAAGGATGTAGGGGTCATGACCATTGACAATGGTTGAGGATGATCTGCGGAGGAGAGAGAATGTGAGTAGGGGAAGATGAGATCAAATAAATTGGAAACTAGGGTAATTAGAACTAGTAATGCGCTATTTACATGAAACTGAAGAGATATTTAAAGTAAATCAAAACAAGGATAGATCAGTCGATACGAGGCACAATAACTCTATAATTGGTGACTGTGAGGATGAATCTGGAGGATTCATCACCACACCGAACTTAAGCGTTGCTCGTCCCGAGGAATGGAAAAGCCTAAGACAGTCGCCAAAAAGCTCGTTCCTTTCGTTATTACCTCATATTTGTGCAAATGTCAGACTTTTCACGAAACTGAAAAGAAAAACACTGCAAAACAAAATTAGGGCGAAAATCATCGAAAAACCTTTGAAATGGTGATTGATGATGGATCTGGGGGATTCATCACCACACCAAACTTAAGTGTTGCTCGTCCTGAGGAACGAAAAACTTAAAGCAGTCGCCAATAAAATTTTGTTCATGGCTCATATTGATATAGCATCAAGGCTTCCTTAGATCACGAAATACATCTTATGATATCCTCATTTCTGAGTTCATTTTACTGAAGTATTTCCTTCTCACTCTCTGTTGTATCAGTCGTGTTTAGAAGTTTTATGAGACTTTGAAAAGACCGACAGAATCAAGCAAACATGTATATGATCTGTCGCTAGTGTTTCTAAAAGAAAAGAGTAGGGGTGTGATCAAGAGATAAGAGTATCTCCTCTAATTTATTCAAGACTCTTATTATTGGTGGATTCATCATGATATTTTGAGTGTTTTGTGCACAACTCTGGTTGACTTAGCCTTACACCTTATTTTTTGCTAAAGGTAACTCAGAAGTGTGTATAGGTTGGCTTTAAGGCTTTTGGCTATTTTACCTCTTCGAGAGGAGGTAAGGGGTCAATTTTAGATCCTTAGGATCTCACTACTGGTCATGACACATCTGCCTTTGTGAGGGAAACTAATGTACCGACCGGGAAAGACCTTTATTGGTTATCCTTATTCAGGGCACAACTCTAATGTTTTTATTCACACTCTGGCTTTTATTCATTCTCACTTGGCTTAGGAGAAAGGGTGTTTTTGGATTTTTGTAAATTTGGGCTGCCATGCCTTTTTTTGGAATCAGGGTAGATTTTTATCAACCTTGGTATGTGCACAATCATCATGGTATACTCTTTGAATCAAAGTGAGAAGGTGATACACCCATGTTATGTATTGAGGGGTATGGAAGAAGTGGTACTGGAAAAAGAGGTGTGATGTACCACACCGAACTTAGAGTTCGACAGAGGTGTGGTTTACCACACCGAACTTAGAGTTTGGCGGAGGTGTGGTTCACCACACTGAACTTAAAGTTCAGCGATGTTCTAGTTTTCACTAGAAAGGATTGCGGCATGCCACACCGAACTTAAAGCTTTGGCATGATTGGTGGGTGGAAATGTATGAAAATGAAGGAAGAAGTGTAGAAGAGAGTTTGGATCATAATGCAGTTTGCTTAGTGATTCCATATGATGGGTTCCTTTTCTCCATCACACTCTGCTCAAAAAGTGACAAGATAGAACTTCAAATGAGAATTCCATATAGCAGATCCATTATTCAGTTAGAGGCGCGATGCATTTGATCTATCTCAGACTTATTGAGGCTTATCATTCTTATGGAGGATATGACATTAGGGTTCATAGACTATACAAGATGAAATCATTTATCAGTTAGTTTTAAGCATTGGTTCCTTGTGGATTTGCAACGAAAAGAGGTGATGACAAAAGATTCGAAAAGCAAAATCCGACTAGGTAAAGGCTTTATTTTAATTAGAAAAATGATAAAGCAGAAAAATTGTGAAAAAGAACATAGAATAAAAAAATAGAAAGCAGTAAAGGTAGAGGGTGGAGTGAGAGTCATACCACCCGCCCTCCACCTCGAACTTATGAGTTTGCTCATTTCTAAACAAATATTAGGTTTGAGATGGAGGGGAAGGGTTGCACAATGTTAACCAGGCAGTCCTCGTAGTTGGAAGAAGGTCCGACAAAGATGTCCCACAATAGCCGGTGCCGAGAGTGAGGGAGTGGCCTAAACAATCTATTGACTAGGTGGTCGTGGCAACTCGAACGGGTTTTCTGGATGATTTGGATGCATATTTCTTTCACCTCTTTGTTCGTCCAGAAGAATCCATAGTCCTTCCCCCATCAGTGGGGGAGGTGAAATATAAGCAATTGAGACTGGAGGGCTAGGTGAGTAATCGAAGCATTGCTTATTTGTGTCCTCTAGTTGTGGCTTGCCCTCGAAATTTAAAATAGAACTTCTTTCTCCAAAATGCAGAGTAGTTGATTGTGGGACAACCACTTGAACTTCCTCCTATCCTGGGTCGGGTGGAGGATCCAGTTTAGGCTTCATTTCATCAACTGGCTTTTCTTATGTAGGATATGGTAGCCATGATGATGTTTCTTCATCAGAGGAGTTATTGTGAGAAGCATCCTCATCTTTATCAATGTTGAAATTGATAAGAGCGTCATCCTTTTCTTCAGAATTTTGTTCAGAATTTCCCTCGTAGAACAATCTTAATTCATCCAAGTAACTAGAAGAGGATTCGACTGGTGGGATGAACTTTTGCTCAGTTAAAGAAATCATTGGATTCCGAGGTAGAGGTTTCAATGATATCTCTTCAAGGGAGGGATTGGTCCATGAAAAGATGTTTTGAAGACTAGAATCTCCCGATGACTCCATTTCTTCAATGTTGGGACTAGAATACTCCATTTCCGAGCTAGATTATTATTTTAGCATTTCTTCATAGTACTCCTCCGATTCTATTAAGTGCTCAGGAAGAGCCACTATAGGAAGAATGAAACCTTGTGCAGGTAATGGAAGTATCTCATTATCTTGATTATGTGGTGGCTCAGGGGGAGCTTCTTCATAGGGATGAGTTACTATAAGAGGGAAGGTTTATGGCTCGATGTCCTCCCATGGGTCCTTTTTGTCATCATGAGAGTCTACAGAAGTGTCGTAATCTACTCCAAAATCAAGAGATTGTTTATGTTTCTCTTTATAGTGCACTATCAACTCGTTCAAGTGATTAGAATGGGTTTCAATAGAAAGATCATGCTCTTGTTCGAGAATCGGCTCGATCAAGACTTCTTGTAAAGGTAATGTTATCTCATGGAAAGGAGTTATAGGATTGTCATCTTGAGACTCATCATCTTCCCTTGATTCTATTTCATCGGTGAGAGTGGTATGGTCCATTTCTGAATCAAGATCTTGATCAGTCCTATCCTCGAAGTCTGTTCCTAGATCAGTCGAATGATCAGAAATTTCTTCATAAGGATAATTCAAACCTTGTTCCAGAAATGGAGGAATTTGATTCTCTTGCATAAAAGACACATCATTTTCTGAATGAGTCATACATTCCTCTGATTCTGACTATGAAGGAGTGTAGAGTTCTTGTGACATAAACCCTTCTTCTATGGACTTCATTGAAGAGACAGCTGAAGTTGAAGAAATTTTGCCATTTTGGGAGTTGATCATCACTAATTGCTCCTCTATAGTTGTATCTGGGTCTATGAAGTCAGAAGGTAGGTGAGTGTTGAAGTTTATCCCCGATTGATCTCCTGACTGTAGAGAATCCCCATATTGGATACTCATCCTTCCCTCTGAGAGCATAGTGCATGGATCATTATCCGAGTCAGACCTTGGCTCAGAAAATAATTCTTCCCCTTGTGATGTTATGAGTAAATCATCTTTGAGTTCAGTTGTTATCTCTGAGGATGGTTCCCCACCCTGCACTGACGCTTGAAGATCATTGGAAGGCATATCCCACATGATTTCATAATCATCATCATAGTCAACATGTGGGTTAGGGATGTGTTTAGTTGAAGTTTGTGGCTGTTCTACATGTTGGTCAGAAGCGTTGACAAATTGCGTAAGTTGATCAAGATCGTCTATCAACTTCTTGGTCGCGGTTGTCTGATCAGCTAGTTGTTGAGCCACCGATATCTGTAAAGTTTGTAGTTCTTCTATCAATGTGTGTTGATCTTCATGAAAAGGCTCTTCACTGCACCTGTTGGGTTGATGATGATAATAGCTCTCCTCATAATAGTATTGATCTGCATTGTTTTCCTAGTTTCTTTCTATATTACAGTCTATGCCTTGAAATACATCATAGTTGGGTATTTCATAGTAGCTTCTAGGGTGATACAGATTATAATTTGTGTTACATCTATAGTTGTATGAAGAGGTTGCTTTGAGTTTCCCAGCTATACGCTTCACAATTACTTGACGCAGAGCCATCACGTAGAGAGGAGGGGCATTGAAGCATTAAATCGATGAATGAGAATAGTCACCACATAGTTGACATCTAACGGTTGGTGGTGTTGACTGCTTCATTTTGAAGAGAGTTGGTACCTGAAATCAAAGAACGAGTTTATCAAGTTTAACCAACCACTTCAAATCCAAGAGGATATGCAAGATTAAGTCCTTCACTTTTTTAGGTTTTTGAAAAGAAAATGAAAAACCCTAGAGAAACCTAAATCAACACAGAATTCGAAAAAGATGATTCTTACATCGTTGTCCCCGACAATAGCGCCATTTTTTGATGAAGCTAGAACTTACATCAAGAGATTACTCTTCCAATTGAATTCCTAATGTGCACCAAAAACCCTATGGAGTTGATGTTCTCTCTAGGTTTACCTACAACTGGTGCTAGCTAAATGCTCTAACCCCACAAGAGTGTGGAAGCCTTATCATAGTACAGATTTAGGATCGAACCCAAAGGACAATGTTAAGAATCTGATTGTCTTTTTCTTATTTCGTATCGATCCAAGTTAACCATCTAAGACTAAGAGTTTGATTTGAGTTATTTAACGTAAAACATGCAAAAGCAAAGGCAAGAATAAAAACTAGTTTGAAGATTAAAATCTAAGATCAGAAAATGATGATGGATCACTGGGGTGATACGGGTTTTCACCACCACTACACATGTATTGTACCTGTATAAATCATAGCAAGACTTGCAAGCAGGATACATGGATGTTATACAATATCGATGTCTTGTAGGACAAGAGTAATGCACACATCTTTCACAGGTTGAGTAACTCTCATCCGGTACATGTCTATGTGTCAATGAAGAGATGTAGTCTCCGAAGAAAGAACCTTACTCAACCTAGTGAAACATGCATCAGAAAACTAACAAGCGAGTGATAATCATCAATTCGATTAGTATCCTTATAGACTATCCCTCTTTTGAGGAAATATCTAAGAAACGTGGGAGTGTTGCAATGTCAGCCATTCCCGAACGAATGGTCAAATACCTTGCACCACTCCCTCCGCAGAATGTGTTCCTCGACCCATCAAGGTTGCACTTCCGTACGTCAACTGATTCCATTTCATAGTGCGTAAGTACAACGATGGAGGTGAGTTTACTCCATCCCTTGGGACGCGTTCCTAGATACCGAAATGGATGCGCGGTGGATACACACACCAGAAACCAACACTAAATCGGTATTCGAGTCCCAAGAGTAGTCGTAGACAAACCGTAACGAAAGACAATAGATGCATACAAGAACGCGGCCAACATTCAAGCATGTATGAAACAATTTAGTATTGAATCGAAAAGATAACATCTTTTAGTACAGATTACAAAACATGGGCAGCGGGGCTAGTCCCCATGCCCCAGTGGATGAGACTACTCGCTCCTCATAGAGGGAGCAACAAGGAAAGAGAAGAGAGAGAAATAAAGCATCATCGGAGCATAAGAGTAGATCTATGACATCCCAGTGTAGGTCGTCGCAGTCTTCAGGACTGATCTGTCGTGGTCGATGACGTCTGTCTCTCTTCCTCGATTCTCATGTCTTCCTCTAGGATTATACGAGTAGAATGAGGTGGAACTATGGCAGAGCAACGGTGGAAGTGGGTTGGCAGTGGAGCAGCCTTCTGGACTTCTAGCTCTGGTCCCAGTCCGGCAGCCTTGGGCCATAGTGAGATAGATGTCTAAGACCATGGCTCTACCTTTCTATTTATAGGCTAGGCATGTTTCTTGGACTGGCTGGGCTTATTATGCAAATTTCCCCAAGTAACTAGGTTCATCTAGTTTTGAGTTCACGTTTTAGGTGTGTACTTCCCATTTGGTTTTGGGGTCTGATCAATATGATTTTCTCCAGTAATGCTCATATGGTTTTGACTCTTGGTCAACCATCCGATTTCACTGCTCATTCAGTGCTCCATTCAGTTTCTTCATATTTTGCTCAGCCATTCGGTTTAGCTTTCCCTGCCATTCAGTTTTCAAATCATATGGTCAACATTTCTCCACCGGTCTTCTCTCCACTAATTACTTATTTGGTTTAGCATGTCTACAACATCAGCCGATCATTCAGTTTTCTTTCCATGCATGCTCGTTCGGTTTGCATGCTTCTCTTTACCTAATGGTATGGAGTCCCTCATCATTAGCAAACGGTCTCGCGCCGGGCAGAGCTTCATTTGATTTACTCCCAGTAGGAAACGGTCTTCATGATGCGGGCATGTAAACGGTCTTGCATTCGTGGTTGGCGAGGGCGGTGTGGCTGCTGGAGCAGGTCGCAGCACCGGTGGAGGTGCAGGATGCTGCTGCGATGGTGGAGACGGCGGTGGACGCTGCAGGTCGTGGTGGTGTGGTGGCTTCCGGTGTAGGTTGCTTACTCAAACAGTTTGCATGCAAATACACATACAGTTTTCACATGCAAACGATCTTGGATCCCAGCCAATGCTCCAAACGGTTTCACATATGGCATGCTCAAACGGTCTTGATGTGGAAAAGTCCATTCACTTTTGATCATTCAACGATCTTCGCGTCTAAATGGTCTTCACGGCTGATCGGTCTTGTGACCTTGGTGCCCAAATGGTTTCAGCTGGCTTATCGGTCTTGAGACCAAATGTGCTCAAATGGTCTTGAGACCGAATGAGCTAGTCTTGAGACCGTATGGGCTCAAACGATCTTTAGACCATTTGGGCTCAAACGGTCTTGAGACCGTTTGGGCTCAAACGGTCTTGAGACCGTTTGGGATCAAACGGTCTTGAGACCGTTTGGGCTCAAACGGTCTTGAGACCGTTTGGGCTCAAACGGTCTTGAGACCGTTTGGGCTCAAACGGTCTTGAGACCGTTTGGGCTCAAACGGTCTTGAGACCGTTTGGGCTCAAATGGTCTTGAGGCCGTTAGAGTCAAGGCTGTAGGGGTCATGACCGTTGGCAATTTATGAGGATGATATGCGGAGGAGAGAGAATGTGAGTAGGGGAAGACAAGATCAAATAAACTGGAAACTAGGGTAATTCGAACTAGTAATGCACTATTTACATGAAACTGAAGAGATACTTAAAGTAAATCAAAACAAGGGTAGATCAGTCGATACGAGGCACATAATCTCTATAATTGGCGACTGTGAAGATGAATCTGGAGGATTCATCACACTACATTCACACAAGAAGGAAGGGACATAGCGGCTACTACTTGATATGGAGAAGGAGAGTGTATGATGAAGGGAATCATGCTTAGGTTTTGACAAAGATTCAAAGGGTTGGCAAATAACTACATGTAGAGTCACTATAGATGGAATCTATAGAAAGGCATAGTCTGAAAAGGGATTCACCAAATAGCTCTCGCACACATGCAAAGCCTCAACAAGGGTCGATTTATAGATGGAAATTTACAAGGATCATAGGGAAGACATGACGTATGGGCTTAGCCCTTAATTTTTTTATGATAGAGAGGAATTTAAGGGTTCTTAGCTCGTGATTGAAACATCGTCGCCTTTAATGTACCTACAACAACAAAGAGGAAAAGTAGTGCACTATTTTCCATGTGGCAGAGGAGATAGCTTTAGACTCACACTTGTAGTGGAGTGAGAATGGGAGTAACATGGAATGGGAATTGGACAAGATATTGACGATGTGTCTAGGTTGCAATGTTAGATAACCTACCTTGTTTACCGGATAAGTCCTAAACCAGTTGAAATTTTAAGCCATGTGGTAATATTAAGATAATTTGGTTTCTAAAATTCCTTTGTAGTAATGGGCCTCATAGTCATGTTTTAGCCTAGATCTATCTAAATGTGGTACCCCCAAAATATGGATATACATCATCTCACCTGGTGCCTAAAGACAGGCACAAACCTTCATCAAATTTTAGGCCCTCCAAACATGGCATTAATAGAAGGTGCATCGATGTTAATTTGTGAAAAAAGAATAATCTTTCCTTTGTACTATTTCTTACAAAACATCCTTCACAAGTGATACAAAGCAAATCCTAGAAAAACTAGACAAATGAGAAGTCTCAAAATTCTAATAAAAAACGGATATCCTAAACCAAAGGATAGGAAACTCTCAAGAGAGAGACACAAATTATATGAGTGAGACACCCTTCTTACACAATGGAGAAATGTCTTTGATTGATAACCTAAATCTCTCTTTGTTAGTGCAGATAGGATCACGAAAAGGGTGAGGGGAGTGGTGGAACCAAAATCGCATATCCTCTCGCTGAGCTTGAGTTAATAGCGGAACTAGAAGCTACCTATGGGTACACTACAATCGCATGAATGGTGAGAAACATAACATCAAATAGAGTTTTTTGATGAATGGGTCAACTAAGATGGACTAGGTGAAGGACATAGTGGAATAAAAAGTTGGTTACATATTGCAAATGATCACAAATGCCAATATCTTTCCCAATGTTAGTTTTCACTTGATCCATCTTCCCTAATTTTATTTTGAGTCATGTTTTTGATATATTGACAACCTAATTCAAGGACGGTATTGCACTAATCAATTAGAAATGTCTTCCTCAAAGAAAAATACAAAGTAGATATTTGTAGCATTTGTGAAAGCGATTGCATTTATCAACGAGTGTCAATTGTTGATGATTCATTGCAACAATTTTCTATGATGAGAAATGAGTGTCCGATAGAGTTTTCAATCACTCCGGAGTAAAAATAAAATATAACATGGGAGTGATGAACAACGTGTGTTTGACAACGTAATTCGTAGTGATTGACTGGCTACCTGTGATTGTACATCGCTGCCTAGGCAATCGTCACCGCTTTACCAAACAACGCAATTATGTTGGTTTTGATTCTCGGAGAACCTAATCAATTCGATACATGGATGCATTTCTTCCTACTACACGATGTAATTTATTATTATTATTTATATAAAGAAGACCTATAAGGCGATGCAATTGTTTAGCATCACCTTTAAATAATTAGACTTTGATTTTTCAACGAATCACCAAAAGTTCTTTCTACATGAAAAACGACATGCTATTGGTTACTGTTTTTTATTATTATTGTCCAATGCGTCCCTGTGTTTATGATTGGTTTTCCGTATTTGTCTAGCGCTATTACACGTGTATTCGTCGTCCATCTATAATGGCTTGCTCAAGTTTCTTCAAATCATCGTGAAAAGATCACATGCTGTAGAGTTAATGTTCATATGTGGGGACAAAGATTTGAACCAGTTTTACAGAAGGTATTGTTCATATGCGGGGACAAAGATTTGAAGCAGTTTCATAGAAGGGTGGTTGCTTGTAAAAGAGTGTATAATTGAACGTCATCCTTCAAAGATATCAACTTCATTCAAATCTGAACATATACATCAGTCCTTTTCGCAAAGAATATGATGACTTATGATCCTTGGAAAGATATGGTATCTGTCACTTTAACTAAATCTGATTTGTGAATTTCCTATTTAACTGGTAGTAATGACTTGTGCCGCAAACATAAAACTAGGGTTTGCATAGTGGCGCCCAATATGTTGGAGAAGGATGCCAAATGGAGGAAAAAGGAGTCCTTACCAGTGTTCACCCTCGACTTCCACAACGGTCTCTGTAGACATACAGAACAAGAAGAATAAACAACTCGTTTGATTCAACAAAAAATGGTTATCGTCGAAATTATCGGCAATTTAAAAACACTTGTGGGGATTTGCAGGAGTGATATCATGTATAAACAAATGTAAAAGATATGTATTTTGTAATGGGGGAGTTTAACTAGTACATTTGGATAAAATAATTCCCTCTGTACATATTTAGGAATACTTACAGAATATCACACTTTGCTCTAAAGTCATCTATTAGAGTTGGACTGCAGCGATGAACTTTTTTAAGGAAAAAAAACCCATATAGCACACTTTCGCAAAAAAAGTACCAAAATAGCACACTTCCCATCTTATTTCCCAAACTAGCACACTTTCAGAGTAAAACGCCACTTTATTTGGCGTTTTACTGTCTCCGCAACCAAAAGTGCCACTTTATTTGGCGTTTTCAGGCTGGCGCAGACAGAAACGCCACATTAGTTGGCGTTTTCAGGTAAAAGCGCCACTTTGTTTGGCGTTTTCCTTGAATGCGGCCCACCAACCGGTTGCGTGACAGAAAAACGCCACATTATCTGGCGCTTTCCATTTATTCGGTCAGCTGGCCGATGCGTCGCGTCGCGTCCTTGTACAACTTTTACGTAAAGCGCCACATTATGTGGCGTTTTACAGAAAACGCCAGAGGCGGTGGCTTGTTTTGCTTGGTTACGAGGGGTAAAGCGCCACTTTGTGTGGCGTTTTCAGGTAAAGCGCCACATAAGTTGGCGTTTTCCAGTAGGTTACCTCCCCGAGCGAGCGACTCTCCTTTCTCCCTCGCTCGCTCGGTCCTTTTCTTTTTTCTCTGCCCTTCCCCGCTCTGCTGCGCCGTTCGTCCGGCGATTTCTCCAGTCGCCGCCGCGAGGAGCGCCGCCGCCGCGAGGAGCTCCGCCGCAGCCGCCGCTAGGACGACCGCCGCTCCGCCCAGCCGGCCTCCTCCGCTTTCTCCTTACTTTCCCCCGCTTGCCCTCCTCCTCGCAACAGAGCCGGCCGACCGCCGCTCCGCCCAGCCGGCCAACCGCTCCTCCTCGCAACAGGTGCGGCTCCTCCTCCTCCTGTAACTGCTGTTCACGTAGCGCCAGCCGTCCGCCCAGCGCCAGCCAACCGCCCTTTTCCCATCGTAACTGGTAACTGCTCCCCTCTCCGTCTTCCCTTCTCCGTCCTCTTCTCGTCCTCATGTTTGCTCCCCTCTTCCCATCGTGCGGCTTTGTTGACAGCAACTATGTATTGGCAGATACAGGAGCAACCGTAGGAGCATTGTTGCAAGGGGGTGCAAAGAAGATAGGGTGGACACGAGCATTGTTGCAAGGGGTTGCCAACATTGAGGTGAGATTACATTGCGAGTATGATTATTTATGTGTATTTTAGTTTGGAATGTGTGAGTCATGATGTATTTATTAGTAGAATGTAATTTCATTGGACTGTAACTAATTGGACTGTATTTAAGTGGACTATGTCCTACATGGACTTCTACTATTTAGACATTTGTCTAATATCGTGTGGATTGTTTTACATTTATTGTTTCACACTTGTTTTGTGAATGATGGTTTGGTTTAATGGTTTCCAAGGCAAATAGATTTATACTTCAATATTCTTTTGATAACATGATTCTAATGTATTAGTTTTAAAATATTTGTGAAAGTCATTTTTATATGATTAGTGATTTGTCAAAGTCATTTTTATCACCGATACAATATTTTTAGTTGCGATTTGTCAAAGTCAGACAATATGGTTAGTAATTTTAATGCCACTGAAATATACCAAATTCACTCAACTTAGTCATTTTTATATGATTAGCGATTTGTCAAAGTCATTTTAATATCCAACAGGTCCCTTTTAACAAACATAATCAGAATGTCAATTTCTTGATACAACACACGCCAATGCGTCTATAATCGTAACTGATTTCTTAGTCCAGAGGACAATGCACTCTAATTCTTAGTTGCGATTTGTAAAAGTCAGACGGTTAGTGATTTTAATGCCACTGAAATATATCAAATTCGCTCAACTTAATCATTTTTATATGGTTAGTGATTTTATAAAGTCATTTGAACTAATGCAATAGCTATATGGTTAGTGATTTTAGATCAAAACTTTCAAATTATATATCTAACAAAAATTACTCATCAATTCAGAAGGGCTTGATCATGGGTTCGTCCAGTTGAGTTGGTTGCGTTCTACATTTGTAGGCATTGACTTGGAGAATGTCGACGATCAAGTCAAACGTCGATACACAATTGCATACTTGTTACACCTTTTAGGTTGTTTTCTATTACCAGATGGTACTGGTAACGAGGTTCATCTTCTCTACTTGCCTCTTCTAGTGGATTTTGACCGTTGCGGTTTATACTCCTGGGGCAGTGCAGTTTTAGCATACTTATATCGTCAGTTGTATAGGTGTCGTCCAAGTTCTAAACAAAGACGATTATCTGGGTGTGTGCATCTATTGCAACTGTGGTCTTGGGAAAGGTTGCATGTTGGTAGACCTGGAAAGTTGGACATGCGAGATGATTTTCAGTGGCCTGAACATGCTCCACTAGGCTATAGGTAAGTCATATGAATATATAAATACTCTATTTTTGAAAGTATAATCTCATAATATTCTTATCGTTGGTAACTTATGTGAAACAGATGGAACTATCTGATGGAGCGTGTACGTGTACCACGAGGAACTGTGACGTTCTACCTTAATGAGATTGATACCCATCAGCCAAGTCAGGTGAGAGTTTTAGTTCATTTCATTCTTAAATTTTACATAACTTTATTTGTGAAATATGTATTCTAATGTATTGTCATAATTATGGTTATTTAAATTTGCAGTTAGTTTGGACACCTTATAGTGTTGAACTGTTGGCCAAGTTGCCGCCTATGTGTCAACATGGTAGAGATATTTGGATGGCACGTGTACCAATCCTCTCTTCTACTGTAATGGAGTGGCATGCTCCTGATAGAGTCCTAAGACAATTTGGAGCTAACTATCAACCACAACCCCAAGACCTTCCTATATATCACCGGATTGATGGTAGAGGGCGTAGCAGCAATGACTGGTTGGTCCAATATAGCACAGAGCTAAATGCATGGAATGACAGACGTAATAGTATAGTTCAACTTCCTGATCCTTTGACTGTCGAGTTGCCCCCTACATGGTACAAACCTGAGTATCATGTTCAACGTCCAGTTGATCCACCTACTTTGTACTATCCTCGTGGATACATAGAGCGAGATTGTGTAAGTATACATATATATATTTATATATCTATATATATATATATATATATTTATATAGATCTTAATGTTGAAATGAAATCAATTTTAATTAGCATTCATTCTTATAGGTCCAAACTCATGTGCAAATCCAAGAGACACTACAAGCATTGACACAAGAGACACCTGTTGATGATTGGTTGACAGCCCGGGATAACATATATAAAGTACAGAATGCATGGTTTGAGCAAATGCCTAGCCACATGTATCCAAATCAGGGTATAGCTCCTCCTACGACAACATCAGTCGATGCCACACCACAAGGTCATTCTACTGCACCAGGTTGTTCTACAACAACTGGACAATTCACACCACACAAGGGCATTCTACTGCACCAGGTTGTTCTACAACAACAAGTGACTCCTTGCCTGTAGGTGATTCTACATCTGCAAGACAATTTCCTGTTGGTACTCCTTCTTCGTTTCCAGGAATGTTCTACTCTCCTTCGTCGCCACCATCTGATAACTTTGGGGTTCCTTCTACTTTATCATGGTCTCAACCAAGTTTTACTCCGTCCCTAGGCTTTGACCAACACGGACCTTTTTATCCATTTTCACCACATGGACCACCCCCTAGCTGGTCACATGGCCTCCACACAACCATGTTTGGATCACCTCCACCATCTTGGAATATGCCCTTCACTCGACCTCTCACACCACCACTTCCTATGAGTAGCCTACACGTGGAGCTCAAACTACACAGTTGAGCCCAATCCAAGATTCTCCAAACATAGAACAACAATCTGGTGACCAGGTATTAATTCTTTCAAATATTTCTATATTCTAAATAATATATTGTATTGTTGACTATAGTTTAATAATTTGGTCAAATATTTCTTTTATTTTGATTGCAAGATTGAAGGCCTTTGTTGCAACATCTGAAGATTACTTGTCATTTGCAAATATTTTAGATTTCCTAGTTGAATCATGTATCTTTCTTAAATGCATTTAGACTGATGTTTCTTTTTGTTGTTGTTCTATGTTGGATCATTTTGTATTCACCATTTACCTTATTCCCTTTTGGACATATTTCTATGATATTGTAATCATAATCTACTTTAATGTGTTGGATATTTAAAAAATTTAGAACATGCAGCAAATAGCATTATGAATGTGTTGGATATTTAGAAATTTAGAACATGCAGCAAACACTATATGAATACGTATTAGATATTAAGATAACCGCACAAACACTATATGAAATTAGATATTAACACTGTAAAACGCCAACCTTTGTGGCGTTTTACATGTAAACGCCAGACTATGTGGCGTTTTCTGCCCGCGCAATCCGTAAACGCCAAACAATATGGCGCTTACCGTGAAAACGCCAAAATATGTGGCGTTTTACTTTGAAAACGCCAAATAAAGCGGCACTTTTACTTGAAAACGCCAAACAATGTGGCGTTTCTATCTGCGCCAGCCTGAAAACGCCAAATATAGTGGCGCTTTTGGTTGCGGAGACAGTAAAACGCCAAATAAAGTGGCGTTTTACTCTAAAAGTGTGCTAGTTTGGGAAATAAGATGGGAAATGTACTATTTCGGTGATTTTTTTTGCGAAAGTGTGCTATATGGGTTTTTTTTCCCTTTTTTAAACCGCTGCTTTGATTAACTCGTATACAAAAAGTGTAGAAAGTGCCACTTAGAATGGCACTTTTGTTTTATGTTTTTCATAAACAGTGACGGAGCTAACATGGAGGCCAAGAGGGCACGTGCCACACTATTACTCCAGAATTAGTCATACATTAATTTAGAATATATTTTAGACATACACCTTTGGTGCCCTGCCTTATAACTCTCTATATATACTGTGCCCGCCCACATACAAGTTGGTGACAATCTTTAAGACTTCAACCATGGACTAGTAATAGCCTTGGTCGTTTTATAAAGCGTCAATGTGGCGGTTTCAGATACTGCAATCATTAAACGCCAACTTAGGTGACTGATGCAACACAAAGTTCCAGAAATATTTCAACGATAGTGTTATGAAGTGAATTAATTTGTTGAAAGTGTCAATTTTGTTTTTGTAATTTTCTTACAATTATTTCATGACGTGAAGAGTATTTTACCCTTGTTGTAGCGACACATAATATAGATCCACAACTGTAGGAAAGTTGAGATCGTTCATGCAGGAGATTCTATATATATAGGCGATATCATCTAGATGTTAATCACTTCTCAATTTTCTTTGGTGTTGCTGGGATGGGGGTGGTTCAATTTAGCAGCAAGTCTAACACGGCTGCTGAATCATCACATTGTTGGAAGCTTTATTCGTTTGACCTGATATCCTGGTAAAAGCTCGGTCTTACGCACATGCCTGCTTTTCGAGAAGTAAGAAAAAAGTAGGCAAATTTAGGCGCGATGGAATATATTCCACATTGTATGACGACAAGGAATAAAGCACAGTAACTTAAAAAAAAAAGAGCTGGACAATTATATATGGGCCATTTCTGAAGCAAAGGCAGAGCGCCAATAAACGATTGCGCAAGCACCGAATTCCCAGAAATCCAGCTGCAAAGCCATGGTTCCACCAGCACCCGTTGTTGCGCAACCGCGGGATGCCCGGCCCCCTCTTCCAGTAGTAGAAACGACGCTTGAGGAGTTCACATGCTGGCTGAAGACGTTCGATGCCGATGGTGACGGCGTCATAAGCAAGGAAGAGCTCCGCCATGCGTTCCAGAAAGCTGGGCTGAAGCACTTCGCCAGGTGGCGTTGCGGCCGTGCGCATCATCGTGCTGATACCAACAGAAACCGTGTCATCGAAGATGAGGAGATAAAAAACCTTGTAGCCTTTGCAGAGAAGACGTTGAGGATCAAGGTCATTGGTTGAGGCTCATGGTATGTATAGCAAACGTGCTTGTTTTGACGTCGCACTCCATTTTGTTCTTCTTTTCATTTGTTGGTGACTTGTGAGCCTGTGTTCTTGGCGTATGTGTAGAGTTGAAATCATCCTGACAGAGGAATGCATGTCAGTTGTCTAGTTGTAATTAAATTTGCTTGTAATGGCTTGGACATATAAGTTTTAATTTTTAATATATATCATATATTTTGTAAAGAAATTCTTGAATTTAACACATTCTACACTGCTATCTGGACTTGTAATCTCGTCTATAAAAAAGCAAAATATGATTATTCATATGGAAGTTGAAACATCATGCTCCTGGGCCTTAAAACACAACAAATTCATAACGCACAAAAAAAAAAGTGAGGTTATCTTTCTCGAGCATGTGATGCAAGGAGAGGTAGGCTCAGAGAAGCTATTGGGGTCACAGTTGGTCACCTTCCTTTCAGGTATCTTGGGGCTCCTGTGGCTGGCGGTAGAGGGTCTTCCGTCGACTACGTGCAATGCCTGGATAATTTGAGGGCCAAGATCGATGGTTGGGGTGCTCTAAGGTTGTCGATGGCTGGTCGACTTCTTACAAGAGTGGTTCTCCAGGCTATGGTTAGATTTTGGTCTGAAGTGTGTGACATCCCACACCCTACGGCTGACAACATGAGGAAGCTTATGGCGAACTTTATCTAAAGAGGTAGTGGGCATGGCGTTGCTTGGGAAACCATCGCCAAACCTTTTTGCAAGGGTGGGCTAAACTTAATCTCCCCAATTAACTCGGTCAAGGAAAGCTATGGAAAAAGAATCGACATATTCCTGAGAGATAGGGATAATGTTTGGACACAATGGATGACTCTAAGATATACTGGTCTTCATTAGGGGTTCGACAATTATTCTTCTCGCAGTTGGAGGAGCATGCATTTGCACTGGGTTGACATTCAACATTTGTATAGTGTTGATGGTAATGGTATCGCCTCTCTGGTTGACGCGCGGGTGACATCATGGATCAACACCTTCGACGGTAATGATGTGAGATGGTGTAATCTGCTGTGGAACCACCATCACATCCCCAAGTGAAGCACAACCACTTACAAAGCTATCTTGAATAGGTTGCCTACCTTGGATAGGCTCGGACGCTGGGGGCTACAGGTGGACAGCAAGTGTTTGCTCTATAATAGAGATGATGAAAGCCATAGTCACATTTTTGGGACATGTTATTTCTTTAGAAGAATCTGGGCTATCGCCAACCTTAAAAGTGGTTGGGGTCAGTTCGATGGTGATAACATAACAGACTTGCTAACCAAGTTGGAGCCCAAACTCAAGGACAAAAAGAACGTAGCTTTCGAAGGGTTATGCGTAACTGGTGTTTGCTACAATGTTCGGAAGGAAAGGAACAATAGAAAGCATGGAAGAAAGAGTTGCAGTGAGGAACAAATTATTCAGAAAATAGCTTGCACCTTTAGTAGGTTCTTTAAATGTAGAGAGGGCTTTGCTGCGGGCCTGTCCGAGCAAGCCAAAAGATACAGGGGTTTTTGTAGATAATAACCCCGAGTACATGTTCTGTAGTTTGTAGGTCCTGACTTTGTACAGGCTCCTTTGGCAATATATTTACCTATTTCTAAAAAAAAAAGTGAGGTTGATCGGCTGTCGCCTCTACTGGTAGTTTGATAGGGTGTAGTTGGACTCCAAACTGAACACGATGCTGGATAAAAATAAACACTTGGTTCACAGTTTGACATTTGACTGGATCCAACCAAACATGCTCTAGGAGAAAAATAACTATCATCCCAACCATGAATAATGCTTTAGGACTCTCGTGTTAGTATTTGATGAAATCTAAACTCATGGTATATCTATAAGCTTTAACGATCTAAAATTTATATAAGCAAGGCTATACTAAGTACGAAATGTGAAAAAAAAAAGAATTCTAAACATTTAAAATCAAGAACCATTCGATTCATTTTCAGGAAACATAATTGTATATCAGCAAAGGCCGTCTAAAAGCCAATCAAATAGGCATTTCCGTGATTGATGCCTTTACCAATTGGGAAGAGGAATCTGCATAAAGCTAGCTCGTAGGAGTTGGAATCAATGCCTCCACACGATAAGAATTTTCACTTTTTCTGGGCGATGTTAAATAACAAGAAGCAATAAACTTCCAAAAATAACTATCATCCCAACCAACCTATACATAACGCAGTAATGGTGGGCAGCCGCACCAAACGCTCCCCCTGTTCGTCAACTCTCGCCACAGGCAATACGCAAAGATTTATTTCTCCCTGCTCACAAGGTGAAAGGCAAAATCAAACCTCTTAGATGTTATCTATTCAACAAGATCAAGTCAGACGATCCTATATGCTTTTCTATAAAAAAACAAATTAGGAAATGTATTCAAGCTTTTTCATGGGAAACTTACTCAACACCTCTCTCTCACAAAATCACTCTCTTAACCAGTTAAGATGACATTGCTTCACATTGAAGGTGGTTTGAATGAATAACATGTCATCCAAATGTCATAGAGGATAGGGTTGGAAACCATGACTGCAATGAAGAGCTAAAAGCAAATTTAATTTGTATAAAATATGTCACCGGTTCACATTGGAGATACAACAAGTTGTAGTTAAAGAGTAGGAGAAGAAACTATTAGTCAAATTTGTGGAATGCATGTAAGCTAAATATGATCAATGATGATATAGATGATGATTCCTTTTACACTTTAGACTCCACAATTACACAGTTATCCTATTACATCCTCAGATTTGATCCATTCAAGATAAACCACAAGTCAAACGTATTTTACCATGTAATAGGCTGTCTTGTAAATGGATTCTACTTGAACTTATAGGCATGTGCCACATTAGTGTTGAATTTTGTGATAAGTAATAATCAGGATATTCATCAAGGATAAGATCTGAACTGGTATCAATGAAAATTTTGGGCAAGTTTATGTCCTCCTCTCTCTCTATCTATCTATCTCTCTCTATTCTATTTCTTATCTTCATCTTCCTCTTTGAAATAAAATCATAGCTGATTCTAGTAAAAACCTCTTCTTGATTACCCATATTTTGTCTTCTGCACGAAATGTTTGGCATGTCTAGGTCAAAACACATCATGTTCATTGACAATCATCCCTGAGAGTGCCAATCAAGGCCAGTGGAAGAGAACTTCTTTGACTACATCTACCATAGAGTTCTTGTTTTGTTTGTCTCTTTCTTCCACGAATGTGACAAATTGTCACAATAATGCAAGTTCTTATCAACTTCTTATGCTAGGAGGACAAGGAAGGAGTCTACTCCAAGATCATCATCTAAAAGAAATTACAGATGGCAAGGAATTTAATACGCCAATGCAGATGCTTGACAGAGATAAATGTATGGAGATTGATATCAAGTATATAGAACGAATGAGAATTGATTTTCTAATCAAGTCTTGCATAACTAAGGTGAGGTTAAAGTGTGAATGACTTGACCTGTATTGTTTGGATGTACTCCAACAATTGCTGTTTGAGAATCCATTTGGTTTTCATATGATGTTGAATATAACCTCGTCCACTACCACATGATTTTATATGACTTCTATTCTACATCTCTAATATCATTATTTTCATTGAAGAAAACCATTTTATAATGTATTGAAGTAAAATTTTGTCTAAGAAACAAGTTCCCACAATTTAGCCTATTTTTCTAATTATTTTTATTATATCATAATCTTGTATGCAGAATAGAACTTTAGAATAAGAATGGAGCATTGATTCCAAATTGAAATTTATAGCACCATTAAAGTAAGAACCTAATGCAAATAATTCAACATAAAAACACTTTGTCATTACACCTCTCAGAGGTGTTAGCTTGACCATATATTTCTGTGAAACCTAATATACAATCTCTATAGGACTTGTTCTTTTCAAAAATGTGCAAATGCGAGATACAAGCCCAAAATCTCATAGTTGTGAGGTCTTGGTAGCATTAGGAAAAAATGTACTTCGTAGATAGAAGAAGATTTTAGGCCATTTCTATATAGGGTACTTTAAGTACTAGTAACATTATGGAAAAAAATATAAATAAGATTAGGCATGTGATGATATGCTAGATACCCAAGAGTGGAGTTTTGCTATCATGAAAAGATGGCATTGACTTGATAGAAGAAGACACTTCAGTCCCTAATCTTCTTGTTTGAACAATATGTGAAAATTTTGTTGCAACAAGAAGAACAACATGATTGACATCAGATTAACTAGACACATCAAATAAAAGGAAAATAATTTAGCTATATTGCATAACTCAACTAGAAAATAATCATTTGTATCATAGATTGTTCTATGTGCTTTTGGTCTAAATAAAATTCATAGATATTCACAAATACAATCTCAAATTCCTTGTTATGTCCTAGCTCAAAAGGACTACAAAAATAGTACATATGTGTTCACTTAAAAATAAGACAAAGCCTTTTTTATTAGATACAAAAAACTTTCTTCTTATGTTTGGAACTAGAAACTACACCATTGTCAACAAAGAACAAAAGAGACTACTAGAGTTATGACAAATGTTAAAAGAACTCAGTTCAATTTATAATAATTGTGCTTGTGTGAAACTAGGAAGCTACCTTTGTAAGAAATCATATGAAGTCTAAATACCATTTCCATATAGTATATGTTTAATATGAGTAATAACACAGAACTATTATACACAAGGGATTTTTTTTATTCTAGTGCAATATGATTATAGAAAACATATATATCTAATATAAAACTTAATCTTTTACTTTTTTCAATTTTATAAAGTGACAAAGAATTGATATGGTTGAATTATTAAAATGTTTCATTATAATAGTGGAAGTGAGCACCAAAAGAATTTTTTTATTATATGTGTAGTTTTTAAAATAATCCACCAATCCACATGTCAATATATTAATGAACAAGCTCATCAGTGACAATGATCAACCTTGCAACTTGATGCATAAGTATAAAAATCTTTTTGGCTAGAATTTCGATCCACTATCATATTCTGCTCAATATACTACCTACGATAGAAATGAATACTCCATCATTATTATATACAATAGAATCAAAACAACTTTACAGAGACACTATTTGGTTTACTTTGTATTCAATGTATTAGAAATCAAAGAAAATACATGAGCCCATGCATTTCCTTTTTGCACTATGGTGGGATATATTATGGTATATATATACTCTTGTATATCTACAAATTATACTTGGTTTAGTTGAAATGCTACATTTCCCTATCACAAACAATACACTCCATTACACCAGAAGTCTACATTATATTTAAATTAATGTATGATACATCATAGGAAATCAGAATAAATTCTCTTCTATTTTACTCATTTATAATAAAATTATCAAGAGCTAATCTCATAAAATCACTATAAAACTTGAAAATAATGAAAGTGATAAGGAATATGGTGCAACAACCTTATTTCGTGAGATAATATGAAAAATTGTAGATGGACGTTTAACTGGTGGGAGAACATTGAAAAGATAGAAAATTGGCTTTAATTGTGGGTGGACAAGATGAGGAAAATGTGTCCATAAGCCCATATAAGTGTTAGGTTTCATGGAGGCGACAAGTGTAGCAGAAACAACAACAAAAAATATTCCATGTATCCTACTAGCATATCTTGTCAATGATGATGGATTAGGAAGGAGGGTGTGTGAGATATACCTTATTACTGAGCAAGTCCAACAACGTCTCCTTCACGCGATGGCGTGCATTTCTCCTCACGTGCACAGAGGGTCCTCTTCGACATCCTCTAAATGTAATCTCTCAGTGTCTGTATCTCTACGTATTCCACACAAATGGACTGGAATTTCTCATTGTGTTGCCTGAGCCAGCAAAAAGGAGCAACCTTTCACTTGATGACGTACTAACATCACTGTCACTCTCCTTCTCTCTCTCTCTCTGTCTCTCTCTCTCTCGGGGACAATGACAACTAGGGTTCACGTACAAGAGTGTGCCTACAAAATTAGGTCTCCATGCCCCTATGAATAGTAGTGGAGAGGAGAAACAAAAGGCTACAACTCCATCTAAAATGGGTGATTCTTAGACTGTCAAAAAGACAATTAGAATATTTTGGAATCAATAAAATAACCAATTAATTATATTAATTTATTTAATAATTTTCGATCATAAGGATCTAGTCAATCGCTCGGGATTTGTCGGTCGACTTAATAATTTAAATCCAATCAAATGTCTTATAGATTTTAATTAATTAACTTAGATTATAAACAATATTATTTTAGTAGATTACATAAATGTATTAGTAATCAATTTGACTCGGAACATTTCCAATCATGACCACAATTATACTTCTATTCCAATACATCCTTTGCATGTGACCTTGTATATATGCTCCTAGTATAATCACTACTACAGAACATGTCTTTGGCGTCGATTGTTTAACCCCTTTTAGCGACGGTTCTCAAGCGACACCTATGTGGGTGTTGCTAAAGGTTGAACTCTTCGGTGTCAATTTTATAACCGAAGCCAAAAGGATTCACATCACAAAAAATGCACCAGAAGGGCACCTATAGGCGTCGGTTATGTATAGTAAGCCGACGCCAAAAGGGTTCACGCCACAAAAAGGGCACCATCTAGGACACTTTCTGCGTCAGTTTGCAACTAAATAACCGATGCCATATTTCCAGACGCCACGGCCGTGTTTAGTACTATAGGCATCGGTGTTATACTAATAATCGATGTCATTTCCCACAACGGCCATGCTTTCCTGCACGGTCGGGTTGTTTGTCACATTAGGCGGTAGTTTTATCCAATAACCGACGTTGTAAGACTTTGATGACGGTGTTCTATAAATAACCGACGCCTTTTTTTGTTCTTATCAGTTTGTAGGCCTGTTGTGGCTGGTCAGCAGGATGAGAACCTGTAGTTCAGTTTTCTGAACTGCAGGTTTACGACATCCATTGATATCAGCCTACAAACATGCCACAAACCTGCAAAATCAACAAATATACTTTTCACACAAGTAGATACATTCAGACTTCAATTCAATTCTCACATTCACACATGTAGAAACATTCAAATACATGTAGAAACATTTAGACATGTATAAACATTCCGAAATATTCATTTACAAAATATCATTCAACATCGCTATCAGCATCCCAATTATATCTTACAATCACCACTGCTTGTATGGCTCTTGCCCATTCTTCTCTTACTTCATTTAATACTTCTATCGTATATGGAGCATGTACATATTTTAAGTGTTTACCTATAGTGTGGTCAGTTTTAAACACCTGCAAAGATAATGATGTATATATAAGTAATAATATATAAATAAGATTGATATATTTCATACTAACTAATGAGACTATATATAATACCTCATGTATGGTATCGATGTCCAATGCGGCATATTGGATAATCATCTGCATAAATCACATCACATAGTATGCGCATGCCCAGTCGTTGTCTTATGTAGTGCACTATAAATTGAAACATATAAAATATTAAAAAATACAACTAAGCACAGTTCACATAAATAATATATACATTGGAGTCGGGAACTTACTTTTACGTTCTCCCAAATTATTGGCTGGTTCTTTTTCCTTGGGACCTTTCCTCCAGCATTTTTGAATGCATCTAAACCCCTACATGTTAATGTAACACAGTAAATTGCATAATTAAATAGTAATGTAATAACAGATGTTAATGAATATAAAAATGAAATATTTCTCACCAGAATAATGGCAATCTCATTACGTGTCCAATTTTAGTATTCAATGTACTCACCGTAAGATCTAGATAATAAATAGTGAACGTCCCGGGGAGAATAACTAGTAACTCCCAATGCCTACCGCTAGAGGTAAAAAAGTATAAATTAATAACTCAAAATCCACAGTAAAAATGTAATTTTCTTAAGTCCAAATTATAAGTAAAGTAAACTTACTTGACATTAAATGAAGCTATTATTATCGTCTTCTTTTACTGACCGAAAATTGTAAAAACATATATATAGTATTGTTGAACACTATCAGGGTCTTTAGCTACCATACTAATCAATGATGGAATCAAAAATCCCACATGGTCAAATGCAAATTGTTTGCATTGATTTTCGACTAAGTAGCTGCAAAACATGTATTACGTATGCATTAATATATAAGAAACAAGATCACTGGATCTTACACAACATACATGGATGTATAAAAAAGATCTCACCTTATCCATGTCTCTATCATTGATGTATTCAGCCAATCATATATAAACATCTCAATAATATCTTGTATAAATAAAGAGCTTTCGTATGATTGACCTACATAATTCACTTCTAAAGAAACAATTATAGGGCAATGTATATTATGTGCCCATAGCCAACATGTCATTTTCCTACAAGCAGGACCTAACGGGTATTTTAGGTCAGTTGGAACCCAAGTTGGTAATGCAGGAAGTGGAGGTGGAGGCCAAGGTGCTCCGGGTGTCTTCTTTTTAACCTGTATATATAATTTCAGATCAATTGACCTCATATATACACATTAACAATCTAAAATAATGTAAATTTATCTTACAATTTTAGTAGTGTAGACAACATCTGCTTTGGGCCACAATATCACCCCGCCTTCTACCTCAGCAAGTGTATCAATATCCGGGTGGGCATATGGCAATGTAGCTTCCCTCCAATCGGGTAATACACATATCAAGCTCACACGAACGTATCCCTATGGCATTGGACTCTCGTGAAATGTTTCCCCAGGAAGGGACGGGTAAGCCTGCGCCTCTACAACAACATTGTCTTGTATTCTTAAGCGGCATGGCTTCAACGCCTACAAATTTACGTAAAGAATATTATACATATATACATATCATCTTGAAAACATATCATCTTGAAAAGACTATCTATAATGTCATAAACAATACTTACAGCAGACGTGTTAGGCGGTGGGTCTACATGATTACTCTCAGTCTGTGCATCAAGAGAAGAGTGGGTCGCCACAGGCTGATTGGAAGCCTGAGATGCCTGCCACCACACCATTTCTTCCTTGACTTTCTCAACAACTATATCATTGACCTTCTTAGCAACTATATCCTCGATTCTCTTATTCTCCTATACATGGATAAAAGAAACATTAGATTCTTATTATTGAATTCCCTTTTGCAATAACATTCTAAAAAAAGAATAGGTTACCTCTTCTTGTGAAAGTCCCGCTCTGGGTTTGCGCTGGGATGGCCCAAAGAATGCTTTGATGCCCACACCAGCGCCTGCACCCCTAACACATCTAGGATGCTCTGGGTTACCCAGAGCAACTATCAATTCATCCCTTGTGCCCTGAGGGATGAATGTGCCTTATTTCCTCTGCTCGTGCAGCTCCCGCTAATCACCATCAACAGAAATTGGTAAGTTAACACCACAAATAATCAATATTCAAACGATTTCTCTTAGAGTTGTATTTTACCATTTTCGCAGCCGCCTCAGCAGTTACGGGCTTCTTTATTTCACCATTCTTGTTTTTCCTCCCAGCTATCCAGACATCATGACGAGGCATGGGTGTGGCACATGTACTAGAGGACTCCTGAGTAGCAGAAGACTCCACCTGTAGTCTTTGGCGAACGCTTGCATAGCCCTTTGGACCCATAGTGTGGTCATGCACATTCAGTGCACACCTTGCTTTTTGTGCCTCACTGAGGGCCTAGTTAGTATGCACATTAATGATTTGGTTAGTAGCACTAAATGTTAATCTTGAATAGGTGAATACAACGTATATTAATTAAATTGGGAGTGACGCCTAATACCTTGAATTCTTCAGATTTTCTTGAAGCAACAAACATTCCCAATCTTCTTTGTCCAAGAAGTTCCACTATTCAAGGGCTGACTTCTTCTTCTTATCACCATCTTTTATGTATTCTCTATTGAGATTTGTCCTATAGTTCCTTAGCATCTATCCAGCACGTTGCATCATGCTTTTACAATGAAGCTTCTCATCCAATGCAAATAGATTCTGCAAAATAGAATTGTTATTAACTAGTATCCAAAAATAGAATTGCAAATAATAGAATTTGTAATCTACAAAATAGAATTGCAAATAATAATAACTCACGCATAAATCCTTCCATATCATGTCTTTCTTCACTTGAGGAACTTTATGCCAATTATCATACTTAACACCACAATGGCTTCGAGTGACAACCCCAAGATAGTTTACTAAATTATTGCGGTTCACTCCAATTGCATTTCCTCCACTATCAAACTCCACAACCAATCTGGATCCACTGCCACTTATCGCTATTAACTTCTTCAACAAAGTGATGCCCCTTTTCTTGTTAAGTTTTTGGTGATGCGCATCAAGTTCCTCCAGTGCTTTAGTGGGTACATGCGCACCATCAACCTAAAATTTGACAAAAATAAACACAGTGAATTAGCCCAATATAGAAATATGGGATATATGACATAACTAGAAGATAATGAATTTTATAGAAATACATGATATGTTTTTAGAACTTACATTGGTATCCTCACCATGCTCATCATGGACAACATGCTCATCATGGACTTCATGCTCATCATGGACATCATGCTCATCATGGTCAGCCATCTGAAAATGCCATTAAAAAGCAAACATTTAGCATTTGTATTAACTAGAAGATAATGAAACATCAAATATGAAAATGATATTGATATTAAAAAAGCAAACATTTAGCTTCAATAAAAAAATATAAACATGCATGCCTCTAAAATTGTGATCTTTTATCAATTAGCAATCCTTCATTGTGATCTCAGCGCACATATAAGTCATCATTCTGATATATAATAAATGTGTACCACCTATCCCATTCTTGAACACCTAATCTCACTAGTAAGTGTATAATGTGTATTGGGTTTTCGAGAAAATTTCGGCAGCATTTCCCCGTTGTTCTCTAAGTACATATGTACTTAGAGAACAAATGGGGAAATGCTGCCAAAATTTTCTCGAGAACCCAATACACATTATACACTTACATCCTATGTGAGATTAGGGGTTCAAGAACAGTCCCAAACCGGGGACTATCCAAAATTTACTCCTAATGAGTAAATCTTGGACGGGTTTCTAGGCCAACAAACACAATAATAGATAGGTACATGTTAGGGTTTCATCACAATTAATGTTAGGGTTTCATCAATGTTAGGGTTTAATTAAATCAAATTAGGATGCTAGAATGGACAAGCTTAAATCTTATTTAAACATGCATCAAAATTTACTGAATTAGGTCAAACATTTGGATTAGAAACACAAATATATGCAAGCAAAAGATTTGTTCATATCCTAGGATTTACATAAAGCATTACATAAAGATTTGTTCATATCCTTACCAATAGCAAGCACAGCCGTGGCTGTGTTGGCCTACCATGGCCATGTTGGACAGCACGACCGTGGTAGGCCAACACAGCCACAGTCGTGCTTGCTGTTGGTAAGGATCTACGGAGAAGGAAAGCTACAGAGAAAGAAGTAAAGAGGCTAGGGCTACCTGGAGCTTGTGTGGAGAAGAGCGACGACGACCGGCGGCAGCAGTGGTGGAGAGCAGGTGAAGACCAGAGTAGAGCGGCGAGCAGCAGTGGCACCAGGAGAAGAGAAGAACAGACTAGTGAGCAACAGTGGCGGCAAGCGGCGGCGGTAGCGGGAGAAAGAGGACGTGGCGGCGAGCAGAGCTGCACCAGCAGTAGCGGTGGCGAGTAGCAGCGGGGGTCGTCGGGCGATCGTCGGGCAATTTTATGTGAGCGGCGATCACAGCAGAAAACTATCACGATGAAATAGGAAGGAAGGGGAAAAGCCGGGTGATACAAGTCTATTAAGTTTGTCAACAACGTCGGTTATCTGGAAAACTGACGCCTTTTACCTTTAAGCGTCGGTTGATATTAAAAAACCAACGTCCAATTAGACAATCTTTACCCTAAATTATTTGGCGGGAACCATTATCAACATCGGTTATCAAAGGATAACCGACGCCTAAATTGGAACTTTTAGCACAAATTTCCATCTTATATCGGCGTCGGTTAGTAGTTAAAAAACTGACGTTGTATGTGACACTTTGGGTCAAAAAAAAATTTCACTCGAAAATTGGATTTTGCGGGCGATTTTAGGCGTCGGTTTGTTTTACCCAACCGATGCTGAATACAAAGCGGTACCTGTGTCTGGCTGGTCTTTGAATATAGACGTCGGGGTTCCTAAATATGCGACGTTGAGTATTATAGGCGTCAGTTTTGTTAAATAAATGACGCCTAGAAAAGCGACATTGAATGTTGTTTCTGTAGTAGTGAATGATTTCACAGGCAATGATTGGTATCTAGCATGACTTCATTTTTTTTTTAATCGGGGATGAGGAGCCGCGGACGACCCCCCGTCATGCATTAATCAGCTAAATCAGCCGTAGTCACATCTACAAAGTAAGAAGGAAATGAACTTTTAAAAAACATACTACGACTACTACTACTCTGCATAATGTTCGCAGCCATATGCACATCTCTATTAGTACTACGTTTACTGAAGGAAAAGGAAAAACACTCAAAGGAAGAAACGAGATTTCTAATATCAGCCACAATGGCCCCGATGTAGTCTCAGCACTCCATTGTAGAGTTGAAAGCTTGTACCACCGTCTGCGCATCACACTCGACAGCAATCCTCCTGAAATGCAGGTCCCTACTCCACTCCATCGCCTTCCTCACGCCTAAGGCTTCAGCCTCCGCCACCTTCTGAGTCGGCCCTAGCTTCGAACCCCCCAATACTTGCACCGTCCCCGTCCAGTCCCGTGCCACCCACCCCATCGTTGCGTGTCCGTCTTCACTTCTGGAGACGTCGACGTTCACTTTCAGGACTCCCCTCTCCGGCTTCGACCATTTTGTGGTAGTTTATCATGTTCTCCCTCCTCCTTCCCCGCTCGCGCAGCTGCATGCTCCCGGTGTTCCTTGATCAAAGCCATGGCTTGTATGAAGATATACTGTATCCCAGTATACTGCTCGCCATACATGCGCTCATTTCTGCTCCTCCATATAACCCATAACACCGCCGCAAGCTCCTCCCTATCTGCAGCCTGGTCTACGTCCATGATTCTTTCCACTGTGGTGGGAACATCGCCGCTTTGTACTTCCTCCATCAACCTCCGAACTCGCCCACTCCTTTCGTCCCATAATTCTGTAGCATTCAGACAACGGAACAACATATGTAAGATGCTCTCCATCTCCGACACACACAATCTGCAGCTACCGTTTTCCACACAATGCCTATCATAGAGTCTTCCCAATGTTGCAAGGCCCCCCGTCGCAACTCGCCATAGGAAGTGTGCAATCTTCGGTACCCAGCCGGCGTGCCATATCTTCTTCCACAGCTACTGTCCCCCTCCTTCCGTGTGTCACCGCGCCTCCTCCCTACCCAACAGACCGAGCCAATACGCTGACTTTACAGTAAAAGTACCCCGCGGTGCAGGCCACCACGTGAAGACATCCGAGTTGTTCGTGGAGCATAATGGAATAGCACAGATACGCTTCATGTAATCATCCGAGAACAGCTGTTGGATTAGAAATCTGTCCCACACTGTCCCCTCTTGTGTCATGAGTTCATGCACCATCATAGGTTCCCCTTCCTCACTCTCACGCAACCAACGCAGCTCCCTCCCTTCTCCAGGCAACCAGACGTCCTCCCATAACCTGACTTCCTCCCCCTTGCCTATTCTCCATTCCGTCCCCTCCTTCAACAATGCCTTAGCTCCCCACATGCTACGCCATGTATAGCTTGGATTGTACCCCCTACGAGCGTCCCATATAGAAGTCCTCGGATAGTATCTTGCTTTGATGACTAGTGCTGCTAAGGATGTCGAGTTCGTCGCCAACCGCCACAGTTGTTTTGCTAGCAGGGCCTGATTGAAAACATGGAGGTCCCTAAACCCCAAGCCACCCATCCTCTTAGGTAGACACATGCTGCTCCAGGAAGTCCAGGCTAACTTCCTCTCATTATTCTTGGCTCCCCACCAAAAACGTGCCACCATGCTTTGAAGTTCATCTATGCACCCACTCGGAAGCTGGAAAATGCTCATCACATAAATAGGTATTGCTTGGGCCACCACTTTAATCAACACTTCTTTCCCTGCCTTGGATAGCAGCTTCTCGGACCACCCTTGAAGCTTCCTCCACACCCTTTCCTTGATGTAGCTAAAGACATGCTTCTTGGACTTGCCAATTGCTGTTGGCAGCCCCAAGTATTTTGCGTGACGATCCACTTCCTTCACCTTCAGGAGACCCTTTAATTACTCTCTCTTAGATGCTGACAAACCTTTGCTGAAGACCACTTCTGACTTAGATAGGTTTATTTTTTGTCCTGAAGCTTGTTCATACTGGCTGATTATCTCAGCTATTCTCAAGCATTCCACAGAAGTTGCTCTCACAAAGAGTATACTGTCATCTGCAAAAAAGAGGTGTGAAATACAGGGTGCCTCTCTACATGGCTTTGCACCATGTAGAAGGCCATCACATGCAGCAGAAAGGAGGGATGTAGAAAAAGCCTTGGCATACAAAATAAAGAGGTAAGGAGATAGGGGGTCACCCTGGCGTAGTCCTCGGGAAGGCTTGAGATCGTTGGTCCTGTCTCCGTTTACGGCAAAGGTGTGCTTAACGGAAGTGATACAGTCACTGATTCTATCTCTCCACCGTACTCCAAACCCCAACTTCCCCATAACATGCAAAATAAAACTCCATTCCACCCTGTCATAAGCTTTAGACATATCAAGCTTCAGTGCAATGCTTCCCTTCTTTCCCCCCTTTCCCCCTTTCTTGGCATGGAAGAGCTCATAAGCAATAAGAGCGTTATCCGTTATCAATCTACCTGGTATGAAAGCACTTTGATTTTCCGACACCACCTCATTCATCAAAGGTTTCAGTCTGTTAGCAATAACTTTGGAGGCCAGCTTATAGATCACATTACACAGACTTATGGGCCGGAACTCGCCCACCTCAGAAGGTTTCTCAACTTTTGGAATAAGGAAAATAAGAGTTTCATTCAGGTCCCCTAGGCTATATTCCCCCCTCCACCAACCTTTAATGTAGCTAGACACATCCTTCCCCACAATGTGCCAATACTTCTGGTAAAACATAGCTTTCATACCATCCGGACCCGGGGCTTTGTTTGGGTGCATTTGATCCAGTGCAGCTCAAATTTCCACATCTTCAATCTCCCTTTCCAGAAGGACTTGTTGTGCACTATTGATTCTTCTCTCTATCCCTTGCGTTGCCTGCTCAAAGTCTGAAGGATTGCTGGATTTGAACAGGTCTTCAAAGAAATTCGTGATAATGCTTTTGACCTCCTCTTCCCCCTCGGTCCACTCGCCCCGTGCATCTTTTATTCCTTTGATATGATTTCTTTCCTTCCTACTAGATGCTTTCCTATGCAAATAGGAAGTATTTCTGTCACCCTCTTTCATTTCTTTGACCCGTGCTATGGCACACCAGTACGTTTCATCTTTCCTCAGCCAATATTGTAAATCTTGAGAAATATGATTTGCTTGCCTTAGCCGAACTGCATCCGGTGGACCAGCCTGAACCTTCACAAGAGCTGCCTCAAGTTGCTTTATTTTTTCTCTTCTTTTCCCAAACTTTTCCTTGGCCCAAGTATGTAAGTGTTTTCCACAAAGTTTAATTCTGTCCTTTATATTATTGTTGCTCCCAGCTACCCGTGCATCCTTTACCACATCAGTACATTCCTCCTCCTCCACCCACATGGGTTCGAACATGAAAGATTTTGTTCTTCTTTGCCTCTGTGCCCTCCTCTCCCCAGCTATGAGGATAATGGGTGCATGGTCGGATTCATAAATGGGAAGATGTAACACCTTACAAAAATTGTAGAGACTCCTCCACTCCAAATCAGATAAGAACATGTCCAGCCTTTCTTGCACAAGAGTAGCCTCCGATAAACCTCTCTGCCACGTAAACATATTCCCAACAAAACCCAAGTCCGTCAAAGCACAGTCATCCATAGCATCCTGGAAGTTTTGCATGTATTTTTCTTCCCGAGGAGGACCCCCTTTCTTCTCCGAGTTAGAAGTGATCTCGTTAAAATCTCCAAAGAAAAGAATCAGCTCCTCTGAATCTGCTTTCAGCTCTCGCATAAGGTCCCACATCTTACTCTTTTGCTGTTGGTCCGCCCACCTATATATCCCGATAGCACGCCACTTTCTCATGCCTTTCCCATCTGAAACAAGGCACGCCACGCGTCTTTGAGAATAACTCAGCAGCTCCACCTCCGTATCCCTCCACCAAAGACCCAAACCCCCTGCTTTCCCCGTCCTCCCTGTACTAGAAAGGCATATCCCATTCAGAAAACCACAGCTCTTCTGTGTCTCTTCCAACTTTTTACCTGTGACCATTGTCTCCATCAAGAAGACAATGTTTGGGCGCTCTCTCCCACACCAAGCATGGAGAGCCTTGATCGTGTCAGGGTCGCCCACCCCCTGACAGTTCCACGCTAGGATTTTCATAGTTATTCGCGGAGTCGGTCCATCCCGACCACCGCTACTTGGGTTTTTGGAACCCTGCTGGTGCTGCTACTACCTTCCCGTGATTGTACCTTGGTTTTCTTGCCTCCCCCCAGCCACCTCGTGAGTATCCACTTCCATATCATATGTGTCTCGATCTCTGATCCTTTTCCCCATCAACGACTCCCACACCACATTTTCCTCCAGAATACCCAATCTGGCTCCCCTACTCATTTTATACACCCAAGGTGTTCATTTCCTCCTGCTCCCTTCCCTCCCGTTGTCTTTCTTCTTCCTTCGGCTTTCCCTCATTTTCTTCTTCTTTTGAGCTCTCGTTTTTGCCTCCCATAGCTGTTCCACCAGGACCCCTTCCACCCCTTGTATGTACTTCGCCTGAGCCTCTTCCCTCTGTTGCGTTTCCGTGGAAAATCCGTCCTCTCCCTGTGTCGTAACCACAAGTTTGCTACTAGAAGTATCGTCTTGCTTTTCATGGGGTACACCCTCGCCGTCCCAACCTGTTTGGTTGGTTTGATGGATCTACAGAAGAAACTCCCAATCATATTTTAGTCTTGGCCTTCCCGCATGCCCATGCACTTTCACTGAAGACCCTAGGTCATCATCATCAGCTGCCCGATGGTTCAGTTGTTCACTTGCGCCTTCTTGCTCTCGTCTACTGGTGTCTCGCCGTTGCGATGCTCCCACCGCGCTGGACGCACCCTCGGTGCCACCCACCAATTCACCCACCCCCGACCTGGATGGGCTCCTCCGCGCTCCCTTCCCCCACAACCCTGGTAGAGGCGTTGTGCCTATGTGCTCCCCCACCGCTCCCCCTCCAGACCCCGTTGTCCCCCGCCGTGACATCTCCGACCCCCCCCCCTTGACGCTGCTCCTCCTTCCCCTTTCTGAAACGTGAACGTTAGTTTTCTTCTCTAACTCCCGTCACCCTTCGCACCGTCCCTTTCCCTCATACGTTGCTTCCATGGTGAAGCCTTGAGCCAGTTCCCCCACTGTTGGACCTCCTCCTCTTCCGTTTGCTCCTGCTCGCAATCCTTCTCGGCGTGACCAAGCAGCCCACAACTGAAGAAGAAAATCCCTAGCCGCTCATACTTGACCTCTATCTCTACTTTGCGCCACTCTTTCACTCTGACTTTCAACATCCTTTTCAACAGTTTCGTCACATCAAGAAGAACCCTAACCCTAATGGAGGAATCCTAGCCGAGATCATCCCCTTCTCGTTGCATAACATTGCCGACTCTGCTAGCCACCTCCGTCACCGCCCTATCGCTTCTGTACCCAAGTGGTATCCCATAGAGCCAAATCTAGTAAGGGGTGTGATTTATCGCAACCCTCCCTGGTTGGTCTTCCTTGCATATTTCTTTGAAGAAGAGTAGCTTGCCATCAAAATTCCACGGCGCTCCGTCGATGACGCGCTGTCGGTTGCGCCAGTGCGTAAACTGGACTATGAAGACCCCTCCTTCTATCTGTTTGAACTCCACCTTCTCTTTCAAGCCCCACGTCTACTTTAGGGTTCTTTCTAAGGCCCAGAAGTTGTATGATCGATCCGTGAGCAATCTTGCTACAATCGCCAGTTCCGTATGGTCTTCTCCCGTATTGCTTTCATCCTCCCCCAGTTCGATCGTATCCTCCTCCTCATCCGTTAATTTCAGATTTGCACACTTTGCCGTAAGATCCTCTGCCATCCTGGAGACCGGACCACGCGCCCGAGCACTATCCCTTGAACCTGCAAGAGTCACAACAGCCCCTAGGACTGAGATTTGGAACGCCCACGACCGCAACCCTAGTCGCCAGAGTCGACGCTAGGGAAAACGGGGGACGGGATTTTTGATCATCTAGCATGACTTCATTTCTATCAAAGTAATTGGAGAAATTGGAGAACAAATTAACCTGGTATTGTGATCAGTGATATAATTATTGTATAATCCCTTTGTCTCTAATATATAGATTGAATTCGAGGCATGGAAACATAATCCTCTTAGTGTTTAGTCATTGTTCCTTGATATAGAGTAGACTATTGAGATACACATGAGCTCAATATCATTTATTGACTCACATGAGCATGGACATGCATTTCATAGTCTCACACATCAAGTAGCCAGGATATCACTCCAAGGAAGGGACAAATTCCATTTACGTCACTCACAATAATCCACATCTTATGAAAATGCAAAGGAAATACAAAACATCCATCTTTTATAAGGATTTATATTTTTAAAGGATGCATGCATAATATTTCCATTTAAATAAGCATGATCCAGATACAAAAATGTCAATAGTAGCAGAGGAAAGAAAAGACTAAGTTGTTACATTCCTTTATTCCAAGTTCACTACATGTGTTTCATGGAACATAAACTAGTAAAAAAAATAGGATCTAGCAGTAGCAACTTAGACATCTCAACAAAATCTCTTGAATATACTCCTGGATAGGTCCGCCTTGATCTTGTTCCACTCCTTGTCCTAGGCCTGGGTGGTTGGGATCACCCATCACTATGAGAAAATAAGGTATGTGTCAAATAAGGAATAAGAATTAAGAATAATATACGAAGGGAAATAAAGGGTAAAGATTAACCAAGACTATGGAGGGTCAAAAGTATGAGGCACATATCAAACATGTATCTTACCACATAAGATAATGATAAAGCAGCATGCATGATTAATAGTATGACTACATTAACTATGTTTGGCTGAGGCACCTACCAAACCTCAACCAATAGGTGAGGGGTGAAAAAACACATTCCTAGTCACCCAGAATATATATATATATATATATATATATATATATATATATATATATATATATATATATATATATATATAAAGTGGAGAGTATAAACACATTCCTCCGAGTGAAATAACACATGCCCAAATTATAAGTGGTTGTAAAGAGGTACACTATATTCGCTAACAAGTCAACCAAATCACCATGCTAAAAGAAATAATATGACAAGGCAAGATTTAACATTAAATAATAGAGATATAGCTTGTGGGTCAAAACCCAAGAAAGTAATGAAATAATTACATCAAAAAGAGGAATAATAGGAATCAAGGTTGTAGTCCATGCCTCATTGGAAATTTAGGGTTTGAATAACAAATGTGCCCAACTTGAAGGGTAAGATGCACATACCTCAATTCAAAGTCCTAGTTAACACTTTTCACCAACTTAGAAGATTCCAAGATCACCTTTGCCAAATTACAAGTTATTCACATGTATTTGGGTTTTATAAAGCATAATGAGTAAAGAAATCCTAATTTTAGATCTTTTTGTAAAACCATGGTTTTATTCACAAAACCTAAACCAATCGATTCCTTATATTTTTCTAATAAAGAAACATATATTTATTTGCTTTATTTGTAGTTCATATTAATTAGTTACAATTTTTTGGGATTTTTATATAATTTGTTAGATTCCAAAAAATCATCCTTTGAAAACATGGAAATCATACTCTCAAACTATTTTTTCTAGAAATATCGCATTTTTGCAATTCCAGAACATATTTAATTTTAATTTTTTGACAAGCAGAGCATAAGATATGATTTTTACAAAATGACCAATCAGAAAAATAGAAAAATCCACATCAGCAAGAATTTCGTGAGAAAGAGGAAAAAAAAGGACTAGCCCAGTCGACTTGGCCCAATACAAGGAGGCCAAGTCACTTGATCCAAGTTTAGATGACTTCACTCAAAGCAAAGAAGAAAAAAGACTAAACTGCCCTCGCACAAAAAAGCACATCGGGAAATTTTCCCTCCACTCACGTGAGCCATGGGTGCATGAAGTAGCTTGCTTCCTTGGTTGAATTTGGACAATTCATGAAGACACGATGATTCATCGAACTAAGAGCAACAAAGAAAATAGAAGGGTCGTACGAACATACAACCATGTGGATTGATCGGAGGAGATGAGGAGAGGGAGCATGACCCGCTACAAGCCTGAGTCCAAGCAACAATCACCGACAACCACACATACGAGAATAGGAGCAATTGGCGTGAGAGGAGTATTGCGTATTGACATGGTTTATTATCACACTAAAAAATTCACTCGGGGTTGAAATCCCTGAGTTTTTAACAAAAACTTGTGCAATAATACCACCTGCAAGCAGACGGGTCTTATCATAGTATAGTTAAGGATCGAATCCCAAGGGACAATGTTTTGAAGAATCATTGCTGGTCTAGTCTAGCTCAAGTAAGACTAATATTTAGAACAAAGGTTGTATTGAGTTTAACTAAACTATTGCATGAAAGTAAAGAGTAGAATTAAAGTTGAATCTAGATTAATGATGAAGATCGTTGGGGTGGGCCTGGGTTTCACCACACTACACATGCGAACACATCCAACCATAAACATCCAGGCAAGATATAACATTCCAAATAGAACTGTTGCAAACCCTCTCGAAAGGATGTTTAGGTTCGTGTAAGCATCACCTTAGGCATCAGATTTCTCATCGCCATCTGGATCATGCTCTTACAGTTCTGAAGATACAAATATCCAACTGAAGCGGCATCCCTCCATTAGGATATTTAGGCACTCAAAAGTGTCACCGTGGGCTAGATGGCTCGTCCCCTCATGGATCACTCACTTATGACCTTAGGGAATCCCATCCTATTTCTCATTAGGGAGTCATCTACATTAATCGACATTCAAACCTACATATTGAAGTTATTGCAACATAGGAAAAACAAGATAAATGCAAGCAGGTGATCAATCCACAAGCACACATTTATGATTAATAACGAAATGAAAAGTTACATACATGCCATGGAATGTTTAATGAAAAGACATATAAGAATGGGTAGCGGGGCTAGTCCCCATACTCTAGCAAAATGGAACTACTCACTCATGATGTGAGGAACAAAAAGAGCAAGAGAGAGGGAAGATTCCGTCGTGAGCATGATGTAGAAGATAGTCACATCTCGGTGAAGATACAGTCTTCTACGCCATGTCAGAGCAGATCTGAACGAGGAGTGAGGGATACCACGACAGACGGGGTAGACCTTCTCTCTCCACCTTCCTTCTTGTCTCGACCTCCTTGCTTGCAGCAGGAGGCGCATATCATGGATGTGTATGTGGCGTGGATGCACGTAGATGGATTGTGGAGAGGAGTGATCGATCGAGATCCCTTTCTAGGGGTCGAGCTTGTGTTTAGGCAGCCTGGCGGGGTCTCGGATCCGATGCCCAAGTGAGGACCCCTCTGGTCCTATTTATAGGCACCAATCAGGTCTTGAATAGTTCTGGAGTCCAATTATTAAGTCACAGTCTGGGAGACAGGTTAGTGTTCTTTCACAGTTTGGAAACTATTAACATCTTCACGGTTTGGGATTAGTCTGCCTCACATGGTTTGGACATCGGTTAACTCTTCTCGGTCTTGGAGACCGCTAGGATCTTCTCAGTTTGGAAACCGATCAGGCTTCCTCATGATCTTGAGACTGTGAGGGCCTTCATGGTCTTGCGCCTTCTGCCTTCATGGTTTTGCAATTCTTGGTCTCGTGCCCTAGTAGTTTCAGTCTCCTCATGGTCTCACATACTCTAGTCTCACGGTCTTGGGGACCGCTTGGGCTTCGGTCGCTGCCCTAGCATTCTTAAAGAATGAGTGTCGCATCATGGTCTCAATACCATGAGGGCTCCTTGTGGTTTGGTAGAGAGTATGTAAGGATATCGTGAGGCAGCGACGGCAGGTGGTGGTAGAATGGCCTACTTCTTGCGGTTTTGAGGTCGGCTAGGGTCCTAGCAGTTTGAAGACCGCTTGGGCGGAGAAGGCAGATTGTGAAGCATGACTGTGAGGTGGATGTGAGGTGTTGCTTTGGACAGATGTAGCAGAGGTAGAATATGAAGTTGCAGGTGTTGCTACAGACGAAGATGAAGGATGAGGAGGGTGTGGTTGACACACACTTTTCCATTTGGTTTGAGTGCATAGGGATTTCTCTTAGTTTTGAAACTAAGAGGAGCATATCGAATAGAAAGACTAATGGAGTAAACTGTGTGGGAAAGACTGTGAGGCTCATTGAAGGAGGTCATCGATTCTCTATAAGATGGTGTCTAGAGTTGCACGGTCTTGAGGGAAACCACTATACGATCTTGAGATGCAAGCCGTGATCTCCATCAGTTTCTGGACTACATAGAGGGTCAAGACCGAATGGAGGGTCAATACCAAATGGATGAAACTGAATGGGCAAGACCACATGGGTCGAGACCGAATGGTCAAGACTAAATGGTCAGGACCAAATGGTCTGATGAAAAGGAGGCATTAATCTGCGATTAGATGGTTGAGAGAGGTGGTGAAGTTGAGTAGGGCCTCAATCGCAATCTCTAGGGTTGATGAGGGTTGACTCGAGCGAAGATGGGTCTGCAACCCATGGTTCCATTTAATCTGCATAAGAAATTCATATAGAATTTGTTAATAGTCTTGATAATCCAATCAATTAAGAAAAATTGCATATTGTAGGTTTTAGGAGATGAAATTGAATGTATTGAGTCGAATGGGGCCAAAAATGGCAATTGAAACCATGATGAATATGCATTCTTCAAAACACCCCGAACTTAAACATTGATCGTCCTCGAGTAACACAAAATATGAAACAGTCACCAAATGAATACTTTCAAATCATGTGATCACCTGCTCTTCACATCACAATTGTTTCCTTTCTACTTAGTATGACTAAGCATCTGAACTTCCTAACATCATTGAACACATCTTACCATATCTTCGATCTTGAGTTTTTTTTCCAACATCACTTCCTCCTCAACTTAATTTTCCAACAACAAGTATTTCTAAGAGTTTCGTAAGAGTCTAGAGACACCTACAGAACAATAAGTGTGCACCTGATCTGACACTGGTGTTTTTCAGGATAGTGGAGGCATTCATTGTGCCTTTAGGTGGAAAAGGGAGTGAAGGGTGGTATGGAAGGAAGAAGTAAATCTCTCCTCTATTCGACTCAAGATTTTTATTTATGATTGCAATTTCATTGATTGTATTTTTTATGTGTGAATCTCTCCTCTATTCGACTCAAGATTGCATTTTTGTGTGCACATTGGCATCTTTTCTTGGTGATATGCCCCTATTACATAGGGAGGGGTATGGAAGAAGTGGATATAGAGGGAGTTGGCATGCCACCCTGAACATAGGGTTTGGCACTATTTTGGCTATCTTTGTTTCTTTTTTATGGACGGAGGGGTACGAAGATGATGGAAGAAGTGTAGAAGAGAGTTCATATCAGAATGCAACTTGATTTACAATTCCATGTATCGGGTCATTGTCTTTATCGTACTCTGCTCAAATAATGACTTGATGACGATCCAGTGGAGATTCCATACTGTTGATCCACTAGTCAGTTAGGAAGCACGACGTGTTTGATCCCTATTAGTTCGACAAACACTTTCCATTTTTGCAGAAGGATCATGATGTTAGGATTCATAAGCTTCACAAGATGATTTCAATAAATAGGCTAGTATTTAGAAAATGGCCCGCTTGAAGATTTGCTTCGAATAAGGAGGGTATAGTGATTCAAAATGCATAGAAGGAGAAAAAAGTGTCAAAACTTCGTCAAGTTTTTGTTCAATTTCTTTGAAAACTTTAATATTTTTGGAAATTTTGATCAAAAATAAAAAATTCAACGATGAAATCTTAAGTATGAAATAGATGGGTGTAGGTGGAAAGTAAAGTACGTACCACCAACCCTCCACCCCAAACTTAGAAATTTGCTCATCCTAAGAAAATTTTAAATCTGAGATGGAGGGGAAAATTCATGCCGGTTGGAACACCACATGTGGTTGCATTCCAATCAGCACGCGTCCTCCATTTGAAAATCTCAAAAAGGAAGACTAATCAGAACTCAAGATAGCATCTCACAATGTAATATTTATTCAGTGCCAGTTTTTTCTAAAAAAGTAAAAACAAAATTAAGGAAAATTTCAAATTTAAAATGAAAAGTAAAATGAAATTATTGATTGGGTTGCCTCCCGACAAGCACATTTATTTTACGTCGATGTTTCGACGTGAATCTTTCAATTTTCTAGAGGATACATTGGATTGGTAAGGTTCATCATCGCTTTGGTTCCTTTGTCTACTAAGGTGAAATATCTCTTCAAGCATTGACCATTGGCCACAAATTTGCCCGACTTTTCACTCCATAAGGAGAAAGCAACATGTGGGTAGATGCTCTTGACCATGTATGGTCCAGACCAGTGGGAATAGAGTTTCCCTGGGAATAACCTCAGTCTTGAGATGAACAGTAGAACTTGGTCTCCCACATGAATGTCCTTTCTTTTCAAATGACCATCATGCCAAAGCTTCATGTGTTCTTTGTAGATTCGTGCATTCTCATAAGCTGTCATTCAGAGTTCATCCAACTCTTGAAGTTGCAGGATCCTGGCTTTGCCAGCTTTCTTCATGTCAAAATTTAGTTGTTTAATTGCCCACCATGCTTTGTGTTCGACTTCTATAGGCAGGTGGCATGAATTTCCATAGATTAATCAAAATGGTGTAGTTCTAAGAGGAGTCTTAAAAGTGGTTCGGTAGGCCCACAAGGCGTCATTGATTTTCACTGACCAATCTTTTCGGTTGCGGGCAACTGTCTTTTCCAAGATAGCCTTGAGTTGACGGTTAGAAACCTCTACATGTCCACTTGTTTGGGGATGGAATGGTGAGGCCACTTTGTGTGTTACACCATATTTCCTCAGCAATGCTTCAAAACTTCTTTCTAGAAAATGAGAGCCTCTGTCGGATATCACAGTGTGTGGGACTCCGAAACGGGGAAAAAATGTCCTTAAACATCTTGATGATAGGTTTTGAATCACTAGTGACAGTTGGTATGGCCTCTACCCATTTTGAGATGTAATCCACTACGACTAGGATGTAGGAAAATCCATGTGAGAATGGGAATGGATCCATGTAGTCCACTCCCCAAACATTAAATATCTCAACTTCTTTCCACATTTTAGGTGACATCTCATCTCTTTTCATAATGTTACCAGTTTTTTGACATTTGTCACATGATAGAACAAAGTTGTAGGAATCCTTGGATATGGTTGGCCAAAAGAAACCACATTGTAAAACCTTCAAAGCAGTTTTCTTAGAACTCATATGGCCTCCAACTGGGCATGAGTGATATTGTTCTAAAATAAGTTGTGCTTCCTCCTCGGCGATACAACATCTGTAGAGACCATCAACACAGAGCTTGAACAAGTATGTCTCATCCCAGTGATACTGCCTCACATCATGCATGAATTTCTTTAGTGCATTCCTGATGCATTCGCGGTGGATGACATCAGCGGCAAAGTAGTTCACATAGTCCAAATACCAAGGTGTAGCTTCTGAGACTTTCATGAGTTGGTCGTCTGGAAGAGAATCATTAATCGGGATCTTCTCAGTTTCCAGAGTGTGGATGTGACTAAGGTGGTCTGCCACATCATTCTGTGTACCTTTCTTACCTCGTATCTCCAGATCAAATTCTTATAAGAGGAGAATCCATATGATTAACCTAGGTTTAGCATCTTTCTTCGCTAGGAGGTAACAGATAGCAGCATGATCTGTGTAGATAATGACTTTTAAACCAATGAGATAGGATCTAAACTTGTCAAAGGCATACATAACTACAAGGAGTTCCTTTTTAGTAGTCGTGTAGTTCCTCTTAGCTTCATCGAGGGTCTTCGATGCATAGTGGATCACATAATGTTTCTTCTCTATACATTGGCCTAAAATATCTCCCACAACATAATCATTGGCATCACACATAATTTCAAATGGGTGATCCCAATCTGGAGCTCTGATGATAGGTGTTGTAGTAGGAGCATGCTTCAGGTTGTTGAAACTTTTGACACATTCTTCATCAAAATGGAAATCAACGTCGTTTAGCAACAAATTCGTCATTGACTTGGTTATCTTAGAGAAATCCTTTATAAATCATCTGTAAAAGCCTGCATGACCAAGGAACATATGAACTTCTCTAACATTTGTCGGGATAGCAAGATTGGAAATCACGTCCATTTTCTCTCTGTCTACTTCGATACCTCAGCTGCTGACTCTATGGCCAAGAACAATACCTTCCTTTACCATAAAGTGACACTTCTCCCAGTTCAACACAAGATGTGCTTCTTCACACTATTTAAGGATAAGGTAGAGGTGCTTTAGGAACGAGTCGTATGAATCTCCATATACAAAAAAATCATCCATAAAAACTTCCATGATAGTTTCAGTGAGACCAACGAATATAGCAACCATGCAATGCTGGAAGGTTGCAGGCGCATTGCAGAGACCGAACGACATCCTTCTAAAGGCATATGTCCCAAATGGGTAAGTAAAAGTTGTTTTCTCTTGGTCATATGGATGTATAGGAATTTGATAGAATCCAGAGTAGCCACCGAGATGGCAGGAATATTCTTGGTGAGCCAACCTCTCTAAGACTTGATCAAGGAAAGGCATCGGGAAATGATCTTTACGTGTTGCCTTGTTCAACTTCCTGTGATTGATACACATTTTCCAACCGGTGATTGTTTGAGTGGGTATGAGTTCATTATCTTCATTCCATATCACAGTAGTTCCACCCTTCTTCGGGAAAACATGCATAGGACTTACCCATGGCAAATCGGAGATCGAATAGATAATACCTATCTTGAGCAATTTAACAACTTCAAGGCAAACAACTTATTTCATATTCGGATTCAACCTCCTTTGTTGTTCAACAGTTGGGTTATGGTCTTCCACCATGGGGATTTTGCGCATGCACAACGCTTGACTGACCCCAGTAAGATCACTCATCATGTATCTGATGGCTTTTCTTCTTTCCTTTAATTCTGTTAAGAGTTTATCTTCTTATTCTGTCGTTAGATCAGAATTTATGATGATAGGGCAGACCTTTAGGTCATCCAAAAACACATATTTCAATCCCTCAGGTAGGGGTTTCATTTCAAGAGCTTGTGGTTTTTCACACGGTTCTTCAATAGAATTCACAACCTTGAGTTCTTCAATTTTGGTTTTAGGATCTTCTTCAGTGGTGTCAATGTCGAGAACACAACTTTTCACTTGTTCATCAACTGAACTAGCTGCATTTGGATTAGTTAAAGCCTCTCCTAAGGGATCGTCTTGTTCATAATCCTCTTGCGTGAGGAGTGACATCTGCTCTATGCATTCAATCAAGTAGACTTCTTCTTGCATGCTTGGTCTTCACATACTTTCAAAAACTTTGAACTCGAGAGTTCTTTTTCTAGTCGAAGAAGCATGGTTCCTACTTCAACATCAATGAGAGCTCTTGTAGTGGCAAGGATCGAACAACCAAAGATTAGAGGGTAACTGACATCTTCTTTTATTCCCATAATGACAAAGTCACACGGAACATAGGAATCTTTGCCTACCTTGACAAGGACATCTTCAATGATACCCAAGGGGAGAGTTATAGTGTTATCTGCAAGTTGTATGGTCATGCCAGTCGGGAGCATTTTAGCAAACCCTAGCCTCTTGTAAAGGCTAAGTGGCATGATAGAGATGCTATCACCAAGATCGACCAATCCTTTTTTATAAGAGGAATCACCTATCTGGAAAGAGATTCCAAAAGATCCATGATCTTTCTGCTTCATTGACATCTTGCTTTGAATTATATCTCAAGTGGTTGTTGCTAACTTGATTGTTTCATATTCTTTAGTTATACATTTTCTGGTGAGAAGTGACTTCAAGTACTTTGTCCAAGCTGATATCTCAACCAGTGCATCTAGGAAGGGTATATGAACATGAAGCTTCTTCATAGCTTCCTTGAACTGATTGAAATGAGTATCAAGCTTGGTTTGCTTCAAACGAGCAGGAAAAGGGGGACGAGGTTTGTGCACTGGCACATCTAGCTCTGGTGTTTCTTTTTTGGTATCAATAGTTTTTTCAGAACTTTCCTCGTTTGTCTTATCAGCAGTTACTGCCCCTTTTTGTCGAGACTCTAGTGTTGTAGAGTCTTGGACAATCATAGAGTAATCCTCGTCTGTAATAACCACATGTGTCTTGATAGGAGGATGAGAATAATCTTTTCCAGACCTGGTGGTGACAATAATCAGCTGCTTAGGGTGCTTAGGATTGTTCTCTGGTTGGCCCACAAAGGCTCTAGTAGGTGGCTTCATGCTAGCTGTAAGTTGAGCTAGTTGGGATTCAATAGCCTTTTGATGGGCTTGCTGGTTAGCTATCATAGTTTTCTGCGAATGCAACATTTCTCAATGGACATCAGCTTGTCATCAGGAGAGATGGGGCCAACTTGTTGTCCTTGTTGTTGTTCTGGTAAGGCACTTGGTTGGGATTCTGGAACTACAAATTGTTCTGATTCTGGTTGTAATTCTTTCTCCGAAAGTTACCCCTATAATTCCCTCGATTCCCGAAATTTTGTTGTTGGTTATACTGGAATCCTGGTGAGCCCCGTTCTTGATTATTTGAACCAAGTTGTCATGATTTTTCCGCTCTTGAAGGATTTCCATATTGAAAACCAGGATGGTTCCTGTTCTGATTCAGATTGTAGTATCCTTGACCAGGGATAGTGTTGACAACATTAAGATTTTCCATTTGACCATTATCTCATTGTCCATAAATTATTCTCAAAACAACATCATAGAGGACATTTCATGCTAGCGTAGAATGATAAGTTCATTTACATGCTTCACAAAACAGTGAAGCTGACTTGATCTGTTCTTGATGTTGAGGGAGTGAGCGTCTTCTTTCATAGGCATAAAGAGACGATTTGAGATGGTCTTTCTTGGCAACTAAGAGTTTGAGGGATTCAACGATAGACTTGTACTCAGGAATAACTTCAGCCATAGCTACCTTCAACACTTCTTTGCCTACAAATCTACCCTAGTTAGCTTGATTTTCAGCTCCAAGGGTGACAACCTTTCATGCACTGTCATAACTCCAACACATGAAGTTTCCTCTGGATGAGGAGTCTAAAAACCTCTTGATATCATCATCTACACCCCTATACAAGATCTCAATGAGTTGATTCTTAGGAATACTATGGTGTGGACACCTATGTAGAAGCTCCTTGTATCTTTCCCATGCTTCAGCAAGGGATTCTTCAGGGACCTGAGTGAACATTGTTATTCAACTCCTAATTTCGTAGGTGAGAGAAGGAGGGTAGAACTTTTCCAAAAAAACATTTTGAAGTTGTTCCCAAGTGGTGATGGGTTCACATTGCAAGGAGTTGTACCAACTTATAGCTCTATCAGCAAGAGAATACTTGAAGAGATGGAGTCGGATGGCATCATCATATACTCCATTTTGCTTTCTCATTGCACATAGATCAATAAACCACAGAAGGTGTTCCTGACTATCTTCTCCTTGCTTACCATAGAATGGGTTGTTTTGAAACAAGGTGATCCAATGTGCTCGGATCTCAAAGTTTGGAGCGTTGATGGGAGGATGTTGCACTGGGTGATGAACGCTAGTAACTTTAGGGATTGAGAATTTTCTAAGGTCCTTCTGCAGTTCTGTTGCCTCTGATGCTGCTTCTACTGCTTGGATTTCTTCTTGAACTGCAGCTCTGGCTTCTTGCAGAAGCCTTTCTCTTTGTGCATTAAGGGCTTGAGATACCCTTTAGACTATTTCCTCCTCTTGAGTCATTCTTGCTTGGTTCTCTCTATTCTGACAATGAAAGGTTTTGTCTATCTCAGGGTCAAAGCAAGAAGAGAGTTTGAAACTATTCAAACAATGCATACACTAGTCTTTGGGGGTACCTAGGGTGGAAAGATCTTTCAGAAATAAGATGGATGGAAAGGAACCAAATTTCAAGTGAATGATCAATAGTATCAAAAGGAAAAGCAAAACCCTAAATTAGCCTTAATGGAACTAGATTTGACTAACTGATTCTGTTGTCCCCGGCAACAGTGCCATAATTTGACATGGTCTATTATCGCACTAACAAATTCACTCGGGGTTGAAATCTCTGAGTTTTTAACCAAAACTTGTGCAATAATACCACCCGCAAGAGGACATGTCTTATCCCAGTATAGTTAAGGATCGAATCCCAACAAACAACATTTTTAAGAATCATTGTTGGTCTAGTCTAGATCAAGTAAGAGTAATATTTAGAACAAAGGTTGGATTTAGTTTAACTAAACTATTGCAAGAAAGTAAAGAGCAGAATTAAAGTTGAATCTAGATTAATGATGAAGATCGCTGGGGTGGGCCTGGGTTTCACCACACTACACATGCAAACACATCCAATCATAAACATCCAGACAAGATATAACATTCCAAATAGAACTGTTATGAACCCTCCTGGAAGGATGTTTAGGTTTGCGTAAGCATCACCTTAGGCATTAGATTTCTCGTCACCATCTGAATCATGCACTTACGGTTCCGAAGATACAGATATCCAACTGAAGTTGTGGCCCTCCGTTAGGATGATTAGGCACACAGAAGCATCACTGTGGGCTAGATGGCTCCTCCCCTCATGGATCACTCACTTACGACCTCAGGGAATCCCATCCGATTTCTCATCAGGGAGTCAACCGCATTAATCGACATCCAAACCTACATATTGAAGTTCTCGCAACAGAGGAAAGAACAAGATAAATGCAAGTAGGTGATCAATCCACAATCACACATCGACGATTAATAATGAAATGAAAAGTTACATAAATGCCATTAAATGTTAGATGAAAAGACATATAAGCATGGTCAGTGGGGCTAGTACCCACACCCAAGTGAAATGGAACTACTCGCTCATGATGCGAGGAACAAAAAGAGCAAGGGAGAAGGAAGATTCCGCCATGAGCATGATGCAGAAGATAGTTACAACTCGGTTAAGATACGATCTTCTATGCCACATCAGAGTATATCTAAACGAGGAGCGAGGGACACCATGATAGATGGGGAAGACCTTCTCTCTCCACCTTCTTTCTCCTCTCGACCTTCTTGCTTGCAGCAGGAGGAGTAGATCATGGATGCGTATGTGGTCTGGATGCACGTAGATGGATCATTGAGAGGAGTGATGGATTGGGATCCCTTTCCAAGGGTAGATCCTGTGTTTGGGAAGCCTGGAGGTGTATCATATCCGATGCCCAAGTGAGGACCCATCTGGTCCTATTTATAGGCACCGGTTAGGTGTTGAATAGTTATGGAGTCCAATTATTAATTCACAGTCTGGGAGACAGGTTAGTGTTCTTTCACGGTTTATAAACCGTTAACATCTTCATAGTTTGGGATTAGTCTGCTTCGCACGATTTGGACATTAGTTAACTCTTCTCAGTCTTAGAGACTGCTAGGATCTTCTCAGTTTGGAAACCGATCCAGATTCCTCACGATCTTGAGACCGTGAGGGCTTTCATGGTCTTGCACCTTCTTCCTTCATGATTGTGCAGTTCTCGGTCTCACGTCCTAGCGGTCTTCAGTCTCCTAGTGGTCTCACATGCTCTGGTCTCACGGTCTTGGAGGCCGCTTGAACTTGGGCTTCGGTCGCTTCCCTAGCATTCTTGCAGAACGAGTGCCGCCTCACGGTCTCAAGACCGTGAGAGATCCTTGCGGTTTGGCAGAGAGTATGTGAGGAGATCGCGAGGCAGCGACGACAGGTGGTGGTTGCGCGGCCTGCTCCTTGTGGTTTTGAGGCCCGCTAGGGTCCTAGCGATTTGGAGACTGCTTAGTAAAAGAAGGCAAATTGTGAAGGACTACGTGGTGGATGTGAGGTGTTGCTGTGGATGAATGTGGTGGAGGTAGAAGATGAAGTTGCAGGTGTTGATGCAGGCAAAGATGGAGGATGAGGAGGGTGTGGTTGACACATGGTTTTCCATTTGATTTGAGTGCATAGGGATTTCTCTTGGTTTCATAACTGAGAGGAGTAGATCAAATAGCAAGACTGATGGAGGAAACCGTGTGGGCAAGAATGTGCGGCTCATTGAAGGAGGATCGTCAGTTCTCAATCGGATGGTGTCTGGAGATGCACGGTCTTGAGGGAAACCACTACACAGTCTTGAGATGCAAGTTGTGATCTCCATCGGTTTCTGGATCACGTAGGGGGTCAAGACCGAATAGAGGGTCAAGACCGAATGGATGAAACCCGAATGGGCAAGACCGAATGGTCAGGACCTAATGGTTGGATGAAAATGAGGCATTGATATGTGATTAGATGGTTGAGAGAGGTGGTGAAGTTGAGCAGGGTCTCGATCTTGATCTCTAGGGTTGATGAGGGTTGACTTGAGCGAAGATGGGTATGCAACCCATGGTTCCATTTAATCTACATAAGAAATTCATATAGAACTAGTTAATAATCTTGATAATCCAATCAATTAAGTAAAATTGCATACTGCAGGTTTTAGGAGATGAAATCAAATGTATTGAGTTGAATTGGGCCAAAAATTGCGATTGAAACCATGATGAATATGCATTCATCACATATGTTCTAACGGAGGCAGGGGCACGAATATATATAAGTGTGGGCTTCTGTTAGGGTTTGTGGGATAGATGGGTTCACAAAGATTTGGGAAGAAATTAGACATTTCTCAAATTCTTGAAAAAATAGTGAAAATAGTGGATCGTTCGGTGCAAAATTCTATTTGGAATGTGTGGGTGAAGAAATCCCAAACAATGATCAAGTGTGGAGAGAGAAATCACAAAACAAAGATCACCAATTTTAGTGGCTTGTTTCCTATTTGATTCAAAGCTAGAAGATGAAGCGGGAGCAGTCTGATCACTGATCCAACAGATCAGATCACGAGTGAAAATAAAAAGGGTTGTGTGACATTTAATATGATTCCTAAATCAATTCGAATAAAGTGTAGTTACATTTATTCCTCTTTTTCTCTCTCCTCAATTGAGGGTGCAAACAAACTCTACTTAAATGAAATTTGACACTTAGCCTATTTTGGACATGTAGAATCCAAATATGGCATTAGTTTTTTGCTTTTGAGAACTTTAAGTATTTTATTAAATTTTGTTAAAGAAAATAGAATTTTCTCTTTCCTGTCACATTATAGACATCTAGAATCCATCAATTAATGTGAAACTTCACCCACAAGCTGAATTTGCCATTAATTTTATTCTTTGAAGTTATTTATCATATTATTTAACATTTTGGGATTTTACATACTTTATCTCTCCTAATCTACACATGAACATTAAATATTATCCAAATTAGATGAAAGATCACCAATAGGTAAATTTTAATGAGTATATTGCGAATCTAAGATTAGTTGTCACTTTTGGAGTCATTTAGTGAATTATTTTATACTTTGGGCTTTACTCCTATTTTCTTTTTCAAATTTAATTAAAATATTTATTATAATGAAATTAAAGTGAAGCTTAGCACTTAAGTCAATGATACCCCAAGAATTTGGATCTGAAGTTATTTTTATCCAATGAGTCATCTTTTTATGTGTTTTATCTCCCTTACACATTATTATTACTATTTATCACATTAAAACATTTATAGCAACATTATCATGTTTAAAACTTTACTATTTATTCCTTTTTCTATTCTTGTTCCATAAGGCTAAGGGAAGTTCTAGAACAAAATATTTTATCAATGTGACACTTAAGTGGAAATTTTGCATCAAAGACCCTGATTGAAACATTAATTGAGGCATATGTGGATAAACTCATACATTGGCATGAATAGTGATCAAATTCACTGCAAACTACTAATAATTCCACAAATTCCACATCAATGACAAAAAAATAGGAAAACTTTGGAAAAGGGTTATATTAAGAACATACCTAGATTTCAGTTTGTTACATCACTCCACCCCTTAAAAAGGATTTGATCCTTGAAATATAAATCATATATGGAAGGGTGGGTATGTAACATCTCATCTCTAAGTTCCAAGGTTTTTCTTCCAAACCATGGTACTTCCATAAGACTTTCACTAGCTCAATCTCCTTGTTCTTCAAGAGCTTAACTTGGGAGTCAAGTATATTCATAGGTAACTCCTCGTAGGTTAGGTTCTCATGTATCTCCAAGGGTTCCAATTTTGAGATTTCCTTTTATTAGATATAGCACAATTAACATTTTAGGATTATTAGAATTATATTTATAATGATATTACATCATCCACATTATTCTTTTAATCATGTCCTATTATATTCACTTTGTTGCCAAAAGAGTTACAATTCATCATTATACACAAATCCTATATATTTATAATTTATCTCCATAAGAGTCTTAGAATAATTAAAGTTATACTCAATTATTTCAATATTTATATTTGACCATTATCATTAATGATTTGGATTCAGACTCCATCATCACCATCTTGAATTATATCAAATCATTTTCACAAAATAGGCAATTTTATCCAATTTTTATTAAGTCTACAATTAATCCAAATAATGTCACGTTAATTACTTCCACCTATATTAAACATCTATACATTGTCAAATTACCTTTCTTACTCACATTAATGTCCTCATTAATCATTGACTCATTTTTATTCACTTCTTATTATTGATTATGCACATTTAACACCACATTAGGCCTCCCTTCTCTCTAGGTCACCCACTCCCCCTTCTCTCTAGGACTCCCGGCGGCCGCTGCTGGGGGGAGGGAGCGCTCCCTTGGCTCTTCCTCCCCCTGGCTACCATGCAACCTCACCAAGGTCCGAGTGAAGTTCGGTGCGAAGTCCTGGAGTTAAGATGCGGCTGGGGGCTTCCTCTCGGTTGACCAGGAGGAAGGGGTTTTGCTGGATCTCTCCCTCGGCTATGTGGGTCGAGAGTAAACATGATGTGCAGTGTGGAGTCAGATTCAGATTTGTGGTTCGCATTCGATTTCATCGGTGCCTCTCCATTCAAGAGTGATGGAGGGAGTAGGCGCTCCCATTTGGATCACTTTGGCTGCTGCTCCATCATTGCAGGTGAAGGGGGTTACTCCTTCACAGGCTCCTTCTCTTTCCCCTCTGAGGCTGACGATGATCCCCTATCCTTCTTCCATCTGGGTCGGGCCTTCTCCAACTTGCTTGGCGGGGCTCCCCCAACGATGCATCGACGGTGCCGCCTTTATAGGTCCTAACGATTCCAGATATCGATCACATGAGGATGGCCTTGGCCGTGGTCATTGACCCAAGCTCCTCCTTTGGATGCTTAGGGTTTTTGCTTGTATGCCCTGTGCACACAGAGTAGCTTCGACAAGCTGTTGATGCACTGCCATAGTTAGTTGATTGCGTCGCTTGAGTCATGGTTGTTGAAGGCTCCTCGAGATGCTGCTGATCTGGGCTCTGTCCCAAATCCTGGACGACTGTGTCCAGCCAGGTGACTAGAGGTCTACTCCACCGTTGCAGCTCTAGGCACACACCGGCGTTCGATGGCAGTCCGGTCCCCAACCAGTTGAGAAGGACACCTTCAAGGTGTTTGATGGAAAGCCTCGTTAGGCTCCTCATCCCGGTTCTAGTGAGAATCTTTTCATGCATAATGTGGATATTTGAAGCAAGGTCTCTAGACATATGCAGGTGTTGATAGTCGGATATGTCCTCTCCTTGTGGGTGAAATGAACGCTAGAGGCTCCATGGATGCATGTCTCCAGCTGCAAAGTCTTTGGAAGTTTGTTGATGATGTCCCTGTTGAGCTCGAACTACGTTTTTGCTGGACCTTTTTGAGTGAAGTATTGATCAGGTGCAGATGGCCACTGCTTCAGGGAGTTAGACTTTGAGTGATAGTCATGTCTTTCTCGTGTTTCTATCTTTTGTGTTCCTGTTGAGTTTGTTCTTGGGGTTGGGACAGGTGATGGCTTGCCTTTTTGAGCTGGCAAAAGTGATGGAGTTCATGCAAGCATCTTTGTGGGTGCTATGTTTTGGTCATGTATGCTTTCCCTCCCCTGCTAGGTCCTTCAGGCTTGTTTCTGTATCCTGCCCTTCTCTTAGTCTTTCTTAGTTTGGAGTTTTACTTTGTTGGATCCCTTTTATGTCTCCATGCATGGAGACTTGGGTTCTCTTTTATTTTCTCCAAGGGGAACAATTTGTACCCAAAGTTTTTGGTTTTATTAGTAATAGGATTTTTAGCGAACAAAAAAAACACAACATTAGGCATTCATGCATGTTTATTTGAATCAAATTACTTATTAACCATATTTGAGTCATTAGGTGGTTATTAGAGAATGAGGTGAAACATATTACATATTAATAAATTGATACATATATATATATATATATATATATATATATATATAGATAGATAGATATATGTGTATATTTAGGATTAGATGGTTATATACCTTTTATGTGTATCAATGTATGTTATCCTATTATCACTAGTGTACCATGAAATTCATTAAGGATGCATATACCAGTTTTAGATGATTACAATATAGTATTTAGCTCAACATTATCATTATAATTCACTTATACATTTTATGAAGTCTAGGCTTAGATTCCATTTATCTCATTTGTCCTTACATTAGGGTTTACTGGTCCATGACATTGTCAACAACATGTGTATCCAGAATTAGGGTTATATTTGAGTTACTCATATTATGTACATTAAATATTCATTAGGGTTCAAACATGTGAAATATTCATCAGATGACCATTATACATTCATTAGCATCTAAACAGGAATGTTAGGTTATAAATATAACTTGTTTGGTCAATTCTAAAGACCCAAGCACACTAACCTCCTAATCATGAAGTCAGGGTTTCTAAAGTCAGAGTATCTCATTTTGGTATGTTAAGGACTCCATCTCCTTAAAAGGATTTCATCCTCAAAATCAACATACCCATGATCTAACAAGGTACTACTAGTTCCCCTCCACCCCTTAAAATGTTTGAACTACCAAGTCAAACTAAAATAGAGGAAAAAGGGTGAGTCAAACTAAACCATGTAAAAGATCTATCACTTCAACCTCAAGGTCTAGATTCTAGGGATAGCCTACCCAAACATGTGGTCCTATGGAACATAAGAGAACTATATCGGGTATCCATCCTCATACATGTCACCCTGCTTTAAAGACAAGGTCATCATATAAGGTTCCCAAGAGTATCAAACATAGATGTCTAAGGCTACTATTGCCTGAAGGTATGCTATTTCAGATCGTCAGTATCAACTCAGGCAAGGAAGGTATCATGCGGATTCGGGAGTCCTCATAAACCAAAAAGGCGGCACAGAGGAAAATCTTACCAACCCCCAAACCTTGATCCTTTCTAGACACCCTTGCTTTCAACTTATGCCCAAAAATTTACCTAACAAGCTCTGATACCATTCTTTAAGGAGGTGAGATCACCCCCTTACCAAAAATAAAGGAAAATACAAAACATCCATCTCTTATAAGGATTTAGATTTTTGAAGGATGCATGCATCATATTTCCATTTATATAAGCTTGATCCAAATACAAAAATGCCAAGAGTAGCATAAGAAACAAAAGACTAAGTTATTACATTGCTTTATTCTAAGTTCACTACATGAGTTTCATGGAGCATTGACTAGAAAAGAAAACTACATGACCTAGTAGTAGCAACCTAGACATCTCAGCAAAATCTCTTGAATCTACTCCTAGACAGGTCCTCCTTGATCTTGTACCACTCCTTGTCCTAGGTCTGGGTGGTTGGGATCACCTAGAAAGAAGAGAAAACAAGGTATGCGTCAAATAAGGAACACGAACAAAGAAACATTTAACCAGACAAATAAAGGGTAATGATTAACCAAGACTATGGAGGGTCAAAAGTAGGAGGCACATACCAAACATGTATCTTGCCATAAGAGATAATGATAAAGAACCATGCATGATTAATAGTATGACTACATTAACTGAGTAGGATTGAGGCATCTACCAAACCTCAGCCACTAGGAGAGGGGAGAATAAACACATTCCCAGACACCCACAAAACATACAAATAAATGTGTGGAGAATAAACACATTCCCCTGGGTGATATAAGACATGCCCAAACTATGGGTGGTGGTATACAGGTACACTATATTTGTTAATAAGTCAACCAAATCACCATACTAAAATAAATAATATGGCAAGGCAAGATTTAACATCAAAACAATAGATATATGACATGTGGGTCAAAACCCAAGAAAATAATGAAATAATTTCATCAAAAAGTGCAATAATAGGAACCAAGGTTTTAGTTCATGCCTCATTGGAAAATTAGGATTTGGATAAGAAATATGCCCAACATAAAGAGTAAGATGCAATTACCTCAATTCAGAGTCCTATTTAACACTTTTCACCATTTTAGAAGATTCTAAGATCACTATTGCTTAATTACAAGTTATTCACATGTATTAGCGCTATATAAAGCATAATGTGTAAAGAAACCTTAATTTTAGACCTTTTTGGAAAACCTTAGATTTTGGTCATAAAACCTAAACCAATTGATTCCTTATATTTTCTAGTCAAGAAAATATATATTACTTTATTTGAGTTCATATGAATTCGTTACAATTTTTAGGAATTTTTATATAATTTATTATATTCCCAAAAATCAGCCTTAAAAATGGAAATAAGACTCCTAAACAATTTTTACTAGAAAGATCTCATTTTTCCAATTCCAAAATTTATTTTTAATTTTTGGACAAGAAAAAAAGATATGATTTCTACAAAAATGACTAATCATAAAATTAGAAAAATCCACATCAGCAAGAAGTTCATGACAATGAGGGAGCCGACTTGGCCCAATTGGAGGTGGCCAAGTCACTCAGTCAAAGTCTAGTTGACCTTGCTCAAAGCAAAGAAAAACATGGACAAAAAGATTAAACTACCCTCACACGAAAAAGCAAAGAAAAGAAGAAGTTTGGAGAGTAAGAGAGTAAAAGCACAGGGGGAAATCTTCCCCTCCACTCACTTGAGTCATGGCCTCATGAAGTGTCTTGCTTCCTCGGTCGAATTTGGGCAATTCACAAAGACAAGATGATTCGTCGAATTAAGGGCACTGAAGAGAAGAGAAGGGTTGTACAAACATACATCCAGGTGCGATTGATCTGAGGTGACGAGGAGAGGGAGCATACCCCACCATAATCCTGAGTCCAAGCAAGGATCATTAGTGATCACACACATGAGAAAAGGGGCAATTGGCATGTGAGGAGGATTACATAGGTCCTAAAAGAGGTGAGGACACCAATATTTATAGGTGTGCGTTAGTGTTAGGGTTCATGGGATAGATGGGTTTGAGAAACTTTGGGAAGAAATTAGGCCTATCTTGAATTGTTGATAAAATAGAAATAATAATGGATCATTAGGTGCACAATCCTATTTGGAACGTGTTGGCAAAGAAATGTTGAACAATGATCAAGTGTGGAGAGTGAAATCACAATACAAAGATCACCAACTTTGGCGGTCTATTTTTTATTTGATTTGAAGCTAGGAGATGATGCAGGATCAGTCCGATCACTGCTCCAATGACTCAGATCATGAACAAAAATAAAAAGGGTCACGTGACATTTAATATGATTCCTAAACAATTCAAATAAAGTGTAGTTACATTTATTTCTCTTTTCTCTCTCTTAAATTGAGGGTGCAAACAAACTCCAAATTAAATGAAATTCGACACCTAGCCTATTTTTGGACTTGTAGAATCCAATTATGGCATTAGTTTTCACTTTTGAGGACTTTAAGTATTTTATTTAATTCTTTTAAAGTAAATAACATTTTCTCTTTCCTATCACATTAAAGACATCTAGAATCCATCAATGAATGTGAAACTTCAACCTCAAGCAAACTAAGATATTTGGAACACGAATTTTCCATTAATTTTATTCTTTGAAGTTATTATCATATTATCTAATGTTTTGGGATTTTACACACTTTCTCTCCCATAATTTACACATGAACATTAAAGATTATCCAAATTAGATGAAAATTCACCCATAGGAAAATTTTAATGTGTAGATTACGTATCTAAGATTAGTTGCCACTTTTGGAGTCATTTAATGACTTATTTTATATTTTGGTCTTTACTCCTATTTTCTTTTCCAAAATGAATTAAAGTATTTATTATTATACAATTAAAATGAAACTTCACACTTAAATCAATTGATACTCAAGGAATTAGGATATGGAGTTATTTTTATCCAAAGAGTCATCCTTTTATGAGTTTTATCTCCCTTACATATTATTATTACTATTTGTCACATTAAATCATTTATTTCCACATTATCATGTTTAAACCTTTTCTATTTATTCCTTTTCCTTTTACTTGTTCCATTAGTCCAAGGGAAGTTCTAGAAAGAAATTATTTTAGATGCAAATTTTATCAATATATCACTTTAAGTGGAAAATTTGCATCTTAGATCCTGATTGAAAATATTAATTGAGGTATATATGCATAAACCCATACATTGGCATGAATAGTGATCAAATTCACTCCAAACCACTAATAATTCCAAAAATTCGACATCAAGGACAAAAAGGATAAAAAAATAGGAAAACTTAGAAAGGTTAGATTAATAATATACCTAGATTTCAGTTTGTTACACCACACATGTCACAATGCATCTAAGCACTCCCTGTATAGCAACCATTTTCAAGGTCACGTTGACTAGTTATAAAGCCCGTTGAACAACAAGTGATGATTGTGGTGACTTCAGGTCTAAGGACCACAATCACCATTGTCACACTAAGATGTGACTCTGACTACCATTATTAGCTTCCATGTATCAAGCTCCAGGTGGGTTTATCCAGTTGACTTGTTCATAACAAGTACCTATGTGTTTGATTTTATATACATAGTCACAATAAACACACATACTAGTCTTGATGTATTATTGTTGTCATAATATCCACAATAATATCTGACTACGGACTAAGATAAGTATGAATACTCTTAACGTACACAAGATCTCATATTTTGATCCTCAACACTAACTCACCCGTCATTGATTCATACATTCTAAGGATATTATTATATTTATTCATTAACCCATATCGAAACAAGCATAATAACCAGAAATTCCTTTATTAATAATAAAATCAATTGCAAGATGTGTCATTAAAGTCATCATATGATTGTCTCTCAGGGCATATCACCAACAATAAGGTGATCCAGTTATGACTTTGGGAAGGTGTTAGGAGCCCCCCATCACCTATAAGAATTAGTACCGCATATAAAATCTTGAGTTTTGGGAAATCATTTAATCTATTTTGTTTGGGTTAAGAAAGCACAACAAAACTACAAAAAAATAAATAAGTTGGTTCGAGGTTTCGGGGCCTTAAGACAAACATGAATTTTTTTTCATTAGCCTCACAAACTCTATCTTTGGTTAAGGGATCACAATCACCTTAGGATCCCCCATGGTAGAGATCCATTTTGGGTGAAAGGGATGATATTTGGGAAATAGAGAGAAGTGATGCAATGGAAAGGTAGATTTGTTCAAGTGATACAAATGTGTGTATTTGTGTGGTAAAATGATCTAAAACTTGTAAGTGTACATGATTTGATATAGATGCATTAAAGAAAGATATTCTATCATGACAAAGATTTTATATTTTAAGAAAGCATATAAAAGAATATGATCAAGCAAGCACAAAAAGATGAAGTTAGTAGATCAAAGTGCAATTCATTCTAGACAAAATGTAAACAATTGTAGTCAAGTTGCAAGAAGTGATAAGATAAGCAAAGCAAGATCTAGTACACTTTAAACAAGTTGTCATGACAATGTTGTAGGTGTTAAATTTAACTAGATAACTATGAGAAAGGAAGACCTAGTTGTTATAGCATGATAAGTGGTAGCATGTAAAACAAGAAAAATAGTTAGGCAGTTGTTATGTCACAAATAATTAGCTATGAATTTAAATAATATATGGTACTATTGTAGATATAGCAATAAACTGAACAATTGGAGAAAATCCACCGTATTTAGAGGCGTTTGCCTCCTCCTTATCATTTTTAATGTAACTTGGTATATCAATATTATCATTCTAGATAAGAACATGTCGAGAGTTTGGACATGATGAGATAGTTTTCTCTATGGCTTCAAGACAGTAGAATAGGACAAAGGTAGATTGCAATGATCATAGAATTGGGATCCTAATCGGGATTAGGATTCCTAATTTTGTTAATATCCAAAAAGCCATCCAATTCAGAAACCCTATCTCCCCTTCCTATATATGTATCTGAGAACTGCTTCCCTAAGATTAGAAACAGTTGGTGTCCCCTTCCTTTTGCTATTGCATATTTAAGAGACAGGAGCACACGATAGGAGGATGACCCCCCTCTGAATGGAACAAAAGGAAATTGTCGTGGTTTGAAGAAGAGCTTGGCTTGGGGATGATAAAGCAAGAGAAGCATGATAATCATAGAATGCAAGGATAAAAAATAGAATCTGGTCTAGTGGTTTCTCAGTTTGGCACATCCTTCCAAGGTATGGAGTCAGATCTATGGAGAAGGATTGCAACTTGATTGTACCCTATGGATCAATTTCTATCGATATAATGTTTTAGTGTTATAGTAGAACTTTTTGACTATATTGAAGATGTGTTCATGTATGCTTGATCCGCTAAACTATCATGATTTAACGAATCTAAGGACAAAGAAAGATCCATATTTCTCTATTGTTTATTTAATCTGAATTATTATATGAAACCATTTTTATTTACCATATAAATTATTCATGTTAAGATAACTGTTGCCCCCTGAACATATGGTTCATATATGAGTCTTAATATATTGAACAATCTTCTTAATCTCACGGTACATATACATGTGATATTTTCAATTAGATTTATGACTTTGTTATGGTGTTCTTAATCATGATATACGGTAGGAAAGAATGTTGATTTTGGTTATTCTAAATCAAAATTATGTACTACCTACCAATTGTCTAATGAGGAACATAATTATCCTAAAGCGAATATATGCAACCTCATGATGTGACTACAACCTCATGTTGAATGATTACTGATTGCACCCTCGCGGTGTCTACAACCTTTGGTTACTTTGTCAATCAAGATTTATTGAATGCATTATTATGCATATATTTCTCTTGAATGTTTAAATTACTGAAATTTGTGATCACGGTGATGAAATTATGTATTGTTTCTCCTAAATGATCTTACTATCTAGAATGTATCTTCTATGTATCTTTCACCTTTGTGACTGCATAGGTGACTGGGTACTTTTCCCCTACATCTGGATCCTATAGGTACCTATTTGTTATTGGTTGATGGTTGGCGTGATGATCCTTCTGATACAAATGATGGACACTGGAAAATGGCTCATGGATTTTATTTTGATATGATATTTCTATTATTTCTTTTATGTTTATACAAGAAAATATTTTCTTTTTTATAAAAAGAATCATGCATGCTCTATGTTTTTTATTTCATATGGTGCCTTATTATTTGATGATTTTTTCTTATGGATAAGGATATTCTCTATATGACTGATCCTTGTGTCGACTTCGACTGAATGTTTTTTCCCTGATTGGACATGTTTTGTATGCTTCTGCACGTGCTTTAATTGTATCTTTGGGGCGTTACATGGTATGATATTAGAGACAAGGTTTTCAGTGTGTAGACAAGAGACAAAGGAAATCATCACCTATCAACTAGTAGAATTAATACTTTATTTTAATTGTAATACCTTCCCCACATGTATGAAAGATATGCCTCCTCCTCATCAACTAGTTCTTGGAGTCCCTACCGCGCAACTTCTTGACCAAGCCCTTAATTTCAAGAAATTCTTGAAGCCAGATCTACCAAACTTCGAGGGTGTCTCTGATCCAAATGAGGATGAGGCATGGCTTTATAATATAGAGATGTGATTTAGATCTCTAACTTTTCCTGAAGAGTTCAAGGTGGATCTTGGTACTTTTCTTCTAGATTGAGCTATAGAGAACTGGTAGTCACACACCTGTGACATTAGTTTTCCTTGCACAAATGTCACATGGGAGTAGTTCATTGCTGAGTTTGAGGGGAAGTATCTTCCCTACCACCTAAAAGACAAAAAGAAGGATTTTGTGAATTTCATGCAAAATGATGGCCAATAAATGGATCATGGTGTTCATGCGTTCCTCAAGCTAGAGTGTTGTGATCCAAACCTATGAGAATCTGAGAAGGAACAAGAAGACAAGTTTGTAAGGTGGAATGTAACGTCCCAGGATTTGAGGCCTCAGATAACATGATCTTAAAAGGAATGATTGGACTACCCATATCACCAAGGTGCACCTCCTTTTCCGGGATCCCATCACTAAAGAACTCCATAGTTAAGCATGCTCAACTTGGAGTAGTACTAGAATGGGTGACCAGTTGGGAAGTCGATCCTGGTTTGTGCGTGAGTGATGAAAAAGTGCACAATTAAGGCTAGTGGTGGTCTGTGGGGCCAATCGTCATTCCTGAAACTCTGCTAGAGCCTTGGGCAGTGGGCCCGGGTGGTTACAAATGGTATCAGAGCCATAACCCCTCCAGTAGGTGGGGCCCACATGGGCATGTGGCATGCCAGTCTTGAGTTGTGCGGTCCAGGCAGGTAGGAAAGGGATGTCCATGGTTGATGTAGCCACCCGTGTGCTGGTATTCTGTGATCGGGAGCAAGGTGTCCATGGCCATTGTGGGTTTGCACTGAAATGGGGTCAGATTATGAGGCCATATAGATGAACCTTTACGAGGACGTCAAGAGTCTAAGTGAGGGAGATTGTAACGTCTCAAGATTTGAGGCCTCAGATAACATGATCTTAAAAGGAATGATCGGACTACATATATCACCAAGGTGCACCTCCTTTTCTGGGAGCTCATCATTAAAGAACTCCATAGTTAAGTGTGCTCAACTTGGAGTAGTACTAGGATGGGAGACCTGTCGGGAAGTCGATCATGGTTTGCACGTGAGTGATGAAAAAGTGCACAGTTAAGGCTAGTGGTGGTCTGTGGGGCCATTTGCAATTCCTAAAACTCTGCTAGAGCCTTGGGCAGTGGGCCCATGTGTTTACATGGAAGCTAAGAACATAAGGTTCAATTGAGTAGATGTGAGACTCTCTCTTATACTATCAATATGGCTTCTTTTATGGAGTAGGACAACAAGGAGATTTAATGTAGTGAAATGAAATATAATGATAGGTATTCTGGATACAAGAGAGATAGTTCTAGAGACAAGAAGGGCAGTTCTGGTAGGACATCTAAGAAGAGGTTCAAGAATGGTGATATGAAAGCTGGTGGGAAAAAGAAGTTAGTGAGCATTGTTGCAGGCACTACCCAGGGTGAGCATGCTATTTCAAGACTGATGCTTGCCTAATATGTAGGAGGAATGGTCACTTTGTTCAATATTTCCCTAAGATAAAGGATGCATTGGGTCCTATTAAGAAGAGGGTAGAGGCTAAAATTTACTCTCTCAACAAAAAAGATGTAGATGCTTCTAACAAGGTGGTGTGAGGTGTGCTTGGTGTTTCTAATCATTATGCTTTAGTTTTATTTGACACTAGATCTAGTCTATCCTTTATCTATAAAAGTTTTGTTGGCAAGTTTGACCTAAAGAAAAAGCCTACAACTTATATCTAGCCATATCTACAACTTCTGATGCACAAAAACTATAGTAGATATGTGTGTGATGTGCCTATTATGGTGGAGAATGAGAGTTTCAAGGACGATCTTGTAGTTCTTGAGATGTCTGACTTTGAGTTAATCCTAAGTATGGATTGGTTAGATCATAATGATGTATGTGTTCTCTATTAATAGAAGAAGGTTCTGATAGGGATGATTTCAATGTCGAGATTAGAGACCAGATGTGTGACACACAAACATGGTCGATAATTGGTATCAACTTTGAAGGCTCACAAAATGTTGATGAATTTTTGTAGGGCTTTTTTGGCTAGTGTAGTGAAGATTGACTCTTTTGTTGTAAAATTTTAAATTATAGAGGTAGTGAGGGAATTATTTGATGTTTTCTGTGAGGATCTACTAGGACTGACTCCAGATAGAGAAGTTGATTTCTCTATTGATATCTTTCTCAAGATTTATCCAATATCCTAGTCACCTTTTTAAATGGTGCCTGTTCAACTACTAGAGTTGAAGCAACAGTTGCAAGAACTTCTAGATAATGGTTTTACCTGACCCATTATGTCCCCTTGGGGAGCTTTCATACTCTTTGTAAAGAAGAAGGATGGATCCTTATGATTCTAGGTTGATTGCATGTTATTGAATCAAGTCACTGCTTAAAATAAATATTATCTTCCTCGTATCAATGACTTGTTTGACCAACTACAATCTGCTGCAATCTTCTTAAATATTGATTTGAGGTCTAGATATCATCAACTAAGAATAGTGTAGGGAAATATACGTTAGAGATGGAAGTGGAAACAAAAATCTTACCATATTCCCCTAACCATAGGATTGCATCAACAACTATGGATTGGGAAGGAGAATTTCTAGCCATATACCTGGTCCAGAAGCAAGTCCAACAACAATCCTTGCAGTGATGGACTTCTATTTCATGTAGCACCCAAACTATTTTCGGTCATGGCCTCCTAGTGTAGGACCACAGACGGTGGTTGATGACATCCTCTTAGCATGATGATAACGACCTCCACGCCTCTACGTAGTCCATGCGAACCACTAGAAACTCCATGTCGTTCTTCTAGAACTAACATGAAGAAGTTGTCCCTTTGTGTTGTCAACATGCTAGTGTTGACCTTTCTCCCCTTTGGCTATCTCTCCCCTTTATTGGTAACATGCCTCTGGCTCTCACGTTAACACAATGTTGAGATTAGTAGACTTCTCATAAAAAATTCTTGAGAGCCTTGGCCACCCCTCTTTATATAAGAGTGGATCGACTAAGGTTTCCAAAAAATTAGGGACACAATGGGACAAATTTCGTGAATTTTCAACTGTTGTAAATTAGGAGTTGGTCGATTGGGCTCCCAGTCGATCAACTGACACTCCATTAAGTCGCTTGGACACTCCACTTGGTCGATTGGAATGTTTTTCTATTCTCAATCAAATTGTCTTTTAATGTGATGATCAATGCATGTCGTGTTGTCAACATCAATCCTATTGATTGTCTAGTTAGTCGATTGGACCTCCTGTTGGTCGACTCACACTTCCAGTTGGTCAATCAAATACTCCAGTCATCCAACTGTCAGCCAATGTTGTTTAAGTTGATTACCTAGACATTTTGGTAACCAAGTTAAACTTTATCCATGAGTAAACTCCTATTCCAAGTGAATTCTATGTGTGTGACCGTATAGGTCCCAAATTACATTTGTAGTGAATGCCCATAACTAGATTATGACATCACAAGCAATGAGCACAATCTAACAACACTTCAATGCCACCCAAGTAATTGGAAAGTTGGAGAGAAACTTCAACCTAAAAACTATGATCAATGTTACCATGATTGTATAGTTTCTTTGTCTCTAATATCTAGATTGAACTCAAGGCATCATCTCATAATCCTCTTAATATTTGATCCATGTTCCTTGAACTAGAGAAGACTGCATGATATTCATGTGAGTTCATATATCACATATTGATTTACACGAGTACGGCCATACATTTCTCAAATTTTCTTATCATGTGCCCAGATATCAACTCCTGTAGGAGGGAAAAATCACATATATTTCACTCACAGTCAATCCCCATTTGTCACAATGTATAGGAGCACAATCTTTGTGGCAATCCTTATTGAATATCACATTGGATGGTGATGAGAGTAGTGACTTCAGGTCTAAGAATCACAAGAACCACTACCATTCTGAGAGTATATTGTGACTACCATTCCATGGTCTCTATGTATCACTCTCAAGGTGGGTCTGATACACTGTTCTATAGGAAGTACCTATGTGTTTGACTTGGTATCCCATATCATGACTAATGAGACTCTGCCATCAGTCGATACACACACTAGTATTATGTATTATTGTCGTCTATTTTGCTTCCAAAATAATACTCGACAAGGAACTTAACAAGAATGTATGTACACTTTTCATACTCTCTCAAAACAATGTACCCTTATCATACATATGACCTCATTATGTAGGTTCTAAACCTAAAGACATATGCCATCTAGTAACATCATTCTTTACACATCTACCATGTATGTGTCATCATCTCATGACTGAGACAAATATAATACACAAAATTACCTTTATTATTAATAAATTAAGTATATGATGCCCCATTAGAATCATCATATGACTGGATCTCTAGGAATAAATACCAACAGACTCCTACTTGCACTTAGAGCCAATCACCTACTAATCATACTCTAAGTGATCAAAACATGTCCATCATGTTTCTGCTACGCAAGTGCTTTTGGAGCTGGTTTGTAATGACCTCGCTTCCCGATAACCCCCAATTAAGGGAGACCAAGAAGTGAGAGGCATTATCCCAAAACATGATCAATGGTTTTGTAAATAATAAAAAAATAATTAATAAATTCTACCAAAGACTAAACTGAAAACTGGAATAATAAATTACTTTTAACATACCTTCAAAAGTAGGTAATTGGAACCTATACACGTAGTAGAATTCTATCTACCTAAATCCTCCTTTATAATTTTAACTTAAATCTTCACATGTTCCACTTTACTATTTGTCCAATTTTAGATATTTCCTAAAACGTCGACAAACAAAACGTCAGTCAGTATAAATGAATATACTGGTATGTGGGGGACAAACAAAATATTGCACATAAGCTTTAACAACCTAATCATATCAAGTAGTTCTTAACAATGCACAATTATGTTTTCAATGTGACTTCTCGAACTCTTTTACTCATACTCTGGGATACCCTATTTTAGGATTTAGTCCTTGCAAGGGACACTAAGGCTACTGTAATGACCCCGCCTCCTGGTAACCCCCACTTAAGGGAGACCATGAGGTCAGAGTCGTTATCCCAATAAATCGGATCAAAGGTTCCACAATTAATCAGTAATAATTATGAAATTCTACTAAACTATACTGAAAAGATGGAATAAAATAAAAAATTTTCATATCTTTTGAAAAACTTGGATTCCTAAACTTCTATCCACATATGGATACTATTCTAACTAATCCTCCTTGCACTTTAATTCGTATATTCACAATATGCCAATTTACTATTTGTCCTTTTGGGTTTGTACCTAAAATGAAGACAAACAAAACACCAGTCAACATAAATGAATATGCCGATATGTGGGGGAAACAATAATTATGCAATTAAATATAATATTATCTTACATTCAAATATGATTTAACAAACCACATTACATTTTAAACATAACTGCTCAATCTATACATACCCGAGCCTCTACGCTGTCCCTGCAGTGGACCTAGACACTATCTTCCTTATGGTAGATCCCATTAAACCCTACATGATCCTACCTAACAGGTAGATCAATATCTAGGGTTGAGTTGTATGGCACTACCCATAAGTAGCCCAATCCCTAACTCATGGTGTGCTAAAAAGTCGCATGGCACTACCCATAGGTAGCCCAATCCCTAACTCTTGATAACCTGATGGTCCCACAAGTGAAACCTTTACTAGGTTACCCTTTCATTATTATTAAAGCCACAGAGGAGGACTAGGATCTGAGTCGGTCATGTATATCTATTTATGGAGATAATCATAGTCACTTTATAGTTGCATGAAATAAAAGTCAACCAAGCTGTTATTTTCAGGCAACTGATAAAACATCTGGGAATTGTCGTGAAACTAAAGCGATTAACCATAAGCATAACCACATACCTATAACTGTGGATTTGGAGACAGAATCAACTAAGTAGAGAAAATCCAACCAAGCAAGCAAATATGCACAAAAATACTGAAATAAATATACAAACTTCCTTTTATCAAGATTTATCCAAACTCATCTTGTTTCTTAGGATTTCTATTCCAATTTTAGGGTTTCTTTTGAAATTAGGGTTTTTCCTGCGCTCTTAGTAATGTGAATCCTAATTTAGCAAAACTACATAAAAACCCTAAATTTCTCATCTTACTACTCTTAACAGACTTAGGATCATTATTTAGTAACTTATTTCCTTAATCTAAAATAAACATGGTTTTTCTCCCTTTTCACCCTAAATTAGGGTTTCTATATGTATTATCCTTCATTTATAAATTAAAACCCTAAATTAATCAACTTTGTAGGAAAAATGGACTGAAACTCTATTTTAATATCCAATATGTTAATACTTATGAAATTAACCTATTAAACCACAAAGATTCATCCTTTATACTCAATTAGGGTTTCTAATTACCTTTTAACACCTTTTTAATCAAATTAATAAACTTTTGCAAAACGAGATAGGACTAGGTTACCAAATCATTTTTATCTTGTTACTCATATTTTTCTAAGCAACTTTCATTATAAACTTTGTTAATTTTAGATTCCTAGATATTCTATGAATTTCGCAAGGAAAAACCTTTTTTGGATTGTTTGAGCAAAGAGAGCTATTTACCGAAATTTGATGGTTGTTTGATCAACGGTATGCTTGGACTACACAGGATCAGACGATCCATGCCGCACGCCTCCACTAACTTGGTCACGCGCGCTGCCCCCAACGCCGACCCATTGGATCCCTCACAGGCCCACAGTGGACCTTAATCCAAGGGTCGCTGCTTCTCATCTTCCTCCTTCTTCAGAAACAAGCCCGCAGTGGCTCCGCGAAGGCACTCTCGCCAGAGAGGAGTCAATCTTGAGGGAGATAGGGAGCCATGGGGTTGGAAGTAGGTGTTTGAGATCGCGAGGGTGTGAGGAGTCAAGAGAGGGCCTATTTATAGGATGTGGGGGCTCCTTTAGGGTTCCTTCAACCCTGTCGTTGCCCTAGGTCTCAGCCCAATTGGGTGTTTCCTCAAGACGCGGTAAAATCTCACCAACCCAGGGTCAAGAAACTTCGTTTCCTTCTCCCAGACTCAATGGAATACTTTCCATGAGTGCACATGTGTTGGATTGAGCGGAAAATGAAGGGGGAAAGTCCCCCTGTACTCGGCCAGCGTCCGAGTTCCACTGGGACTCAACGACACACGACGCTCGTTGGATCAAGATCCAACGGCCCACATTTCACTCGCTCAAGAAAAAGAAAGGATTTTCCTATTTTTCAAGATAAATCCTATTTTTCGAGGATAATTTGAAAAAGCCATAAATCTCAATTCATAACTCCTTTTTATCTCAAATTTTAAGGAAATCTTATTTATGATTTAATCTCCCATCATGCCAAAATTGGGATCATTATCTAAAGAGAACGATTCCTTTTCTTTAGTTGCAAGTTAACACTTGAATATTTATATTTTCCACATATTTTCTCCTTCCTTTGCCATTATATTATTATCCTGAGTTCCTTGAACCTCAAGGAACCTTAATATTTCGAAATTCCATCTTGGGAAATATTTCTTAGCCTTTTATTCTTCTTTTATCTATTTTCTTATTTATTCCTTTATCCAATTGAATTCCTTTTTCTTTTCTTTTTCTTTTTCTCTCAATTGGGCTCAATATCCAATAAAGCCCATTAAGAAAACAAACAAGGCTATTATGCACAAAAATCATTCAAATCAAACCATTAAATCAACCATTAATTTCATTTATAATTTGCAAATCTCATTACATGGTTTAGGAAAATGGGGTTATAACATCCTCCCCTCCTTATAGGAATTTTGCCCTCAAAATTCAACAATCAAACAAACAAATCAGGATATGTTTTTTCCATGTCCGTCTTCAGCTCCCATCTGGATTCATCCTCTCCATGGTGCTTCCAATGAACCTTTATCATCTCTATATTCTTAATCCTGAGTTCTTTCACCTTGGTATCTAGAATCCGCAAAGGTAACTCAGGATAAGTTAGCTTCCCTTGAAGCTCAATGGGTACAATGCTCAGCACATGGCTCAGATCTTGCACATAACACTTCAAATTGGACACGGGAAACACATCATGCGTCATACTATATTGAGGGGGTAACACCAAATGATATGCGGCTTCACCAATCCGTTCTAACACCTCAAATGGACCCACATATCGGGGATTCAACTTTCCTCTATTCTTAGCTATAACTCAGAGCGGTCAGATTTTCAAAATAACATGTTCTCCCATAGTGAAATGCACATCAGTCTGCCTTGCATCAGCATACAACTTCTGTCGATCATGGGCTCTCTTTAGCCTTTTCTTGATCAAAGCAACTTTATCAGCATACACTTGGAGTTCATCTGACCTCAACAAGGTCCTTTCCCACACATCATCCCAGTGAAGTGGTGACTGAAATGGTCTCCCATAAAGAGCTTCATACGGAGGCATCCCGATACTGGCTTGATAACTATTATTGTAGGCAAACTCATATTGGTAAGTACTGCTCCCATGATCCACCCCGATCGAGCACACAAGCTCTCAGCAGATCCTCTAAGGTCTGGATTGTCCTTTCTGACTGACCATCTATCTGGGGGTGATAAGCGGTACTGAATTTCAACCTTGTACCAAATTCCTCTTGAACTTGCTTCCACAACTTGGAAGTAAAGTTTGGGTCTCTGTCAGATATAATGGAACTGAGTACGCCATAAAAATGTACTATCTCTCTGATATATAGCTCAGCTAAGTCTGACCCCTTGGAAGTGGTCTTCAGGGCAAGGAAGTGTGCTGACTTGGTAAGGCGATCTACCACAACCCATATAGCATCATGACCTTTCTTAGTCTGAGGCAGGCCCACCAAAAAATCCATGGTGATCTACTCCCATTTCCATTCTGGAATGTCTATAGACTATAAAAGTCCACCGGGTCATTGGTGTTCAGCCTTCACCATCTAGCATGTAAGATAACTGGCCACATATGCCGCAATGTCTCTCTTCATTCATGGCCACCAGAAAAACCTCTACATGTCCTTAAACATCTTGGTAGTTCCCATGTGCACCATGTACTTAGAACCATGAGACTCTTGTAGGATACATTTCTTCAACGACGAGTAATCAGGAACCCATATATGATTCTCGAATTTCATCCCTCCGTCTATTCCCAAAGAAAGACGGGTATGTGGCTTCTTCATCAAGCCCTTCATCTTGTCAAGTTCTCCACTGGACAACTGTACTGCTACAATCTCACCCAACAATTTTGACTGTATCTGGATGATGGCCAATCAGACTCGATCATCTAACAGTTGGGGAGACTACTCTTCCAACTCTTCTAAACTCTTCCACTAATTGGACAAAACAGTTGCACACCTGAGCTGTTTCTGACTCAAAGCATCTGCCATGACATTCTCCTTTCTTGTATGATAAGCGATGGTGAATTTGTAATCCTTCATGTACTCCATCCATCATCGTTGTCATAGGTTTAAGTCTTTCTGTGTCAGGAGGTACTTCAGGCTCTTATGGTCAGTGATGATCTCAATAGTAGCACCATACAGATCATGCCGCCAAATCTTCAAGGCATGGATGATGGCAGCCAACTCTAGGTCATGTGTTGGGTAGTTCACCTCGTTGGGCTTGAGTTTTTGGGAGGCATATGCAACCATATGCTGATTTTGTTCCAACACACAACCAACTCCCATCTTGGAAGCATCAGTGAATACTATGAAACCTTCATTACCGGAAGGTAGAGTCAAAACTAGTGCAGTGGTTAGCTTCTCCTTCAACTCCTGAAACTGAGCCTCACATACATCGAACCACACAAACTTCACATCCTTTCGAGTCAACAAGGTCAAAGGCAAGGCGGTCTTTGAGAAATCCTTAATAAAGCACTGATAGTGCTACAACCCCCATTTTTGGGTTCATTTGGTGAGAAATGCAATTTCTCATTATAAAGATATTTGAACAAATAATGATACAATTTGGTTCGAATAAATGGATTTTGTTTACAATAGCCTTGATGTTTTTGTTGTGGGCTTTATTGGCTATTGGGCCCAAATAATAAGAAAATTCAATTAGTAAATGAATAATTGAATATTTGAGAAAAGAAAAATGTGGAAACCTCTAGAAGGCAAATCTAAAAAGGGATTTCGTTCCTCTTGGGTTCCTTGGGTTCCAAGGAGTCCAAAGTTGCATAAAGAGTGCAATACGACAAGAAAAGATCAATTAAGTATTTCTTTAGTAAGAAAGAAATTGAAAATAATGTTAAAATGTTGGAAATAAGTGGAAAAACGTATAATTGGGTTATCCTTGGTGGAATTATGTATCCCAAGGATTCCTAATGATAAAAGGAATACCAATGAGGAAAATAAAATAGAAATAAAGAGAAAACCTCAAAAAGAGTTATTTTAATAAGAAATGAACAAGATAATGTGAAATAATGAGTTTTGATGCATCTAGAAGGATAATAGGTATCCTTATGAAGGAATTTCGAAATAATGGAGTGTCTTGGGATCCAAGGAGTCCCAATAAAGAGGAAAGGAAGAGAAAATGCCAAATTTGCAAAGTAAAAGCTAATATGATACATTATTAATGATTTTGGTGGCATTGTGAAAAAGGAAGTGATTTCTATTAAAAGAAAATAGAAATTCGTGCCAAAGAATTAAAAGGCAAGAATAATGAGGATAAGAAAAAGGATTTTTGTTTTCCTGTATACCCAAATAACATAGTTATCTAAGGAGATAATGAAGAGAGAGAGAGATGGTTGCTTCACACCCAAGGAAAATATGTTTCCTTTCAAGAAAAGGACTTGAGTCCTCAAGGAGGTACGCCTTAGAGCTTTGTACTCCCCCCTATATAAGGGGTAAGGCATTGTGTCGAGTTCAGAAGATCACACACACCAACTTCTCTTCTTCTTCCATGTTTCTCATTCGTAAACCCTAGAAAAGGGAAGTTTTGTGACCCTGGAACAAAGAGAAGCCCAGGAGGGGTTGCGTTGGAGGCTGGATGTGTGCCGAGGTTAGAGCATGACCTAGCCAGCGTTGTCGTGCCCTAAACAACCCACCGAAGCAGCCGCACGGTTGCATTTGACATCTGCAAGTGCTGGTTCACGCAACACTTCTTGGCCATCTTGGTCCCACCTTAGGTCTTCACCTGGATCACCAGGGAGCAGCGGAGGCAATGACACCCTTCCTAGGGGTCGTCCGGGGCTAGGGAGGGAAGGAGAAGCCACCCGGCCGCGGCTAGGGCGGCAGGAACCAGCAGCCGCAAGGTTGAAGAAGGCCATATGGCCTTGGACCATTTTGCCCTTCACGGTCTGAAGCAACGGCCGACTTAAGGGAGGGTAATCACGTCTTTTCGTCATGTTTTCAAAAGGCCAAAGCAACATTGCATGAGCTTGATGATGTGGCACCATCCGATTGGCCAAGTAAGTAAAATCTTGCTAAATTCATAATTAAAGATTGGTAACTCCAATTAGGACAAGTAATATATGAATTATGATCAGGAAAACGAGAGGAATTCATTAAAAATAATATTAGAGTTTGATTCCGTTCCTAATTGAAATAGTACTATAAGTTGATGAAAAATGCATTAAAGTTAAGTTAAAAACCCTTTTTGTGATTAAAGGTTGAATCTAGTATGCTTTATGGGTTAATTGAAGTATTAATAACCTATTGAATGATAATGTTAGATTCAAACCTGATCTAGATGAAATTTGCATGATTTAGGGTTTTTACCCCATATGAGAATGATTAAGTATTTAGAAACCCTAAATTTAGGGTAAAATATGATAAGATCTTATATGATTTTAAAATATGTTGTAAAATGATGGTCCTAAGTTATTTGCACATAAAAGTCTTTATTTCTGGATAAATACCCTATATGTAGTGATTGGGGTTTTCTCATGAATAAAAGGTAGATTGATGGTAAAATGAGTTCATATGTTAATTAGACCCTAATGAACTTTGAATTAATGATAGATGTGTATAATGATCTTGTCATGGATTAAAAGGATAAAAATAGTAGCTTTAATAAAAAGAAGCTTGATGAAATTAATTAATGATTAATGTGCATTTAATATGGAAATAGAGTTATATGTTGTTAAGATAACCTTAATATTGAAGAATAGATGAGATAATTAGGGTTTATGAGTAATGGAATAAAATTAGGGTCTAATATGGTAAAAGATGAAGGGAAACCCTAATTACAAAATGAAACCCTAAAATGGATACAAAAACCCTAGAAAGTGAATCCAAGTCAATAAAGTAGATTCTTAATAAAGTGTGTAACAAATAGAGTCCATATTCTTTTCAGGAATTATGAGATTATTGAATTGCTTGCTTGGATTGCATTTTTGGTTGGATTTGCTTAATGTTATGTAATCATCAAATCAGGTATGTGGTTACACTTATGATTATCCCGACTAGTTTTTCGAGGATTTTATCGATGTTTCCCTCATGGCTTGAAATAACTATTGGATGCTTTTATTTCATGAAACTATAGAGTGACTATGACTATCACTATGAATATACATGTATAATTGGCTAGATCTAGGACCACCTCTGTGGCTTGTCAAGGCTAAAAAGGGGTAACCTAGAGTAAGGTCTAGGTTATCGTGGGTTAGAAATTGGGCTACCAAGTGTAGTGCCATGAGACCCATTAGCCTGCCATGAGTTAAGGAGTGGGCTACTTACGATTAGTGCCATGTGACTCAACCCTAGAAACTGGTTCACCTATAGGTGGGACCATGAGGGGTTTAATGGGGATCTACCATAAGGAAGGTAGTATCCAGGTTCACTGCAAGGATAGCACAGAGGATAGGGTACTCATCGATTGTGGAGTTATATTTAAAACGTAATCTTGGTTGTTAAATGATTAATTGAATGATTATGTTGTTATCATATTTGCACGTTTATTGTTTCCCTCACATACCAGCTTCGGCTGACCGACATTTTGTTTATCGGTGTTTTTGGTTCAAGCCAAAAGGACAAACAGTAAATCGTCATATTGCGAAATACATGAGTAAAATACAAGGAGGATTAGTTAGAATAGAAACCATAAGTGGATAAAAGTTTAGAGATCCAAGTTTTCAAAAAGGTATGAAAAAGTTTATTTTTCTTACAACTTTTCAGTATAGATTTTTGAAATTTAATAATTGTTCATGGTTAAGTGTCGAACCTTTGATCCGGAAGTTATGGGTACAGCTTCGACCTCTCAGTCTCCCTTAATTGGGGGTTATCGGGAGGTGGGGCCGTAACATTTGGTATCAGAGCGTAGGTTCCTCACTTAACCATGAATAATTATTAAATTTTACAAACTCCATAGAACCCAAGGGAGTTATTAGAGAATTATCCGAAAGACGGAGGTGTCTAGGAAAGGATCATGACCGGGGGCTGGCAATATTTTCCTCCACACCACTAGTCGGAATATGAGGACTCCCGGATCTATGTGACTGCCTGGCCAAAATCTTAGGGTATGAATCGAAATAAGATACCTTTAGGACTTTCTCATCTTATTCATCCCTTCTCATCACAAATTCTGTTAAGGACCTTAAGGATTAAAGTTTTCCCTCTTCTCCTCACGCTCTTGAGGTATGGGTAAGATTAGTAAGGTCTAAGGAATCCTCCATCAAATTAATGAAAATCATGTAATTAAGATGTCATGGACATAAGCTTACTAGAGTAAGTGTAAACTAAAGAATAGATACATGCTTAGGTCGTATGACATAAGTTGTCATGCCCTCAGGAGAGACCTGAGTCTATACCTTCTTGTCAGGAGGACAAATAAAGAGAGTTAGTCTTGGAGATAGTGATCTCCATTACAAGTAGAGACATGGCACATCCTATGAGGATGATGTTAACCTTAACCCTAAGTGAAGGTTAGAGAGAGAGAGAGAGCGATGACATGAAGAGTTAGATGTCTTGATGGACCAGGTGTGTGGGTATGCCTTTGGATGCCATATGAGCTATAAACCTTGCATGACCTAACCCTATAAAGGGTCGTACATGTTGGAGTGAAGGATGGCTCCTTGAATGAAGAGGTTAGTGAAGAACCTATGGAAACCCCATGAGCATGGCATAGTAGTCACCCAGAGTATGTATCAGTAGTGTGAACAATAGATTGAAACCCTGACTGGGAGAGTTTGATGGATAGCTTATGTGATAAGCCTAAGGGGCTATGGATAACCTGGAGCGAACGTAAGTTGAGCATATGCTTCATCTAGGTAGGGGCATGCTTTTGAGGTTGATCCTTCATGAAGAGAGGACCTCTAATGGTGAGGTTGGTTGTAGGGTAAGAGAGAGAGAGAGCAGGACACCAAGCAAGAAGGTCATAAACCTAGACCCCAAGATATGAGGAACAGTGGGGAGTCGAGGATGATGCGACCTAAGTGGATGATAGAGGTTGCCTCATGCATGATCCGTTAAGGCTATTGATATCTTGGTGGCCTTTATAGGAACCAAATCCTAGAGAGAGGATTATGCTTCTAGTACCTATGTGCCTGTGGACTGAAAGCAATTTGGTAACAGGTTGCGAGGCCTTGTACCTTGTTGGTTGTCCTTGGGGAGGACTCAACCCTGATGTGTTGCTCGAGTAGAAGGATGACAGGAAGTGCATGTCATACCCTATATATGTTTGGTTCGTGGTTAACAGGTTGAGCATGTAGTTGGTCATCAAGAAGTGAACCTAGGGTTCCTAGGCCTAAGAGGAGAAGTGGTGTACCTAATGCTCATGAAGAGAATTAAGTTGCTATAGTTACGAGCATGGTACTCCTCATGTATAAAGGAAAAGGGAAACCCCTTAAGAATAAAGGTATGTTTGATGAACCCCTCCTAACTAAGTTGATGACAAGGGAAGGTATGGTCTTGACCCAATATGGAGGATGAGAACAAGTATGACCCATCATGGTTTAGTGGTATGCTTGTGCCTTAATAGCTTACTAGGGTTAAGCATATGGATGTAAACCCTAGACCTAAGGGCGGTTGTGACCGTGTTGTCTAGAGATAGTTTCCTCCCATCCTGGGAGAGGGACCCTTTTTAACGGAGTACACCAGTTCTTGAGTTAACCTAAAAAGGACTCATAGGATCTTGAGAAGCTAAGTGAAAAGTACATGGTATGAGGATGGACCTATAGATCCATAGATAACCATCTCTAAGTGCATGTGGATTTGTTACCATGGAGGTAACCGGTATGGGGCTAGACCAGGGTAGGCAGGTTGCCATGATCACTATGAACGAATAAAAGTCAGCCCATGAATGCAGAAAGAGAGATGATGAAGGCTTGGGTAAGGTTCTAAGTTGGACATGTACTATAATGGAATCCTAAGTCTATCCTAGGGTCAGGTAGGGATAAGACCGATGGAGGTAGGGGTTGCCTAATTCCCTAGTTGCACATGACCATAGGGTCGAGAGGTAACAACTATCATTGTCTGGAGGCCATGGGTTAGGATATTGATCACCGTCATGAACTCATGGGACCCAAAGGGCAGATGAGTAGGGCACTCTCTAGATGCATAAGGGAAGAGGGATGACCCCAAAAGTGTCGGCACCCTATAGATGTAGAGGAGATGACCAAGGATTGTGAGGTGACCCAAGTAGGTTCGAAACCAGTTTTCCATGGAGGTAACTTGGATATCAAGATGATTGTAATATAGAAGCATAAACAACACATTTCAACTTAGATTTAAAGGTGTACTGGCAAGGTGGGATGCACCATCTCTACTCTTGGAACAGGAAGAACTCTGTATTTGGACTGTAGCCAAATGCTTATTTCTTCTTGTTATGGGAGTGAGAGATAGGACAGTATGCATGCCATACACCAAGGATAAAAGATGATGTGAGTTAGAACGTTGGTACGAGGCATGAGGATAGAGAGGATAACATGCCCTGGTAAAGTCAATGATACATGGATGGTTTGCAAAAGTTAAAGAGAAATGAGGTAGTCACCTTATGAGGATGTTTTTATCATGAAATATGAGTCATACAAGGTTGAGTTCGATCACCATGATGATGAAATTAGAAAGTGTTCTTAATGAAGATAGACATAGAGTTTGAGGTAAGAAGATAAGTGAAATACATGGAAGTGTATGTCTTCAATGTTACCTAATACCTAAGGATGTGAAGTGGTAATGGATGCTCTGGTTGAGTTATAGCTGCCTAGTTTGGCTAGAAGAGGTTGTTTGTCTAACCCTAAGTTTGGAAAGGAGAGGTTTTTGGATAACACTCATATGTAACGAGATACATTGAAAAGCTAAGGGTTGTTTGGTTAGCCAGTCTAGTCCTTGATACAATGAAAGGATGATGGTAGAACCTCAGATGCACTTCTTTGGAAAAGAAGGTGATGAAACCCCGATAGAATGGTTTAGGATTTTTGAGGTATTGATCTTGAAGAATAATGACATACATGAGATCACCATGCCACAAAGATAATAAGTGACAGTAGTATTTTTGATGCCTAAGATGAAGTTGCATGGGGTATGTTGCCATGCATGATAGAAGGTGAAGGATGAACATCGGTAACCCAGTGCATTGATATAGAGGATAAAGAGTTCTCAAGCCGGAATGTGAGTTCATCACTATGGATGTGGTGATAAGTCTCCCCTAGACCAAGGAAGGTCAAGATTCAATGTGAGTTATGGTAGATCACATTACCTAGATGATATAAGAAAGAAAGACTTATGTCAAGGGATAGATTTGGTTGAACTACCCATGAGATAGATGGATCAGTTACACCATGATGCGAGTTAAAAGGTTCTTGAGTTTGACCTAAAGGTTCCCTACCCAATGGTGGAAGTAGGTACATGAAGAACTCAATGTTAGTACAGTTATCACCCCTAACTAATGGTTAGTATAATCCAGACTAAAGGGTCTGATGAGAGCATGAGTGCTCATTCAGGGTGATATCTAGATACAACTCTTGTCCTATGAAATATGTGACAATGACCACCATAGCTAGTATCAGGATTTATAAGAAGCTCTATAAGGGAGGTTGTGTCGGTCACCACTTCAGTAAGGTGATGTTGGTGAAAGGACCACACGATGGTTAGAAAAGGGCCATAGTGTGTGTAGATGAAGTCGCTTTGATTGTGCAAGGGCTGAAAGGAGCCTAGAGATGATGAGAGGTTTGAGCAGATGCAAAGTAGACTGACATACAAGTTCACTATGGGAGAATATGTGAAAATCCGACCCCTCTAATTTATAGCTAAGAGAGCCGAGTCCCCGATTCATGGGTTCTTTTGATATGGTTTGGTGGAAAAGGTTAAGTTTGATCTTACCTCTTAGGATAAAGTAATGTGTGATGAGTTCCATGTATCCAATTTAGAGCACTATGTGAGGTACCCAAACCATGTGCTGAGCAATGAACCTAGTAAGCCCAAGGGAGGCTGAAATGGCCTGAATCACCTGTGTAGTTTATCGACGCCAGGATGAAAGAACTCAGAGAAAAGAATATGTGATGATAAAGGTTCTTTGGAAATGCCATGTGTACGGTAAAGACACAATGGGGCCAATGATGGAAAAGTCTTATCCTAAATTGTTTGTTTGCTTGATAGAATTTTGAGGACAAAGTTCCTATACGAAGGGAAGGATGTTACAACCCCCATTTTTGGGTTCATTTGGTGAGAAATGTAATTTCTCATATTAAAGATATTTGAACAAATAATGATACAATTTGGTTCGAATAAATGGATTTTGTTTACAATAGTCTTGATGTTTGTGTTGTGGGCTTTATTGGCAATTGGACCCAAATAACAAGAAAATTCAATTAGTAAATGAATAATTGAATATTTGAGAAAAGAAAAATGTGGAAACCTCTAGAAGGCAAATCCAAAGAGGGATTCGTGACTCTTGGGTTCCAAGGAGTCAAAAGTTGCATAAAGAGTGCAATACAAAAAGAAAAGATCAATTAAGTATTTCTTTAGTAATAAAGAAATTGAAAATAATGTTAAAATGTTGGAAATAAGTGGAAAAAGGTACAATTGGGTTATCCTTGGTGGAATTTCGTATCCCAAGGATTCCTAATGATAAAAGGAATACCAATGAGGAAAATAAAAGATAAATAAAGAGAAAACCTCAAAAAGAGTTATTTTAATAAGAAATGAACAAGATAATGTGAAATAATGAGTTTTGATGCATCTAGAAGGATAATAGGTATCCTTATGAAGGCATTTCGAAATAATGGAGTGTCTTGGGATCCAAGGAGTCCCAATAAAGAGGAAAGGAAGAGAAAATGCCACATTTACAAAATAAAAGATAATATGATAAATTATTAATGATTTTGGTGGCATTGTGAAAAAGGAAGTGATTTCTATTAAAAGAAAATAGAAATTCGGGCCAAAGATTTAAAAGGCAAGAATAACGAGGATAAGAAAAAGGATTTGTGTTTTCATGTATACCCTAATAACATATTTATCTAAGGTGATAATGAAGAGAGAGAGAGATGGTTACTTCACACCTAAGGAAAATATGTTTTCTTTCAAGAATAGGATTTGAGACCTCAAGGAGGCACGCCTTAGGGCTTTGTACTCCCCCCTATATAAGGGGTAAGGCATTGGGCCGAGTTCAGAAGATCACACACACCAACTTCTCTTCTTCTTCCACGTTTCTCATTCATAAACCCTAGGAAAGGGAAGTTTTGTGACCCTGGCACAGAGAGAAGCCCAGGAGGGGTTGTGTTGGAGGCTTGATGTGCGTCGAGGTCAGAGCATGACCTAGCCAGCGTTGTCGTGCCCTAAACAACCCACCGAAGTAGTCGCACGACTATTTTTGACGTCTGCAAGTGCAGGTTCGCGCAACACTTCTCGGCCATCTTGGCCCCACCTTAGGTCTTCACCGGGCTCACCAGGGAGCGGAGTAGGCAATGACACCCTTCCTAGGGGTCGTCCGGGGCTAGGGAGGGAAGGAGAAGCCACCCAGCCGCGGCTAGGGTGGCAGGAAACAGCAGCCGCGAGGTTGAAGAAGGCTAGATAGCCTTAGACCATTTTTCCCTTTGTGGGCTGAAGCAACAACCAACTTAAGGGATCACATATTTTCGTCATGTTTTCAAAAGGCCAAAGCAACGTTGCATGAGCTTGATGACGTGGCGCCATCCGATTGGCCAAGTAAGTAAAATCTTGCTAAATTCATAATTAAAGATTGGTAACTCCGATTAGGACAAGTAATATATGAATTTTGATCAGTAGAATGAGAGGAATTCAATAAAAATGATATTAAAGATTGATTCTATTTTTAATTGCAAAAGTATTATAAGTTGATGAAAAATGCATTAAAGTTAAGTTAAAAACCTTTTTTGTGATTAAAGGTTGAATCTAGTATGCTTAATGGGTTAATCAAAGTATTAATAACCCGTTGAATGATAATGTTAGATTCGAACCTGATCTAGATGAAATTTGCATGATTTAGGGTTTTTACCCCATATGAGAATGATTAAGTATTTAGAAACCCTAAATTTAGGGTAAAAGAGGATAAGATCGTATATGATTTGAAAATATGAAAATATGTTGTAAAATGATGGTCCTAAGTTATTTGCACATAAAAGTCCTTAATTCTGAATAAATACCCTATTTGTAGTGATTGGGGTTTTCTCATGAATAAAAGGTAGATTGATGGTAAAATGAGTTCATATGTTAATTAGACCCTAATGAACTTTGAATTAATGATAGATGCGTATAATGATCTTGTCATGGATTAAAAGGATAAAAATAGTAGCTTTAATAAAAAGAATCTTGATGAAATTAATTAATGATTAATGTGCCATTAGTATGGAAATAGAGTTATATGTTGTTAAGATAACCTTAATATTGAAGAATAGATGAGATAATTAGGGTTTATGAGTAATGGCATAAAATTAGGGTTTAATATGGTAAAAGATGAAGGGAAACCCTAATTGCAAAATGAAACCCTAAAATGGATACAAAAACCCTAGAAAGTGAATCCAAGTCAATAAAGTAGATTCTTGATAAAGTGTGTAACAAATAGAGTCCATATTCTTTTCAGGAATTATGTGATTATTGAATTGCTTGCTTGGATTGAATTCTTGGCTGGATTTGCTTAATGTTGTGAAATCATCAAATCATGTATGTGGTTATGCTTATGATTATCCCGACTAGTTTTTCGAGGATTTTATCGATGTTTCCCTCATGGCTTGAAATAACTGTTAGATGCTTTTATTTCATGCAACTATAGAGTGACTATGACTATCAGTATGAATATACATGTATAACTGGTTAGATCCGGGACCACCTCTGTGGCTTATCAAGGCTAAAAAGGGGTAACCTAGAGTAAGGTCTAGGTTATCGTGGGTTAGAAATTGGGCTACCAACTGTAGTGCCATGAGACCCATTAGCCTGCCATGAGTTAAGGAGTGGGCTACTTACGAGTAGTGCCATGTGACTCAACCCTAGAAACTGGTTCACCTATAGGTGGGACCATGAGGGGTTTAATGGGGATCTACCATAAGGAATGTAGTATCCAAGTCCACTGCAGGGATAGCACAAAGGATAGGGTACTCATGGATCATGGAGTTATATTTAAAATGTAATCTTGGTTGTTAAATGATTAATTGAATGATTACGTTGTTAGCATAGTTGTACGTTTATTGTTTCCCCCACATACTATCTTTGGCTGACTGACATTTTGTTTGTCGGCGTTTTAGGTTCAAGCCAAAAGGACAAATAGTAAATCATCATATTGTGAAATACATGAAGTAAAATACAAGGAGGATTAGTTAGAATGTAATCCATAAGTGCATAGAAGTTTAGAGATCCAAGTTTTCAAAAGGTATGTAAAAGTTTATTTTTCTTACAGCTTTTCAATATAGATTGTTGAAATTTAATAATTGTTCCTGGTTAAGTACCGAACCTTTTATCAGAAAGTTATGAGTATGGATTCAACCTCTCGGTCTCCCTTCATTGGGGGTTATCGAGAGGTGGGGCCGTAACAGATAGTAACCTACTAGCCCCAAGAAGCTTCGAATCTCGGAGGGGTTCTTTGGTGTAGGCTAGTTTCGAACTACCGACACTTTAGCTGGATCTACAGTGATCGTTCCTCCAGAGATGATGTGTCTGAGGAACATGACTCAGTCTATCCAAAACTCACATTTGGAGAATTTCCCGTAGAACTTTTGTTTTCTCAAGATATCAAGGACTTTACTTAGGTGGTTTCAGTGTTGATCTAAGTTATCCAAATAAACCAATATGTCATCTTTGAACACTATGATAAACGAGTCAAGGAAGGGTTGAAACACACTATTCATAAGGTTCATGAAAACATTGGGTGCATTACAACCCAAAAGGCATAACCACAAACTCATAGTGGCAATAACGTGTTCTAAAAGTTGTTGTTGGGATGTCCTCACTCTTAACTCTCAACTGGTGGTAACCTAATCTTAAGTCGATCTTGGAAAAGACTCGAGAAGACATTAACTGGTCAAACAAGTCATCTATCTGGGGTAAAGGGTATTTGTTCTTAATAGTAGTCTGGTTGATTATCCGGTAGTCTATGCACATTCGGAGCGAACCATCCTTTTTCTTTACAAAAAGAATAGGTGCTCCCCATGGTGATGTGCTAGGGCAGATAAAACCCTTGTCTAACAATTCCTGCAATTGTTTCTTCAACTCAAGCAACTCCACATGGGCCATCCTATAAGGTGCTCATGAAATAAGGCTTGTCCCGGGAGCTATCTCTATGGAGAAATCTACCTCTCTCTCGGGAGGAATCCCGGGTAGATCATCTGGAAAAATATTTGCATAGCTCCTAACTACCTCTATTTCTTCTAAGAGTTTCACCCTGGGTTCTGGCTCGGTGACTACTGCCAGGAAAGCTCGACACCCTTTACTCATCATCTGCTCTTCTTTCAAGGCTGACACATAGAGGCTGGTGGTGGCATCTTTCCTACCCCTAGTGACAAAAGTTGGGTGCCCTGGTTTCTTAATGATCACTTTCTTCTCCCTATAGTCAATATTGGCCCTATAAGTATAAAGCCAGTCTATACCAATGATCACATCAAAGTCATTCATATCAAGAAGGACAAAGTCTATAGGAAACTCATGATCTCAATATTTCACAGGTATCACCGGAGTTTTCAAAAGAGATGTAAAGATCTGACCACTCGGGGTTGTAACATCTAAGACATACCCTAAATCCTTCATATCCAAACAAAGCATAGTTGCGAGATTTCTCAAAATGAAAGTATTAGTAGATCCAGAGTCAAACAAAGCTTTTACATTATGTCCCATGACTTCAAACATGCCTACATTGTTTTTCACCATACATTAGACCATTGCATGCTTATCTTAAAACATAAAAGAAAACTCTAAGGGTTATTATCCTCAATCAACCGATTAGCATTTGCTTGATCCTCCTCATTATCAATAGCGAACACTCAGGCTTGTCTTCTTTCTCCAGTAGGTGGGGCTACAACTATAGGTGGGGCTGCCACATGTGGGGCTGCTATTGGCCTTGGTCCTCTTGGACCAGGCAGAGGACAAATAGCTTGGATGTGTCCTTCTTGTTGGCATTGGTAGTATGTCTTCTTCTTATAGCGGCACTCACCAATGTGCCACCTCCCGCATGTGTGGCATTGAGGTCAGTTGTTCTCTTGATGGGGTTTCCCTTTTCCTCCATGTTTTCCTTTGGCATGATGATGCCCTTGACCCTTCTTGTGGTTTCTCTTCTGGCCTTGGGTTCCTTTAGTGAAACCCAAATATCCCTTGGGTGGATTTTGAGCAGGCATCACTATCCTCTCCATGTCTAGGGCAGTGTTGTAAGACTCGGCGAAGGTTTTGGGTTTACTTTCCATCACATGGGGCTTGATGGTAGGCTGAAGATGCTCTATGAAGTGATCCACCCTTCTTTCCTCATCCATCATATGCCCAAAACGCTCCAGGATTCGAAACTTGCGCCCAAAATCTGCCACCGATGAGTTTCCTTGAGTCATATTGGTGAACTCCCTTTCCTTTTCCTTCTTAGCTGAGACAGGGATGAATCTGGCGGTGAATATTTTCTTGAAGTCATCCCATGCCATTGGTTCCTCCGTCAAATCTCGGCCTATGATGTGTATCTCCCATCATATCTTGGCTGCTCCTTCCAGGAGGTGAGCAACAAAGAGGACCTTCTTTCTTGGCTGTACCTCAAGCATGTAGAATCTGTTCTCGACTGCAAGCAGCCAAGCCTCCACCTTGTCGACCACTTCAGACTTATCTTCTCCGCATAACTTCTCGATGTTCAACTTGACGAAGTCCAAGATAGTAGATTCCAGACAAGGATGAACAGGAAGTGGCTCACCATTCACACCTCTAGCTATGTCTCTAAGGGCCAGGGCATGGATCACCTCAGTCAGCTATTTCTACTGCTCCAACCATACTGCATCCATAGTGTGAACCACCGTAGTTGGTTCTAGACCACTAGATTGGTCCTCATCCATCTGGGCTACCTCCTCGTACACATGTTTCTCCTCATATCCTGGTCCCTCCTCTTACTCAAGGTTGTTGAAAGGTATTGGTTCAGGTTTGGGGGCCTCATAAGAAGTTTCTTCAGGTCTCTTCCTCTTCTTTGAGGATTCACCACCATGGTTCTGCTTCCTCTTCTCGGAAGACCCCTTCTCCTTGCGGGGAGGCCCACCACTGCTGGCCGCAACCAGGATAGCAACGATCTTTGTACGAGCCATATACAAAAGCATGCAAACCGACCTTTAGTCTATACTCAACCAATTATACTTATGTCAATGACATCTTAATTATGTATCTTTTATTAATTTGGTGGAGGATTCCTTAAATCTTATCAAACTTACCCATACCTCAAGAGGGTGAGGAAGAGAAAGAAAACCCTAACTCTTAAAATTCTTAATAAATGTGTGATGAGAAGGGATGAACAAGATTTGAGAGTCCTAAAGGTATCTTATTTTGAGTCAGATCCTAAGACATTGGCCAGCCAGTCACACAGATCTGGGTGTCCTCGAATTCTAACTAGCAGTGTGGAGGAAAATATTTCCAACCCCAGACGTGATCCTTTTCTAGACACCTCTGTCTTTTGGATAATCCTCTAATAACTCCCTCGGTTCTACAAAAATTTGTAAAATTTAATAATTATTAAATATTAAATGAGGAACCTGAGCTCTGATACCAAATGTAATGACCCCACCTCCCAGTAACCCCCACATAAGGGAGACCATGAGGTCAGAGCTGTCATCCCAATAAACCAGATCAAAGGTTCGACAATTAATCAGTAATAATTATGAAATTCTACTAAACTATACTGAAAAGTTGTAATAAACTAAACTTTTTGCATACCTTTTGAAAAACATGGATTTCTAAACTTCTATCCACATACAGATACTATTCTAACTAACCCTCCTTGCACTTTAATTTTTATATTCACAATATGCCAATTTATTATTTGACCTTTTGGGTTTGTACCTAAAATGCTGACAAACAAAACATTAGTCAACATAAATCAATATGCTGGTATGTGGGGGAAACAATAATCATGCAATTAACTATAATATTATCTTGCAGTCAAATATGATTTAACAAACCACATTAAGTTTTAAACATAACTGATCAATCCATACATCCCCTAGCCTCTGCGATGTCCTTGCAGTGGACATGGATGCTACCTTCCGTATGGTAGATCCCCATTAAACCCCGCATGATCCTACCTAACAGGTAGATCAATATCTAGGGTTGAGTTGCATGGCATTACCCATAAGTATCCCAATCCCTAACTCATGGTGTGCTAAAGAGTCGCATGGAACAACCCATAGGTAGCCCAATCCCTAACTCTTGATAACCTGATGGTCCCACAAATGAACCCTTTACTAGGTTACCCTTTCATTATTAGCAAAGCCACAGAGGAGGACCAGGATCTGAGTCAGACATGTATATCTATTTATGGTGATAATCATAGTCACTTTATAGTTGCATGAAATAAAAGTCAACCAAGCAGTTATTTTTAGGCAACCGATAAAACATCTATGAATCACCATGAAACTAAAGGGATTAACCATAAGCATAACCACATACCTGTAACTGTGGATTTGGAGTCAGAATCAACTAGGTAGAGAAAACCCAACCAAGCAAGTAAATATGCACATAAACCCTGAAATAAATATACAAACTTCCTTTTATCAAGATTTATCCAAACTCATCTTGTTTATTAGGATTTCTATTCCAATTTTAGGATTTCCTTTGAAATTAGGGTTTTACCTCCACTCTTAGTAATGTGAATCCTAATTTAGCAAAACTACATAAAACCCCTAAATTTCTCATCTTTCTACTCTTAACAGACTTAGGATCATTAATTAGTAACTTATTTCCTTAATCCAAAATAAACATGGTTTTTCTCCTTTTTCACCCTAAATTAGGGTTTCTATATGTATTATCCTTCATTTATATATTAAAACCCTAAATTAGTCAACTTTGCATGCAAAATGGGATGAAAATCTATTTTAATATCCAACAGGTTAATACTTATCAAATTAACCTATTAAACCACAAAGATTCATCCTTTATACTCAATTAGGGCTTCTAATTACCTTTTAACAACTTTTTCTATCAAATTAATAAACATTTTCAAAACTAGATAGAACTAGGTTACCAAATCATTTTTATCTTGTTCCTCATATTTTTCTAAGCAACTTTCATATATAAACTTTGTTAATCCGAGATTCCTAGCTATTTCTATGAATTTCGCAAGGAAAAGCCTTTTTCTGGATTACTAGAGCAGAGAGAGTTATTCACCGAAATTTGATGGTCGTTTGATCGATGGTCCACTTGGACTACGCAGGATCAGACGATCCATGCCACACACCTCCACTAACTTGGTCATACACACTACCCCCAACGTCGACCTGTTGGATCCCTCACAGACCCACAGTGGACCTTAATCCAAGGGCCCCTGCTTCTCATCTTCCTGCTTCTTCAGAAACAAGCCCGTGGTGGCTCCACGGCGGCACTCTCACCGGAGAGGAGTCAATCTCGAGGGAGACAGGGAGCCAAGGGGTTGGAAGTAGCCGTTTGAGATTGCGAGGGCATGAGGAGTCAAGAGAGGGCCTATTTATAGGATGTGGGGGTTCCTTTAGGGTTCCTTCAACCCTGCCACCGCCCTAGATCTCGGCCCAATTGGGCGTTTCCTCAAGACATGGTAAAATCTCACCAACCTAGGATCAAGAAGCTTCATTTCCTTCTCCCAGACTCAATGGAATACTTTCCATGAGTGCACATGTGCTGGATTGAGCAGAAAATGAAGGGGGAAAGTCCCACCTGTACTCGGCCAGAGTCCGAGTTCCACTGGTACTCAATGACGCGCAGCACTCGTGGGATCAAGATCCAACGGCCCACATTTCACACGCTCAAGCAAAAGAAAGGATTTTCCTATTTTTCAAGATAAATCCTATTTTTCGAGGATAATTTGAAACAGCCATAACTCTCAATTCGTAACTCCTTTTTATCTCAAATTTTAAGGAAATCTCGTTTATGATTTATTCTCCCATCATGTCAAAATTGGGATCATTATCTAAAGAAAATGAGTCCTTTTCTTTAGTTCCAAGTTAACACTTGAATATTTATATTTTCCACATATTTTCTCTTTCCTTAGCCATTATATTACTATCCTGAGTTCCTTGAACCTCAAGGAACCTTAATATTTTGAAATTTCATCTTGGGAAATATTTCTTAGCCTTTTATTCTTCTGTTATCTATTTTCTTATTTATTCCTTTATCCAATTGAATTCATTTTTCTGTTCTTTTTCTTTTTCTCTCAATTGGGCTCAATAGCCAATAAAGCCCATTAAGAAAACAAACAAGGCTATTATGCGTGAAAATCATTCAAATCAAACCATTAAATCAACCATTAATTTCATTTATAATTTCCAAATATCATTACATGGTTTAGGAAAATGGGGGTATAACAACTACCTTCTCCATCCTGAGCTTGGTACCTGGGGTCACCTCTCTAGGTGCCCAATGGTCTTCCCTCTGGGGCTTGACCACTTTAGATCTTCCCTCTAGGGGTTGGTCTTGCATCATACATCCAAAGATGGCATGTAGGTTTGAGACAATCACATATATATTTAAATTATGATAGTCATATTCACTTTAAATATTGTAGAAATAAAAGCAACCAAATAGTTATTTCCATTGCAATCGATAAAACATCGTGAAACCACTGAGAAACGAAAAGAGTTTACTCATAATTAACCACATACCTAATTAGGAGATTTCACAAGAAATAATCACAGTCCAGTCAATCAGGCACTCCAATCCAAGCAAGCAAGTCAATCACACAATAGCACATAATTGTGAAAAGCATATGCAACCTAATTACTACATACTCATCAAGAATCTATTTTATTGACCTGGAATATCTTTCGAGGGTTCCTAATCCAAATTAGGGTTTCATTATGGTTTTCTTTAGACCTCTTTACAACTTTCCTCTTTTATAACTACAAAACCCTAAAATAGTAGTTCTAGGTGCAAATCCCTAATTATCCAACTTAATCATATTAACCTCTTCCTATCACCTAAAAGGCTTAGGATCATCCTAGTATCACTTTTAAACAAAAGATTTTCAATGTTTATCTCATTAACAATCATTAACCCTAGATTAGCGTTTCTAAGCCATTTAATTCCCATTGATATATTAAACCCTAAATTAAGCTATTTAGTACATGGATCATCCACTTAGACATCAAAACATCTTTTTATTAACAACGGGTTAATAGTCCAATAGAAGATCCATATTAATCATCTCAATTTCACATAACATCAAATTCAGATTTTTCCTCATTATAAAGCATTGAGATTAGCAACTTTAACCACTTTTCAAACTACGATCAGATCCAGACTCTAAAACCATATTTATTGAATTCCTTGCATTATCTTGATCGATTTTCATACATTGCATGTCCTCATACAAAATACCATTAATTAGATACAAATTTTACTGATTAGTCATTTTTTTGCCAATCAGGGATTGACACGTGTCCCTTTCGACTCCCTTGAGTCACGCCAGTGGGGCCAGGTGTAAGCCAATCATCTCACATCGTGTCAGCACCCGAGCCCTTGAAGCAGCACACCTAACACAAGATAAAACAAAATAAAAGGACAAATATGCCCTTACCTAGACTGAAGGACTATCGGGGCAAACTAGGGATTTCACACAATGTTATCTTGAACCTCGGCTCATCTCTGTTCAGTGAAGCCAATGGTCAACCCCCTTGTTAGCTCTGGGCTCTGCTGCCTCTATGTGTGAACCAAGGCCGCCCACAGCACCGCCGTGCTCCTCCAAACTCAACGAACTCACCAATTCCTCGTTCACTGCTATCCACCACCAGGACGACACCGCTAACCCTCCGACGATAGTTTCTCTAAGCCAAGGGTGTAGGTCAAGGTAGAATCTCAAATTGGCAGTAGCAACATGTTCTTTGATCCCTTCTGAACATGCGAGGATGGTTTGTAGATTTCTTGTTACCGTTGAGTACCCCCCCCTCTTATATAGGCAGGGTTAGCAAGAGAATCCCAATTGGGGAAATCACGATCTCTCCTCAAGAGTCCCCCAAGGATATGGTTGTTTGATTTGGGAAAGGCTCCTAAACTTTATGGACAAGTTTCCAACCACCTCACACATTAGTGATTGAAATAGATCAAAAGGAAACCACACTGGTTTCCTTCTTAGACCGGGATTTTGACAATGACCTAGCACCGTTGGATCGTGAGATCTGCAATCCAAATCATAAGATCTAGTGTCCAGAATGTCCACATTATAAATAATCTAAATACTTATTCCCAATTAAATTGTGACATTTAATCTATTCAAAATAATATCCTTTCACTTTAGGAATCTTATAAAATCCATAACTCCTTATTCGTTAATCATTTTTCATCCAAATTTAAAGGAAAACTTTTAACATTACCTACTCGTGTACCATGTTTGAGCCCCAAACTTGAAAGGAAAGAGGGGTTTTCTTCACATACAAGTTATTATACCTTAAAGCTTAGTTTATTCATATTTTCTCTTTCTTTTAATTTTATTTTCTTTATTTGGATTCCTTGTAACTCAAGAAATCTTAGGGATTCAAAATCCAATCATGATGAACAAAATCTTAGCCTTCTATATGTTTCTACAACCTTCATTAATATTATTTCACTTTCTCTTATTAAGGATTTCTTTTAATCTTTTATTCCCTTTCTGATATTGGGCTTATTAAGCAACAAGGCCCATGAAGACACACATATAGAAGGCAGTTGACAAAGAAATCCACACAACAAACTGAAACCATACAATTTTCATATTCATATATCTATAATGGAGAAATTACATTTCAACCCAAACCTATGAAAATTGAAGTTATAACATCCTCCCCTACTTATAAGAATTTTCCCACAAAATTCAGTCATCAAACAAATAATCCAGGATATGTTTTTTCCATGTTTGTCTTCAGCTCCCATGTGGCCTCATCCTCTCCATGATGCTTCCAAAGAACCTTTACCATATCTATATTCTTTCATTTGAGTTCTTTCACCTTGGTATCTAGAATCCGCAAAGGTGACTCAAGATATGTCAGCTTCCCTTGAAGCACAATAGGTTCAATGTTCAGCACATGGCTCAAATCTTACACATATCACTTCATATTGGATACATGGAAAACATCATGCATCATACTATACTGAGTGGGTAATGCCAAACAGTATGTAACTTTACCAATCCATTCTAACACCTCAAACATACCCACATATCGAGGACTCAACTTCCCTCTATTCTTAGCTATAGCTCGGAGCGGTCAGATTTTCAAAACATATGATTTCCCATAGTGAACTACACATCAGTCTGCTTCGCATCAGCATACAACTTTAGTCAATCATGGGCTCTCTTCAGCCTATGCTTGATCAAAGTGACTTTATCAACATACACTTGGAGCTCATCTGACCTCATCAAGGTCCTCTCATTGACATCATCCCAGTGAAGCAGTGATTGATACAGTCTCCCATATAAAGCTTCATATGGAGGCATCTCGATACTGGTTTGGTAGTTGTTGTTGTAGGCAAACTCGGCTAAAGGTAAGTACTTATCCCATGATCCACCCCAATTGAGTGCACAATCTCTCAATAGATCCTCTAATGTATAAATTGTCCTCTCTGACTGCCCATTAGTCTGGGGGTGATAATTTGTACTAAACTTCAAGCTTGTATTGTGTTGTTCTTGTACCTGCTTCCATAACTTGAAAGTGAACTTGGGGTCTCGATCAGAAATGATCGAGCCTGGTACACCATGCAACCGTACTATCTCTCTGATATACAACTCGACTAGGTCTGACACCTTGGTAGTGGTCTTTAAGGTAAGGAAATGTGTTGACTTGGTAAGGTGATATACCACAACCCATATCGCATCATGGCCTCTCTTTGTCTGAGGTAGACCCACCATGAAATACATGGTGATATGTCCCCATTTCCACTCTAGAATCTCTGTTGACTATAAAAATCCATCCAGTCATTGGTGATTAGCCTTCACCGCCTGGCACGTAAGACAGTTGACCACATATGTCAGATGTATCTCTTCATTCCCGGCCACCAGAAGTACCTCTGTAGATCCTTAAACATCTTTGTAGTGCCTGGGTGTATTGTGTACTTGGAACCATGAGCCTCTCATAAGATATGCTCCTTCAGAGGTGAATCCTTAGGAACCCAGATATAGTTCTCATAGCACATTCCACCATCTATTCCCATGGAGAGTCAGTCTGTGGTTTCTCTAACAATCCCTTCATCTTTCCAAGTTCTGAACTGGTCAACTGAGAAACCACTAAATCGCTCAACAAATCTAATTTGATCCGGTTATTGGCCAAATGAACTCAGTCCTCTAATGATTGCAGAGTCCACCCCATAAGATCTTCTAGGGTCCTCCAGTGGATAGACAAGATAGATGCACACCTGAGCTATTTCCAACTAAGCGCATCAGCTACGACATTATCCTTCCCAGGGTGATAGGCGATGGTGAAGTCATAATCCTTGATGTACTCCATCCACTGTCTTTGTCATAGATTCAGATCTGTCTATGTCAGGAGATAATTCAAACTCTTATGGTAACTAAAGATCTCAAATGTGTCTCCGTACATATAGTGTCGCCATATCTTCAAAGCATGAATGATAGTAGCCAACTCTAGGTCATGCATTGGGTAATTCACCTCATTGGGCTTAAGATGTTGGGAAGCATATGCAACCACATGCCAATTCTGTTCAGACACACAACCAAGTCCCATCTTTGAGGCGTCGGTGAAGATCATGAAGCCCCCATTACAGGAAGGTAAGGTAAACACTAGAGTGGTGGTCAACTTCTCCTTCAGCTCCTGGAAGCGAGCTTCACATACGTCGGACCTCATGAACTTTTCATCCTTCTGGGTCAGCTTGGTGAGAGGCAACGCAATCTCTAAGAAATCCTTGATTAAGCATCGATAGTATTCGTCCAACCCCAAGAAGCTATGGATCTCGGAGGGATTCTTTGGTGCAGGCCAATCTTGGTGCAGGCTCCTCAAAATATGATGTGTCCAAGAAACATGACATGGTCTATCCAAAACTCACATTTTGAGAATTTCCCATAGAACTTCTTCTTTCTCAAGATATCAAGGACTCTACCTAGATGGTCACGGTGTTGATCTCTATCATCAAATTACACCAGGATGTCATCTATGAACACTATGACAAAAAAGTCAACAAAGGGTTGGAACACACTATTCATGAGGTTCATCAAGATGTTGGGTGCGTTAGACAACCCAAACGGAATAACCACAAACTCATAGTGGCCATAACAAGTTCAGAAAGCCATCTTAGTGATGTCATCACTCTTGACTCATACTTGGTGATATCCAGACCTCAAATCGATCTTGGAAAAGACTTGTACAGATTTGATCTTGTCAAAAAGGTCATCTGTGACAAAGTGGTTTTTCTGGCTTAATTCCGAGGACGGAAATTCTTTTAAGGTGTGTAGGATGTGATAGAGTGGACTTTTGAGATCCTGAATATCAAGGACATAATTGAATCAATGTGTTTAGTTTAGAATATGGGTAATTACAAGCTTTTTGGTAAAGTTGCTTTATTGATTGATGTTGATATCATGAGTAAGATACTTAACCTTATGCCTTTTTGAAGTAATTAAATTGATAAGCATATGGTGGATTTTTGTCCCCAAATTTGAGTAGAATGTAGCTTAAGGGGTAGTAAAGCACTGGTTAAAGCTTGGTTGAAATTGGAGTTTTCTAGATGGAGTTGTTATGTTTGAATATCATGTAATCATGAGATTTCTGGAGCATGTCTTTACCAAAGGTTTCATTATTTAGCTTAGGTATCGTTTGCTTGGATATATCTTGCGGGAAGAGTTTTCCCTAGGATCTGCACTGCCAGGGCATGGCCACGAATTGGTAGCATGGCACCATTCTGACCTTTAAAAGATTAAATCCTTGTGCCTTTAGTTCAGAAAGGAACATGGGGGGAGATGACAGTTCAGCCCGCAAGGATCACCACGATGTTATGATCGTGGCTGAATCACAAAGGCGTGCCTCTAGGCTCCAATACTTCTCGGTTTGTCTTGACAGTTTGTATAAACCATCACTCGAGACAAACTATCACCCACACAAAGAAAATGAAAAAGACACCCACAGCTTCACCATCGTAACTCACAGAGGATGAGTGTGAGAAGGAAGACGAGGATGAGGAGGTGAAGTACAAGGAATGACGTGATCTCATATCCGACCAGCAGTGGACGAATAGTCATCCAGGGAGGAGACCACACGGAGGCACACCACGGCGGCGCCATGGACCATCACCGTGTTGCCGGCGCACGCACGGTAGACCAGAGTCCCACTGCGGACTATGCTTGAAGTGAGCGCGAGGACATGAGAGGAGTCGATGACCAATCTCTGAATGGAGGTTGGAGCCAACGGCAGAGCTCACGAGCAGACGACTGTAAGCTCCCCACAGATTTGAGATGGTCGGGGTAGGGATAGATCCGCTGCGGATATCCAGAGCCTCTAGAGAGAACGAGTAGAAGGGAAGCCTTTGTTTTCTCTTAGTAGCTCATCCGAAGGACTTGGAGGACGCCGCAAGTTTCAAAGAGGCTGTCTTTCCTCGCCGAAGTAGGCCCTTCATGGCAGCGGCTGTGAGATAGAACATGTCGTCCGCGCCGGGCGTGAACGCGTGAGGAAGAAAAGGAGAGGGCGGTCCAGAACCAAGCCCAACTCCAGACCAGGCATGAACCGACCAGGTTGATGCTGAACTAGGCGGCCAGACGAAGTGAACCATGCCTTTCCTTGGACCACGTGGCACCATCCAATTGGCCGAAAAAGGTAAAAAGTCAGAAAATACTTATATCTTCAATAATTCGTAGAAATTATCACAATTATCAGAAAAATGTAAATAAGATACCAAAATTCTTAGAAAAATGAGTAGAACACAATGGAAGAATAATATCAGGCTTTTGATACACTAATTTCTGTGATATCATATAAGATGTGCAATGCTTAGTTTATGAGTAATAAATATCAAATGATGATATAAAATTATAGAAAAATGTCAGTAAGTCTATAATCATGTTTATAATGCAAATGATGTCAGATATGGTCATGTTGATGCACGAAAGCATATAGTTTGATTAATATGTCTAATTAGGGATAGTAACCCTAAATAAAATGTGATAAATACATACGTGCTCTATAAATGATGAAATTTACAGAGAAAGCTCATATCAGTATATTGAACTTCAGTTTTAATTATGAGATCATAATGATGAACAAAATCCATGTTATATGAAGATGGCCATTAAAAACATGTGATGAAACCCTAATTTGAGTAATACATGTAACTTAGGGTTGATATGTATAAATAATGATATGGAACCTGATATTCAGATTATGTATCCTAATCTGGAACATAACATCGATAACATAAATCCCACATAAGGATGAAGATAAGACAAGTAATAATGTATATATATCCTAATGAAATAGGATGGGAACCTGATGATCGTATGTGGTCTTATCTTGATCAGGTTTGACCAAGCTTATAGTTGACATCAGTGGTATGATGGTTAGAATGTCTGTTTGGAAGGTATGCTATTACCTCTTACTTTTCTTATTATACAATATGCTTGTGATATATGTGTAGTAGAATACTTGGCATATGGTATTGGATGAAGTGATTGTTCTTGTATGCTATCTTGCTTGTTTTTCTATACTTATTGCTATGAACACATCAAACGTAATATATTTGTTCCATTATATGAAAGAACTAACTCTTTGGTAGTGTGCTTGGAAGTGACCTAACTCTTTGGTAGTGGTCACATTGTACATATGACCTAACTCTTTGGTAGTGGTCTGACCTAACTCTTTGGTAGTGGTCACCTTGTACAAATGATCTAACTCTTTGGTAGTGATCATAAAGGCCTTGGTATATAATGGAAAATAAGCTTAAAATATGTGTTCTCTTTTGTTAATGAATATCCTTGTGCAAGTATATGCTTTTCTTATATTCTTCTGTTACTGCCAAGTATATTAGTTTCATCTTATTGCCAAGATATGATGAGAGGTATATAAAAGACACGTAGGCGTACTCAGTACAATATTCTTGAATATTGTGCTGATGTGTACCGCATGTAATCTTTTTGTTTAGGTTGTGGTTATGCTCTTGAAGATCCAGGATAGAGAGAGTTGTGTAGTGAGCTGATGTTCAGGTGGACCTGTTGTCTTAAGATCCTCTTGTTTAGCTGTAGCACATGTATATGTTTAGTAGTTTGTTGTTCAATATGTAATATCAAATGTTGTAACAATTCATGTTGTAATTATATGTTGAATGGTGAATGTGTGTTGTGGTTTGTTTATGGTTCATGTATATGTGCTATTGATTGTTTCCTTTGACTTCCTCTGATTTTATTCTTCTTAGCCTTGTGTGGGATGTTTAAATTGGGATTATCGCTGAGGTGAGGGTTTCAATTTGGACGTCTCACATTAGATTAAGTTTTAGAAAATCCGGGGACGTCACAATGATAGAGTGGACTTTTGAGATCTTGAATATCAAGGACATAAGTGAATCAATGTGTTTAGTTTATAATATGGGGAATTACAAGCTTTTTGGTAAAGTTGCTTTATTGATTAATGTTGATATCATGAGTAAGATACTTAACCTTATGCCTTTTTGAAGTAATTAAGTTGAGAAGCATATGGTGGAGTTTTGTCCCCAAATTTGAGTAGAATGTAGCTTAAGGGGTAGTAAAGCACTGGTTAAAGCTTGGTTGAAATTGGAGTTTTCTAGATGGAGTTATTAGGTTTGAATATCATGTAATCATGAGATTTCTGGTGCATGTCCTTACCAAAGGTTTCATTATTTATCTTAGGTATCATTTGCTTGGATATATCTTGCAGGCAGAGTTTTCCCTAGGATCTGCACTGCTAGGGCATGGCCACGAATTGGTAGCATGGCACCATCCTGACCTTTAAATGATTAAATCCTTGTGCCTTTAGTTCAGCAAGGAACGTGGGGGGAGATGACAGTTCAGCCCGCAAGGATCACCACAATGTTATGATCGTGGGTGAATCACAAAGGCGTGCCTCCAGGCTCCAATACTTCTCGGTTTGTCTTGACGGTTTGTATAACCCATCACTCGAGACAAACTATCACCCACATAGAGAAAATGAAAGAGACACCCACAACTTCACCACTGTAACTCACAGAGGATGAGTGTAAGAAGGAAGACGAGGATGAGGTGGTGAAGTACAAGGAACGACGCGATCTCATATCCGACCAACCGTGGAGGACCAGTCATCTAGGGAGGAGACCGCACAGAGGCACACCACGGAGGCGCCATGGACCATCACCGTGTTGCCGGTGCACGCACGGTAGACCAGAGTCCCACTGCGGACTCTGCTTGAAGCGAGCGCGAGGACATGAGAGGAGTCGATGACCTATCTCTGAACGGAGGCTGGAGCCAACGGCGGAGCTCGCGAGCAGACGGCTGTAGGCTCCCCACAGATTTGAGATGGTCGGGGTAGGGATAGATCCGCTGCGGATATCCGGAGCCTCTAGAGAGAACGAGTAGAAGGGAAGCCTTTGTTTTCTCTTAGTAGCTCATCCGAAGGACTTGGAGGACACCGCAGGTTTCAAAGAGGCTGTCTTTCCTCGCCGGAGTAGGCCCTCCATGGCAGCGGCTGTGAGATAGAACATGCCGTCCACGTCGGGCGTGAACGCGTGAGGAAGAAAAGGAGAGGGCGGACCAGAACCAAGCCCAACTCCAGACTAGGCATGAACCGACCGGGTTGAATCTGAACTAGGTGACCATACCAAGTGAACCGTGCCTTCCTTGGACCACGTGGCGCCATCCGATTGGCCGAAAAAGGCAAAAAGTCAGAAAATACTTATATCTTCAATAATTTGTAGAAATTAGCACAATTATCAGAAAAATGCAAATAAGATACCAAAATTCTTAAAAAAATGAGTAGAACACAGTGGAAGAATAATATCATGCTTTTGATACACTAATTTCTGTGATATCATATAAGATGTGTAATGCTTAGTTTATGAGTAATAAATATCAAATGATGATATAAAATTATAGAAAAATGTCAGTAAGTCTATAATCATGTTTATAATTGATATGATGTCAGATATGGTCATGTTGATGAACGAAAGCATATAGTTTGATTAATATGTCTAATTAGGGATAGTAACCCTAAATAAAATGTGATAAATACACACATGCTCTATAAATGATGACATTTACAGAGAAAGCTTATATCAATATATTGAACTTAAGTTTTAATTATGAGATCATAATGATGAACAAAATCCATGTTATATGCAGATGGCCATTAAAAACATGTGATGAAACCCTAATTTGAGTAATACATATAAATTAGGGTTGATATGTATACATAATGATATGTAACCTGATATTCAGATTATGTATCCTAATCTAGAACATAACATCAGTAACATAAATCCCACATAAGGATGAAGATAAGACAAGTAATAATGTATATATATCCTAATGAAATAGGATGAGAACCTGATGATCGTATGTGGTCTTATCTTGATCAGGTTTGACCAAGCTTATAGTTGACATCAGTGGTATGATGGTTAGAATGTCTCTTTGGAAGGTACGCTATTACCTCTTACTTGTCTTATTATACAATATGCTTGTGATATATGTGTAGTAGAATACTTGGCATATGGTATTGGATGAAGTGATTGTTCTTGTATGATATCTTGCTTGTTTTTCTATACTTATTGCTATGAACACATCAAACGTAACATATTTGTTCCATTATATGAAAGCACTAACTCTTTGGTAGTGTTCTTGGAAGTGACCTAACTCTTTGGTAGTGTTCACATTGTATATATGACCTAACTCTTTAGTAGTGGTCTGACCTAACTCTTTGGTAGTGGTCACCTTGTACAAATGATCTAACTCTTTGGTAGTGATCATAAAGGCCTTGGTATATAATGGAAAATAAGCTTAAAATATGTGTTCTCTTTTGATAATGAATATCCTTGTGCAAGTATATGCTTTTCTTATATTCTTCTGTTACTGCCAAGTATATTAGTTTTATCTTATTGCCAAGATATGATGAGAGGTATATAAAAGACACGTAGGCGTACTCAGTACAATATTCTTGAATATTGTGCTGATGTGTACCGCATGTAATCTTTTTGTTTAGGTTGTGGTTATGCTTTTGAAGATCCAGGATAGAGAGAGTTGTGTAGTGAGCTAATGTTCAGGTGGACCTGTTGTCTTAAGATCCTGTTGTTTAGCTGTAGCACATGTATATGTTTAGTAGTTTTCTATTCAATATGTAATATCAAATGTTGTAACAATTCATTTTGTAATTATATGTTGAATGGTGAATGTGTGTTGTGGTTTGTTTATTGTTCATGTATATGTGCTATTGATTGTTTCCTTTGACTTCCTCTGATTTTCTTCTTCTTAGCCTTGTGTGGGATGTTTAAATTGGGATTCTCGCTGAGGTGAGTGTTTCAATTTGGACGTCTCACATTAGATTAAGTTTTAGAAAATCCAAGGACGTCACAGGTGGTATCAGAGCATGAACAATAGCAAAGCCTGACATTTGCTCATTATGCAACTCAAAACCAGAAAACATTGAACTTAATAATCTTTTAGGGTTAGATTAGTCGTCTTTTAGAGACTAGATCTGAGCTAGCGTCTAGGTTAGCACCTAGATGTCCGAGAACTAGGTCTAGACTGGTGCTTGTTGAGTAACAAGTCCTTAGATGTCTTTCTTTCCTTGTAGTGCAGCGGTATGGGACGTTGTACTATTTGGAAATGATGTGCATCAAGGGAAGAGAAATCCTAGACATATAGCGCTCGTTGTCTAGGATAGCTACACGAGTCTACACCATGTTCTCACCCTTTTCACTAGTTTTCATGGCACTGTACTCTCTACAAGGTGTGGGACACTCGTTTTCTGGATTTGGTTTTTGATTCCAATCGGATCGAACCTTGATAGTTTTCTCTGACGCATGTTTTATCAGAGAAAAACTATATAATATTTTATTATGTATATGTATTACAAAAATGTGTCCCCACACATATACGAGTAGGATGTGGTCATGCAAACTAAGTGAAAGTGATGAAATCAGTCTAGAAGAGAGAGTAGTTCTAGATTAGATGTCTAGAGCCTTGTTGGAATATATGATAGATGAAATAAGTTTTGATGATACAATGTAGGTCTTATGTAGATGATATAAGATGGTTATGATGATCTATGTTTTTTCTTCGAGGACTCAAGTTGAGTTTTGAGGATTTGAGATAAGATTTGATGATGCAAGTATGTGTGCTTTTCTAAGTTAAGATAAGTTGTGGATCAGCATGAGCCTCAAGCTCTTTTACAAAGGAGGACCTCTAGTGTTAGGACCAGTTTTGGGGTTATCTCAAAAGAGAGAGAGACCCACAGGGAGAAGGTCAGAGAACCTAGACTCCACGATATGAGAAATATGAGATATGTGATATGATATGTCCTAAACTAGATTACTCCTGAGTGAATGAGTTGAGTTGCTTAATGCATGATTCCTATAGTCCTTTTAGACCCTAGATGTCCTTGGGAGGACCAAACCCTAGCGACAGAGAGAGGCTAGTTATGTGTGTATATGAATAAGAATATGAGTCCCTACCATTTGGGTGAGGGAGAGAGAGTCCCAACACCCTGGAGGAGGTAGCTAAGTTAGTTTCTCTGAAGCCTCGTGCTCGGGTTGGTGGTTTCCCACATAGGAATCTAGTGGTGTATATATGAGACTTTTGGGTAAAGATGTTTCATGGGTAGAGATCTATGATAGTATTCCATAGCATGTTTTGGATTGTGCTTATGTGGCGAGAGCTTGTAAAGCTATCACTAGTGCCAATGAGGTAATCTGAGAACCCTAATCTAAGAGAGAAAAGATAAAGTATGTGCTTAATTATGAGATACTCAGAGTTGAGTTAGCTCAGAGAGACTGAGCATGACACTACCCTCATGATATGGGTCATGATAACCTCAGTTGGACTAGATGAAGTTTTGATATATGTTTGATAAGCCATTCACATAAGTTTGTTTAGTACAACCATGATATAATATATGTAAGATGTGATCTAATCTCGAGACGTGATATATAGACATGATATGATGGAAACCTAGAGATGGTTTAATAGATATCAATGTATAAATGGTTAACCATATATATGAATAATGATGATAAAGTGAAACTGTAGGTTAATCTTGTGATGAAATCACCAATAAAGATTACAGTTTATTGTGAGCAATGAAATAAGATCATATGAATGAAAACGGTTACCAGAAGTGTTAAGCTTAGTGCTTAATAGTGATGAAAATATAGTTTGAAAGTTAGCACAACATAATGATTATGACACCGTGATATGATCTAGATGGATAAAGTGAGTTAATGATAATTAACTCCCTCCTAAAAGGCATATGTGAATGTTGAATGTGTCCTAATAATTATCTCAATAAAATGTTTATGAAACCTTGATTATGAATTATTCTTAATTAACTCCTTTAAAACATGGTAATATGTTGTGGGAACCCTAATGCATGGCAAAAGATAAGGAAGCAACCCTAACATATGAGATATGTAATAACCTAACCCGAGTTTCTAAACCCTTGTTTGAGATTCCTTGGAGTGATGTTTCACCCTAGATGCTTTCGAAACCTCCTAATAGTGCTTTGGATACTTGGTTTTAGGTAACCTTTGCGGATATGTTACCCATAGAATTCTACCTATGTGTGGATGAAGACATGGTAGTTTTTCTTGGAGTATGAGTATGGTTGACTTTCGAGGACGAAAGTTCTTTTAAGATGTATATGATGTGACAAAGTGGTTTTTCTGGCTTAATTCCGAGGACGGAAATTCTTTTAAAGTGTGTAGGATGTGATAGAGTGGACTTTTGAGATCCTAAATATCAAGGAAATAAGTGAATCAATGTGCTTAGTTTATAATATGGGGAATTACAAGCTTTTTGGTAAAGTTGCTTTATTGATTGATGTTGATATCATGAGTAAGATACTTAACCTTATGCCTTTTTGAAGTAATTAAGTTGATAATCAAATGGTGGAGTTTTGTCCCCAAATTTGAGTAGAATGTAGCTTAAGGGGTAGTAAAGCACTAGTTAAAGCTTGGTTGATATTGGAGTTTTCTAGATGGAGTTATTAGGTTTGAATATCATGTAATCATGAGATTTCTTGTGCATGTCTTTACCAAAGGTTTCATTATTTAGCTTAGGTATCATTTTCATGGATATGTCTTGCGGGAAAAGTTTTCCCTAGGATCTGCACTGCCAGGGCATGCCCACGAATTGGTAGCATGGCACCATCCTAACCTTTAAGTGATTAAATCCTTGTGCCTTTAGTTCAGCAAGGAACGTGGGGGGAGATGACAGTTCAGCCCGCAAGGATCCCCACGATGTTATGATCGTTGGTGAATCACAAAGGCGTGCCTCCAGGCTCCAGTACTTCTCGGTTTGTATAACCCATCACTCGAGACAAACTATCACCCACATAGAGAAAATGAAAGAGACACCCACAACTTCACCACCGTAACTCACAAAAGATGAGTGTGAGAAGGAAGACGAGGATGAGGAGGTGAAGTACAAGGAATGACGCCATCTCATATCCGACCAGCCGTGGAGGACCAGTCATCTAGGGAGGAGACCGCACAGAGGCACACCACGGCGGCACCATGGACCATCACTGTGTTTCCGGTGCACACACGGTAGACTAGAGTCCCACTGTGGACTTTGCTTGAAGCGAACACGAGGACATGAGAGGAGTCGACGACCTATCTCTGAATGGAGGTTGGAGCCAACGACGGAGCTCGCGAGCAGACGGCTGTAGGCTCCCCACAGATTTGAGATGGTTGGGGTAGGGATAGATCCACTGCGGATATCCAGAGCCTCTAGAGAGAACGAGTAGAAGGGAAGCCTTTGTTTTCTCTTAGTATCTCATCCGAAGGACTTGGAGGATGCCGTAGGTTTCAAAGAGGTTGTCTTTCCTCACCGGAGTAGGCCCTCCATGGCAGCGGCAGTGAGATAGAACACGTTGTCCATGTCGGGCGTGAATGCGTGAGGAAGAAAAGGAGAGGGTGGTCCAAAACCAAGCCCAACTCCAAACCAGGCATGAACCGACCGAGTTGAAGCTGAACTAGGCGGCCAGACCAAGTGAACCGTGCCTTTCCTTGGACCACGTGGCGCCATCCGATTGGCCGAAAATGGTAAAAAGTCAGAAAATACTTATATCTTCAATAATTTGTAGAAATTAACACAATTATCAGAAAAATGCAAATAAGATACCAAAATTCTCAGAAAATGAGTAGAACACATTGGAAGAATAATATCAGGCTTTTGATACACTAATTTCTATGATATCATATAAGATGTGTAATGCCTAGTTTATGAGTAATAAATATCAAATGATGATATAAAATTATAAAAAAATGTCAGTAAGTCTATAATCATGTTTATAATGCATATGATGTCAGATATGGTCATGTTGATGCACGAAAGCATATAGTTTGATTAATATGTCTAATTAGGGATAGTAACCCTAAATAAAATGTGATAAATACATATGTGCCCTATAAATGATGCCATTTACAGAGAAAGATCATATCAGTATATTGAACTTCAGTTTTAATTATGAGATCATAATGATGAACAGAATACATGTTATATGAAGATGGCCATTAAAAACATGTGATGAAACCCTAATTTGAGTAACACATGTAACTTAGGGTTGATATGTATAAATAATGATATGGAACCTGATATTCAGATTATGTATCCTAATCTGGAACATAACATCAGTAACATAAATCCCACATAAGGATGAAGATAAGACAAGTAATAATGTATATATGTCATAATGAAATAGGATGAGAACCTGATGATCGTATGTGGTCTTATCTTGATCAGGTTTGACCAAGCTTATAGTTGACATCAGTGGTATGATGGTTAGAATGTCTCTTTGGAAGGTACGCTATTACCTCTTACTTGGCTTATTATACAATATGCTTGTGATATATGTGTAGTAGAATACTTGGCATATGGTATTGGATGAAGTGATTGTTCTTGTATGATATCTTGCTTGTTTTTCTATACTTATTGATATGAACACATCAAACGCAATATATTTGTTCCATTATATGAAAGCACTAACTCTTTGGTAGTGTGCTTGGAAGTGACCTAACTCTTTGGTAGTGGTCACATTGTACATATGACCTAAATCTTTAGTAGTGGTCTGACCTAATGCTTTGGTAGTGGTCACCTTGTACAAATGATATAACTCTTTGGTAGTGATCATAAAGGCCTTGGTATATATAATGGAAAATAAGCTTAAAATATGTGTTCTCTTTTATTAATGAATATCCTTGTGCAAGTATATGCTTTTCTTATATTCTTCTGTTACCGCCAAGTATATTAGTTTTATCTTATTGCCAAGATATGATGAGAGGTATATAAAAGACACGTAGGTGTACTCATTACAATAATCTTGAATATTGTGCTGACGTGTACCGCATGTAATGTTTGTGTTTAGGTTGTGGTTATGCTCTTGAAGATCCAGGATAGAGAGAGTTGTGTAGTGAGATGATGTTCAGGTGGACCTGTTGTCTTAAGATCCTATTGTTTAGCTGTAGCACATGTATATGTTTAGTAGTTTGTTGTTCAATATGTAATATCAAATGTTGTAACAATTCATGTTGTAATTATTTGTTGAATGGTGAATGTGTGTTGTGGTTTGTTTATTGTTCATGTATATGTGCTATTGATTGTTTCCTTTGACTTCCTCTAATTTTCTTCTTCTTAGCCTTATGTGGGATGTTTAAATTGGGATTTTCACTGAGGTGAGGGTTTCAATTTGTACGTCTCACATTAGATTAAGTTTTACAAAATCCGGGGATGTCACATCATCTATCCTGGGTAAGGGATACTTGTTCTTAATGGTAGCCTGATTGATCATCCTATAGTCAATACACATCCAAAACGATCCATCCTTCTTCTTCACAAAAAGGACTGGTGCTCCCAATGGTGATCTACTAGGTCTAATGAAACCTTTTATCTAGCAATTCCTACAATTGTTTCTTCAATTCGAGCAACTCAGTAGGGGCCATCCTATAAGGTGCCTTAGATATTGGGTTTTTCCTAGGAGCTAGCTCTATTAAAAAGTCTGCCACTCTCTCAGGGGGAATTCTAGGAAAATCATTTGGAAAAGCATCTGCATACTCCCTAACTACCTCTACTTCCTCAAGAGACCACACCTTAGGCTCCGACTCGATGACTATTGCTAGGAAAACTTGACAGCCTTTGGATATCATCTTCTTGACATTCAAATCTGACACATATAGGATGGTGGTCGCATCTCTCCTTCCTCGAATGGTAAAGTGTGGGTGACCAGGTTTCCTAACAAGGATCTTCTTTTCCCTACAGTCAATCTATGCTATTTAGGTGTAAAGTCAATCCATACCAATGATTACATCAAAATCATTCATATCAAGGACGATGAACTCAGTAGGAAGCTCGTGACCCAGGTACTTAATTGGAAAGATAGGGGTGTTTAAAAGAGACATATATATCTGACCACTTGGGGTTGTGACTTCCAAAATATAACCTAAATCCTTGATGTCCAAACAAAGCATAGTTTCCAAATTTCTTGAAATGAAAGTATTAGTAGAACCAAAATCAAAAAGAGATTTTACATTTTGCCCCATGACTTAAAACATGCCTACATAGTTTCATAATGTATCAGACTACTATTACATGATCAAACTAAGCTGAAAGGAAAACTCTATGGGTTATTACCCTCTATCAACCTATTAGCATTTTCCTAGGCTTCTTCATTGTCGATGGAGAACACTCTAGCTTGTCTCTACTCTCCAACAAGTGGACCTCCATTTGGTTCTCCTCCTCCTGGTGGGGGTGCTGCTGCCACCACTTGTGCTGCCACCAGACCCAGACCTCTCAGATCAGGAAGAGGACAGTTGGTGATGAAGTGTCCCTCCTACTAGCAACAAAAGCACACACTCTTATCAAAGCAGCACTTCCCAAGATGTATCCGTCCATAGGTACAAAACTTCTGAAAGTGGCACTCACCACGTGGCTTTCCTTTGCCTCCATGCTTGCCCTTGGTGTTGTCACACCCTTGTCCTTTCTTGTGATCATTCTTCTAGCCATGGGTACCTTCGGTGAAACCCAAGTATCCTTTGGATGGGTTTTGAGTAGGCATCACCATCTTCTCCATGTCTAGTGTGGTGTCGTAGGCTTCGATGAAGGTTGTTGGTTTACTCGCCATCACATGAGGCTTGATGGCAGGGTGTAGACGCTCTACAAAATGATTCACCCATCTTTCCTCGGTCATCATGTACCCAAATTGCTCCAGGATGCAAAACTTGAAGTTGAAGTATGTGACAGATAGACTACCTAGGATCATATTGGTGAAATCCCTTTCCTTCTCCTTCTTAGCTGAGGTGGGAATGAATTTGGCTGTAAAGATAGTCCTGAAGTTAGTTCATGCCATCGGGTCCTCATTTAGGTCTCAACCCATGATGTGGTTCTCCCATGAGATCTTGGCTGCTCCTTCCAAGAGGTGAGCAGCAAATGAGACCTTCTTGTTCGACTGCACCTCCAGCATGTAGAAATTGTTCTCGACTGCTAGTAGCCAAGCATCTGCTTTGTCGACCACTTCAGTCTTATCCTCTCCCCGAATTTCTCGATGTTTAGGATGAGGAAGTCCAGAATGGTGACTCCAAGTCAGGGATGAACAGGAATTGATCCACCATTTTCATCTTTGGCTATGTCCCTGAGGGCCAGGGCACTAATGGCCTTAGTTAGTTTCTTATGTTGTTCCATCCAGAGGGCATCAAGGGTGTGGACTATTACTACATGTCTTGGGCCACTAGTTAGGTTCTCCTTGGGCTTGACCTCATCTTTAGACATGGGTTCCTCTTCCTGGTTCATCTCTAGGTTGTAGAAGGGAACCACATTAGGGTCTGAGCCTTCTTCTGAGGCTCCCTGGGCTCTCTTCCTCTTCTTTGAGGACTCATCACCATGGTCCCTCTTCCTCTTTTTGAAAGATCCCCTCCTCTTGCGGGGAGGCCTACCCCCAGAAGGGTTCTCAGAGGCCTCGAAGGGAACAAATACTGTGGCATCCAACTCATAAAAACAAGATTAACTAATGCAGAAGCGATCATTAGCAATGGAATTACTGAAAATCACTAAAAAATAATTTTTTTACAAAGAGATCCATAAACTAAAAATCTCTTTCATAAAGAAACAAAGTAAGTTATTTACATTCCGGTTCATCAGTACATCACTGGTATCATCTCCTTCTCATAAGTTACAAGCATCAACTGCCCTGTTAAGCTATATAAAGGCAGTGTAAAAATCTCGAGGCATCAAGCCAAAATCTCAGATCATTATTAGACTAACTACTATCCCCTAGGACCTGAGAGTACATAGACGACACATAGGACTCTCTATTTACAGAACATGACAGCCAATGTCTCCACCTGAGGATTCATTGTTGTCCTTGTTGATGTTGTTGTTGATGCTACTGTACTTAACCCACTTTAGGTTTTTTGCCTCTTCCTCGGCGTCTACCTAAAAAGTTGAAACCCATGGGGGTGAGACAATTGAGAATTGTCCCAATGAGAGATATAACTCTCATCTAGAAACATTATTATGGCAGATAATTGAATAAGACTGAATAGAAGAATTGAAATATTCAACAGAAGTTAAATCTTTGACTAAACTATGTAGAGCAATATTCTCTATTCAAGTCAATTTAGTTATGTCTTGATAAGACAGCATGTCATTTATTCAATAAGGAGTATGAAGAACATGTATAGCATTTATCCAACTAAGATATACTAAACAATGTATCATCAACCATTGATTCTCATATTTCAATCCTAAGCAAATATGCTACACAGTTGATTACATTTTACAATCATAGCTTAAGCCCTGAGGAGATGAGGTATACCGCTCATACTCCAACCGACCATTGCGAAATTGAAATCGGTACTATACATAGGTCAATAGAAGAGCCAAATTCCCATGACCTCATCTTCCTTAGTTAGTGTGAGGACCAAATGTAGGACATCTTATGTCTATGCTATATAGTTTTCCAGGGTATACTGGCTACTTCACTGTTAGAGTTATAGTGGCATGTTGTACTCTCTTCGCAATCGAGAGATTTCATATTTATCTCACATCAATTCGGCATTAACATCATCCGGAGATTATTGATACATCCATCCCGACATATATAATGAAGGATTGAGAGATTTAATGTTTATCTCACATCAATTCGTCCATTAGGGCGTAAGGATATTTGCACCCATAACCCCCACATACTCAAAAGAATGCTCTCCATGAGTTCCCATACAAAAACCTGTTTCACCATCACCAAACTGCTGAATATGATGGATCTATGGTCAGGGCTCTACATGATATCATTTCACTTAATTATTTAAGTACATTACAATATTCTTTTAGCATCAAGCATGTTTTCAAACATAAACCATTATAACAATTGCTATAATGAATGAGTACTATTTTTATCAAGTTCTTTTCACAACTTTATTAACATTGGGATCTCAGTCTCTTATCATCTCATCATCATGATTCAAGAATATGGGTGTTCAAACCCTTAGTTAATCAAAACATTTGTTACCACTTTAACAAGTAACTTAATGCCTTCAGGTTATCTGACCAATGTAAACATGATAATGGCAATGCATGTATTTCACATGGATCTTGAAGCCCATTAATATCTCTTGTTACCTCTCTCTAGGAAATACAACATATTATGGATCATAAGGCCCATAAAACAATGTCAATAGTAAGACATCATAGCTCATACCTAGCTATGTCCAACATCTCATGAAACATGCATAATTAGTGCACATAATAACAATTATATCAATTACATATGAACACTATGCATAACAATTATAGCATCACTATTCAAGAGTAACACCACTATTCCCTTACTAGGGTTAGGGTTTCCTTTTTCATTTCAATCAGGGTTACTCATCCCCTTTGATCAATTAGGAATGATGATTCATCATTTCATTGTCCAAGATTAGAGTTTCATGCTATATAGTATAGCTTAGAATTAGGGTTTCACATACACCTTTACCTTATTTAGAAATAGGGTTTACTATTCACATCACATCACCCTAGATTAGGGTATATATTCAATAACCCACAATTAGGCTTTACCGTTCATCCAAATTAGGGTTTTGCATCAAAATATCATGAATTAGGGTTACTCATGTCATTACCCTAAATTAATATCACATTATCTTCCTAGATTAGGGTTTCATTCAAAATTGCCCTAATTTAGGGTTAGGGTTCAATAATCTTGTCAATTAGGGTTTATACTCATGATTAGGGTTTCATGATCTCTTTGATAAGTATCATACCGTTAATCACCACATGATTCATACTCATGTATGAATCCCAATCTATCAGCCTCTCAACTTGATTATGTTATATCAACCCTTCAATCAAGTACATACAACTACGATTGACATAGTGTACTAACTTATTGTTCTTATAAGAAATTAGGGTTTATCCCTTTAATGGTACTAATAATTTAGTTACTTTTAGGATTTCAACTTTGTACCTTCATTGATTACCATCACTATCAATCATTGGATCATTGGAATAATCATCACCTTCAATTTCTAAATGATTGAATCACAATTGACCTTTATTCAGTTTTAAGGTTTCATCATCAAACTGTTTTGAAACCGTTTGATCTCCAAATGGTTTTGAAACCATTTGACCCCAAATAGTTTCAAGACCGTTTGGACTCGAATGGTCTCAAGACTGTTTGGGCCAAATCCGTCTCAAAACTGCAAGGGTTCTTTATATAAACTTATTAATCAATTGAACATTCTTTGCTACATTGAAACTTTCAATCGATTGAATTGTTAGAGTTCAACAATTATTGGCCCTTGGACTTTCAATCCTTCAATCACCACCTTTGACCATACATGCGGTCTTGAGGTGCTTGACCTCATGCGGTCTTGAGGTGCTTGACCTCATTCAGTTTTGAAAGCGAATAGAAACTTTGTGCTCAAAACCGTTTAACCAAAACAATCATGAGATCGATTGGGCCTCAAACAGTTTGGGATCATTTGGTCCCAAATGGTCTTGAGACCATTTGGACTCAAACAGTCTTGAGATTGTTTGGTCCAAACCTCCTCAAAACCGAATGGACCAAAAATGGTCTCAAACACTTATATTGATTTAGGGTTTCCAAGGTTGATTACCTCATTGATTGAATTCATGTAACCACTCTCCAATTGAACCTAGAATCATACTTCAATTGAGTTTAATAAATCATCCTTCAATTGATGTGACTTTCAATTGATCATCAATTAAGGTTTTGAATTCAATTGGATTAGGGTTTGAAATTGATGAACCTTCAGTGTTAGTCATTGTGAAACTATTTACTTTGAAATCATTGGACCTCCATTCAAATTGGGTATGACCTGATCTCAAATGGTCTTGAGGTCATTTGGATGACCTGCAAACAGTCTTGAGACCGTTTTCCCATTCCAACATGAAAATTGGTGGAATCTTATTAGGGTTTAGGTCATTGGATTGATCACCAAATCAACAATTGATTATATTACAATTTAGTATCTTTGGATCTTCAAATACCCATCCATACTAAACCCTAGACCTCCAAATGGTCATGGTTGACCTCCAAACGGTTTTGAAATCATTTGGGTGATCTCCAAACAATTTTGAAACCGTTTGGGCTAATCAACCCAAGGTTCTAAATCAATTAATTAGAAAATCAACACTTAACCCGATTAGGGTTGCTACTTGATGGACATTCAACTAATGACCCCTTTGAAATTAATCAATTATATATAATAGGTCATCAATCATCATTACTAGCATCAAATCTCCAAACGGTCAACCATGGTCAACTCTTCCAAATGGTTAGAAACCACTTACTCCCAAATGGTTTGATGAAATCGTTTACTTCCAAACGGTTTGATGAAACCATTTAAGTTCAACCGGTCTTGTGGAAATTGATTGAACACTTTTGTTGAAACCATTTAGAATAGGATTTTATTGGGAGAAGTGTCCAAGATGATGTCATCATCATCTTCCTTCGTTCAACCAAGAACAACTTCCACTTTCATGGGAATTACAGCAAAGAATCAAAGGAAGTTTAAAATAGAACGAGATGAACAACAAATCATGGAGAATTGAATGCAATATCAATGTTTAAGGGTTTAAGTTATATAACCCACCTTCTAATATGATTCCAAGCTCCAAGCTCCACGAATCCAATGGTGGATGAAGGTTTAACAACTTCCCAAGGTCCGTTCTCAAGCTTTTGGATGAAATAGTTGGCTAGAGTTGAAGATTGGATGGAGAAAGCAAGAAATCAAGCATTGATTTTCAGTTTTCACCATGAAACCAAGGTGAAAGAAGGTCAAGAACTTACCAACAGGTTGGGGGTCATCCTTCTCCTTCTCCTAAGCTCTCTTTTGGTCGGCCAAAGCAAGAAGAGAAAAGGAATTCTGAGAAAAGATCCTTAAGTGGGTAGGAAATGAGATATGTTTAAGGAAATTCCAAGGAAAGAAAAAATGGATTTAATTTCCTTAATTTATAAAATTGTTGAAACATATCCCCCTAAACTCCTTGTCCACGAAGCCATCTTCTTCCCCTTGCAAAACCTCTTCATTATCCAAGAATTAAAAGAAAAGAAATTAAGCACCTTAATCATATTATACTAATATCCCATTTTTAGTGGATATTACTTTTTATTAACTTAATGTGAGTGGAGTCTCCACTCAAACTAGATCTTTTCGTGCCTTTGCAAGGCACAAGCTCATCCAACCCTTTGCAAATTCATCCCTCAACTTTTGGTTGAAGGGCTCCCTTTGCAAGGCACAAGCTCATCCAACCCTTTGCAAACTCATCCAACCCTGTGCAAGGCACAAGCTCTTCAATTAATATATTTTTCTTTTTGCATTAAATTGAATTAAAGTTCCATTTATGATTAAATCTTGATTATTTTAATACCAAGATTCTCTCTCCTCCAAAATAATTCAAATGAGATGCCCCTCTCATTTTCTTTTCTCTACATGATGCCAAGAAACATGGGGGACCCTCAGGAAGTGGTAATTTGCATATTGAACCCTATGTTTTGGGTAAATTGCACATTACACCAAAACTAGGTTTTAATGCACAAAGATTGCTCAACAAGCTCTATCTTGGTGCTCAGGCTTGTGAAAGCCTTACCACTGCATCATACTCACTCTTATGATGTATCAACATCTGAGGAAGATTTTATGATGTACAATTTGCAAGTTAACCCCTCAACTTGTGTAATTTTCACTTTAGTCCAAAATTAACAAAACAATGTTTCAACATTATTAAAAAAGGACTGAAATTGAAATATAAGCTCCTCTTGAGCCTTAATTACTTTTCAAGAAATAAGAGCAAGCATCTAATCAATGTTATTAGGAAAAACACCTAGGGTTAGAACATAACTCAGGTCAGGGATGTTACAAATTATCCACCCCTTACAAGGATTTCATCCCCGAAATCATCAACAAACAACATTTAAGAGAAAAGAGTAGGATATTTTTTCTCATCTCTTCCTATAGTTCCCATGTTGTTTGTTCAATTCCATGGTGGTTCCATAGGACTTTTACAAGACAAATGTCTTTCTTTTTCAGATTTTTAATTCTGTTGTCAAGTATCATTACATTTCCTTCAACATAAGATATATCTTCATTTAGTTCTACCTCCATAGCTTGCAGAACTAACTCTGTGTCAGGATGACACTTTCTGAACATAGAGTTGTGTAACACTAGATGCAACTTGTGCAACTTAGGTGGTAACTCCAGCTTATAAGCTACCTTTCCAATCTGTTCAATGATTGGATAAGGTCCCATAAATCTAGGAGATAACTTTCCCTTTTTTCCAAATCTAAGAACTCCTTTCCAAGGTGAGACCTTAAGATATACTCTGTCTCCAACTTGGAATTCTAAAGGTCTTCACCATTTGTTGGCGTATGATTTCTGTCTATCCTGTGCAGTCTTTAACTGTTTTTGTATTACTTTAATCTTCTCCGTTGTCTACTGCACAAGTTCAGGACCCAAAAGTTGATTTTCTCCTATTTCATACCAACATAAAGGAGATCTACATAAAGCTTCATATGGTACCATGTCAATACTGTGTTGATAGTTTTTACTATAAGCAAATTCTATCAAGCTCAGGTGTAGATCCCAACTTCCTACAAACTGAAGGACACATGCCCTAAGCAAGTCCTCCAAGGTCTGTATAGTCCTTTCAGATTGTCCATCTATTTGTGGTTGAAAGGTTATACTAAACCTTAACTGTGTACCGAAAGATTTGTGAAGTCGTTCCCAAAAATGACTCATAAACTGGGGACCTCTATCATAAACGATAGTAGCTGGAACCCCATGCAACCGCATTGTCTCATCTACATATAATTGTGCCAGTTTCTCAGCAGTGTAAGTTGTTTTGACAGGTAAGAAATGTGTTGTCTTTGTCAACCTATCAACTATCACCCAAATGGAATCATAACCTTTGGTTGTCCTAGGAAAACCAACCACACAGTCCATGGTTACATGATCCCATTTCCACTGCGGTATAGGTAGAGGTTGCATTGTTCCTGCGGGATTTTGATGTTCCTCTTTAACTTGCTGACATACCGGACACCACATAACAAACGCAGCTACATCTTTCTTCAATCCAGGACACCAATACATATCTTTCAAGTTATGATATATCTTGGTGCTCCCTGGATGCATAGCATACATTGAAGAATGAGCTGCTTCTAGGACTAACTTTCTTAAGTCATCGGCATCGGGTACTACCATCCTACCATGGTAACAGACTACCTGATCCTTTGACTCATGAAAGCCATCCCATTTCTCACTACCATACTCTGATCTAATCTGCTGAACTACAACATCAACTTTTTGTGCTTCTTTAATCTGTTGTCTCATAGTTGGTTTTATGTGCATCTCAGCTAACAAATCGGCTAACAATGATACTCTTAGTTGTACATTGTTTTTCCTCAAAGAGATAAACATATCCATCCTAGGGCTGGTGTTGTTGATTTCCTACTCAAAGCATCAACAACCACATTGGCCTTCCCTGGATGATAATCAATTATACAATCGTAGTCCTTGATTAACTCCATCCAGCGGCGTTGCCTCATGTTTAGCTCATGCTAAGAATAGATATACTTTAGGTTCTTATGGTCTGTGAAAATGTGGAATGTTTCTCCATAGAGATAATGTCTCCAGATCTTCAAAGCATGGACTACAACAACTAGTTCTAGATCATGTGTTCGATAATTCTCCTTGTGTTTCTTAAGCTGTCGAGAAGCAAAAGAAATCACTTGTTTATCCTGCATCAACACACAACCTAAGCCATTCTTAGATGCATCACAGAAAACTACGTACCATTTCCCTTACTCAGTTAACACCAACACAGGTGCACTTGTCAACCTTTCTTTCAACAACTGAAATGATTTTTGACACTTGTCATTCCAGGTAAATGGAACTTCCTTCCTGGTCAACTTAGTTAGGGGTAAAGCTATAGAACTGAAGTTCTTAATGAACCTCTTGTAATAGCCTGCCAACCCTAGCAAACTACGAATTTCCGTCAGTGTATTCGACTATCCCCATTGCAGGACAGATTCCACCTTCTTAGGATCAACACGAATACCTGAAGCAGATATTACGTGTCCTAGAAAAGAAACTTCTGATAGCCATAACTCACATTTTCTAAACTTAGCATACAACTTATGCTCTCTTAGCAAAGTTAGAGCCAGAAGGAGGTGTTTCTCATGCTGTTGAGCATCTCTATTGTAGATGAAGATGTCATCTATGAAGACTACTACACACTAATCAAGAAAAGGTCGAAAGATTATATTCACGAGTTCCATAAATGCAGCTAGTGCATTAGTTAGTCCAAACGACATAACTGTGAACTCATAGTGACCATACCTTGTTCTAAAGGTAGATTTAGGTATGTCATCCTCTTTAATATGCAACTGATGGTATCCCGACTTCAGATCTATCTTGGAAAAGACAGTTGCACCACACAACTGATCAAACAAGTCATCAATCCTTAGCAAAGGATACTTATTCTTTATATTTACTTTATTTAGCTACCTATAATCAATGCATAACCGCATCGATCCATACTTCTTCTTACCAAAAAGAACTGGACCACCCCATGGTGAAGTAATCGGTCAAATAAAACCCTTCTCAAGCAACTCCTGAAGTTGTTTCTTAAGTTCTGCATCTCAGCAGGCACCATCCTGTATGGTGTTTGTGCTATTGGTTGTGTGCCCGGGACTAGATTAATCTCAAAATCAATCTCTCGGGGCGGAGGTACACCTGGAAGTTCCTCAGGAAACACACCTCCTGTAGCACTACAGATCCCATCAAAGGAGTCTCTAACAATAGGCTATCTGCTCTATGACTAGTAGTCATGTTGCAGTCAAGAATCACTATTAGAGTGAAGAAGGCATGCGTAGCACCTGAATCAATTAAAACAGATATGGCGCAGGATATAGACATATTAGAATAAAATAGTTCCATCTGACCTATCACAACCTGAGGGTTAATTACTGCATCAGGCGGATTAATTGCATTGAATCTCACTGTCGCTTGTGGTTGATTCGGTGCTCGATTACTGGGTGTCGATGATCCAGCTTGGGACGCTTGTCCACGTCCTCTAGTGCCACTTGGAAACTGTCGCCTCTGAGAGCCTTGCTGACTCTGCCTCTGGGGTTGAGTCACACTTGCTTCTCTGGCTCGACAATCCTTCATCAGATGTCCCATCTTTCCACATATAAAAAAACTTCTATTCCCTGGCTGTGGTCTGGATGGTCCTGTTACCGACACAGATGCTGAGTTGTGGAATCCTTATGGTGGTAAACTACGGCCTCTACCCCTATTTGACATACATTGTGCCTGGGTATTGAACTTTGGTGGTGGTGTAGGCACATAATACCTCAACATCTCATGAAACCTGCATAATTAGTGCACATAATAACAATTATATCAATTACATATCAACACTATGCATAACAATTATAGAATCACTATTCAAGAGTAACACCACTATTTATACGGTCTTGAGACCGTTTGGTCCAAACCTCCTCAAAACTGAATGGACCAAAAATGGTCTCAAACACTTATATTTATTTAGGGTTTCCAAGGTTGATTCCCTCATCGATTGAATTCATGTAACCACTCTCCAATTGAACCTAGCATCATACTTCAATTGAGTTTAATAAATCATCCTTCAATTGATTTGACTTTTAATTGATCATCAATTAAGGTTTTGAATTCAATTGGATTAGGGTTTGAAATCGATGAACCTTCAATGTTAGTCATTGTGAAACTATTTACTTTGAAATCATTGGACCTCCATTCAAATTGGGTATGACCTGACCTCAAACTGTCTTGAGGTTGTTTGGATGACCTCCAAACAGTCTTGAGACTGTTTTCCCATTCCAACATGAAAATTGGTGGAATCTTATTAGGGTTTAGGTCATTGGATTGATCACCAAATCAACAATTGATTACATTACAATTTAGTATCTTTGGATCTTCAAATACCCATCCATGCCCAACCCTAGACCTCCAAACAGTCTTGGTTTACCTTCAAATGGTTTAGAAACCATTTGGGTGATCTCCAAACGGTTTTGAAACCGTTTGGGCTAATCAACCCAAGGTTCTAAATCAATTAATTAGAAAATCAGCACTTAACCCGATTAGGGTTGCTACTTGATGGACCTTCAACTAATGACCCCTTTGAAATTAGTCAATTATATATAATAGGTCATCAACCATCATTATTAGAATCAAATATCTAAATGGTCAACCATGGTCAACTCTTCCAAACGGTTTGAAATTGTTTACTCCCAAACAGTTTGATGAAACCGTTTACTTCCAAACGGTTTGATGAAACTGTTTAAGTTCAAACGGTCTTGTGGAAATGGATTGAACACTTTTGTTGAAACCGTACATCTTCCTTCGTTCATCCAAGATCTAGTTCCGTTTTCATGGGAATTACATCCATGAATCAAAGGAAGTTTAAAATAGAACGAAATGAACAACAAATCATGGAGAATTGAATCCAATATTAATGTTTAAGGGTTTAAGTTATATAACCCGCCTTCTAATCTGATTCCAAGATCCATGATCCACTAATACAATGGTGGATGAAGCTTTAACAACAGCCCAAGGTCCGTTCTCAAGCTTTTGGATGAAATAGTTGGCTAGAGTTGAAGATTGGATGGAGAAATTAAGAAATCAAGCATTAATTTTCAGTTTTCACCATGAAACCAAGGTGAAAGAAGGTCAAGAACTTACCAACAGGTTGGGGGTCATCTTTATCCTCCTCCTAAGCTCTCTTGTGGTCAGCCAAAGCAAGAAGAGAAAAGGAATTCTCAAAAAAGATCCTTAAGTGGGTAGGTAATGAGATATGTATAAGGAAATTCCAAGGAAAGAGAAAATGGAATTAATTCCTTTAATTTCCAAAATTTTTGAAACATATCCCCCTAAACTCCTTGGACACAAAGGCATCTTATTACCCTTGCAAAACCTCTTCATTATCCAAGAATTAAATGAAAAGAAATTAAGCACCTTAATCATATTATACTAATATCCCATTTTTAGTGGATATTACTTTTTATTAACTTAATGTGAGTGGAGTCTTCACTCAAACTAGATCTTTTCGTGCCTTTGCAAGGCACAAGCTCGTACAACCCTTTGAAAATTTATCCCTCAACTTTTGGTTGAAGGGCTCTTCAATTAATATATTTCTTTTTGCATTAAATTGAATTAAAGTTCCATTTATGCTTAAATCTTGATTATTTTAATACCAAGATTCTCTCTCCTCTAAAATAATTCAAATGAGGCTCCCCTCTCATTTTCTTTTCTCTACATGATGCCAAGAAACATGGGGGACCCTAAAGAAGTGGTAATTTTCATATTGAACCCTAAGGTTTGGGTAAATTGCACATTACACCAAAACTAGGTTTTAATGCACAAAGATTGCTCAACAAGCTCTATCTTGGTGCTCAGGCTTGTGAAAGTCATACCACTGCATCATACTCACTCTTATGATGTCACAATATCTGAGGAAAATTTTATGATGTAAAATTTTCAAGTTAACCCCTCAACTTGGGTAATTTGCACTTTAGTCCAAAACTAACAAAACAATGTTTCAACATTATTCAAGAAGGACTGAAATTGAAATATAAGTTCCTCTTGAGCCTTAATTACTTTTCAAGAAATAAGAGAAAGCATCTAGTCAACTTTATTAGGCAAAATACCTAGGGTTAGAACATAACCCAGGCCAGGGATGTTACAACTACGGTCTTGAGACGGGCCATGCTATTTCACACAAGTTAGAAACCTTTTAAACAAAAATTTATAACTTGGAAGATATATAAGATTTAACTTACATCTGTGTCCTCTTATTTACATGCAATTTTATTGTTTGGAGGAGGATTCCTTAATCCTTAACACTCTACATTCCCAAACACAAGAGGTGGTGGAGAGAGAGAAAACCTTAAGTACTTACTATTTCTCCAAAAATAAGAGATAAAGAAGGGACAAAATCAGATGAGAAGACATAGATGTATCTTATTTTGAGTCAAATCCTTTGATTTCGACCAGGCAGTCACACATAATCTGGGAGTCCTCATAGACCGACTAGCAGGATAGAGGAAAATATTGCCAGTCCCCGGATCATGATCCATTTTTAGACACCTCCATCTTTGGAAAATCCTCTAATAACTCCCTAAGGTTCTAAAGAGTTTGTAAAATTTAATAATTATTAGAAATTAAATGGAAAACCATGCTCAGATACCAATTGTAACGACCTTGCTTCCCGGTAACCCCCAATTAAGGGAGACAAAGAAGTTAGAGGTGTTATCCCAAAACAGGATCAATGGTTTTGCAAATAATAAAAAAATAATTAATTAATTCTACCAAAGACTAAACTAAAAACTGGAATAAAAAATTACTTTTAACATACCTTCAAAAATAGGTAATTGGATCTTATACCCGTAGTAGAATTCTATCTACCTAAATCCACCTTTATAATTTTAACTCAAATCTTCACAGGTTCCACTTTACTATTTGTCCAATTTTATATATTTCCTAAAATGTCGACAAACGAAACGTCAATCAGTATAAATGAATATACTTTTATGTGGGGGACAAAAAAAATATTGCACATAAGCTTTAACCACCTAATTATATCAAGTACATGTTAACAATGCGCAATTACGTTTTCAATGTCACTTCCCAACCACTTTTACTCATACTCTGGAAAACCCTCCTTTTGGATTTAATCCTTGTAAGGGTCATTAATGCTACCTTCTCCATCTTGAGCTTGGTACCTAGGGTCACCTCTCTAGGCGTCCAATGCCCTTCCCTCCGGGGCTTGAACACTTCAAACCTTCCCTCTGGGGCTTGGTCTTGCATCATAAATCCAGAGATGGTATGTAGGTTCGAGACAGTCACATATATATTTAAATTATGATAGTCATATTCATTTTAAATATTGTAGAAATAAAAGAAACCAAACAGTTATTTCCATTGCAATCGATAAAACATCATGAAACCATTGATAAACTAAAAGAGTTTAGTCATAATTTACCACATACCTTATTTGGAGGTTTTGTAAGAAATAATCACAGTCCAGTCAATCAGGCAGACCAATCCAAGCAAGCAAGTCAATCACACAAAAGCATAGAATCCTAAAAAGCATATGCAACGTATCTACTACATACTCATCAAGAATCTATTTTATTGACTTGGAATCTCTTTTGAGGGTTCCTAATCCAAATTAGGGTTTCATTATGGTTTCATGTAGATATCTTTACAACTTTCCTCTTTTATATCCACAAAACCCTAAAATGGTAGTTATAGGTGCAAAACCCTAATTATCCAACTTAATCATATTAACCTCTTCCTATCGCCTAATAGGCTTAGGATCATACTAGTATCTCTTTTAAACAAAATATTTTTGAAGTTTATCTCATTAACAATCATTAACCCTAGATTAGGGTTTTTGAGCCATTGAATGCCCTTCGATATATTAAACCCTAAATTAAGCTATTTAGCACATGGATCATCTACTTAGATATCAAAACATCTTTTTATTTACAACTTGTTAATAGGCCAGTAGATTATCCATATTAATTGTCTCAATTTAATATAACATCAAATTAGGGTTTTTCCTCATTATAAAGCATTAAGATTAGTAACTTTAACCACTTTTCAAACTATGATCAAATTCAGGCTCTAAAATCATTTTTATTGAATTCCTTGCATTTTTCTGTCCGGTTTTCATATATTATGTCCTCATACAATCTACCATTAATTTGATATGAAATTTACTAATTAATCATTTTCTGGCCAATCAAGGATTGACATGTGTTCCTTTTGACTCCCTTGAGTTGCGCCAGATGGGCCGAGCATGAGCCAATCGACTTACGGCCGTGTCAACACCTGACCCCGCAAAGAAGCGTGCCTCACACAAGATAAAAAAATGAACAGAAAAAGATGTCACTACAACAAACACTCACTTTAGTGGCCTTTTAGAAATGCCACTGAAAAAAAAATAAAGCCACTAAACATGTTTAGTGGCATTTGTTGACACTTAAAAAAATGCCTCTAGTACCAACGCCACTAGAAAGATAGTGGCGTAAGTTGTAAATGCCACTAAATGTTTGGCTTTAGTGGCATCCAAAAAATGCCAAATAAATGCCACTAAAACATCATTTGGCATTTATAAAAAAGCCACTATCCATCAATTGTCTTTTATACAAATGCCACTAATTTTTATTATGTTGTTGTATGAAACGATTCTTTTTTAGTGTAATGGCGTATAAAAAAAGCCAATAATGACATACTAGTTCCGTATTACTACATTTTTATGGTTTTTTGTCATTCAATTTTCTGTTAATTATCAGGTTTTCTAATTGAATCCCAATTGCTGCCGAACTCAGTTTTCTAAAAGTATGAATATTTTTTATTTATAATGAAATGACAATTACATGGGGAGAACATTTTACCTTGCCCCTTAGATTGAATACAACACCTCCACACTCAAGGCTACAATTCTTTGTTCGAAAGAACAAGTTACAACTACATCACTTCTCTCGTTTGCCAACAAATCAAGTTCTTCGTCATCTTCATTCTTAGATATAGTTCCAACAAATTCTTTATGTTCCAATTTATGTTCATATGAGAGCACATCTACTAGTTGGGCATCTGAGACATACCTCAACAAACTCATTTTCTATTGATGCATGCCTACAATCTGCACATGTTGTTTCTCTAGTTGTTTCTCACTTCCAGCATTTCTTCTAGATCTTTCACAACAAGAATCAGCTCGGCATCCGATCTTGAGTCTTTTGAAGCTGCAAATGAAGGGTACACCGTCATCTGTGTTCACAACAAGAATCCTCACATTACCAAAGGTTACACCATCATCTTCAAAAGCTGTAATGATCTAATATTAACTCTCATAGAACCTTCTCCATCTTGGGTCTCGGAAAACCTATCCCATAAGAAGAAGAACCATGTGACATCTAGGAACAGCAGAGACAGACTAAAGATGCCTAATTGTACATGTAGCATAATCTAGTGCAACATTACCGCAATGCAATGAGAAAAAGCATAAGGGATCCCATTAGTCCAAACTTCTAAGGCAGTAGCAGCACCAATTCGTTTCAGAAGATCAGGATCCCTGTTTCAGTAGAAGAAAAAGATCTAGTCAATGGAATTTCATATCCATAAGGAGCAAGAAATGTGATTATTGGATGATATACTTCATATAAGTTCATATATTTAAGTGGTTATCACTATATTTAGATTATCACTATCAATAATAGATAGATCTAGAGCCATTTTATCTAAACAATTAGTTCTTCTATTCTTAAATGTATGATAATAATATATTGATCTGTAGAAGTAAAATGTACACTATTCATTATAACAATTGGTTATTCTATTTCCAGGGAACAAAGTCCCAAAGTCTTTGCTACCTCTACCAATTTGGTCATCACTACACCCTTTTCTTCCAAATGACCCCAACAACCCATGCCGAGACTGCGCAAAAGCCAGTTGCCAAATGCCTACTTCGAGAATTAGTAGGTCAGCAACTAAAAAAGCAAGAGATGAGAGAAAAATAGATCAACTTAGGAAAGAAATAAAAAACCCCTGAGCATTCATGGCATTAGTCAACATCCAAGAAATACCTCCAACGGGCTTGGTTAACATCTGTTCCAAAAAACTATTAAACGAAATCATCCAAGAAATGCAAGCCACTGAAATTTCATTGTCATATTAGAAGATAAATAATGGGTATCAATATTACTTGTAGCGCACTAATTATCATAGGATCTTGTATGCAGCCATCTTTTGAGATACTTGATATGCATCAGCAAGACAATATGTACTACTGAAGGATCCAAGCTCCTCCACTACCTGTAACATGGAAATCATAACTATGACATCAGAAAGAAATTAATCCCTACCATATCTTCTTGGATGTAAGCTGAGCTAATGAGAATTCGAGAAAATACATGTCAAATATGGTTGTTTATAACCAAATACGCTATACGTGATAACTGAAAATAAAGGATGTGGTGTGTTCTAGTAGCATCTAATATAACCATATAAATGAAATCCCTCGTGTTGGGCATTCAACTATGGCCCATGGGAAGTACTTATGTATATTTGGTGGATTTACATGTGGTATACATAAATACAATGATCTGCATACTCTGAAATTTGGAAGCGTGAGTATGGACCAAAGTTTTGGATTTGAACATCAAACTTTCCTCTAGATTTTATAGTAAAGGACTATATAATACTCAAAAGGGTATTCATGTGGTATTTGGTGGTTGTAAGGATTTTTGATATGTAATTTTTTTGCATATTTTTTTAAAAGATGAGGTGTTGAAGGTGTAACTACTAGTGTTTTCCACCATGGATAGACTACTAAACTAATATAAATGGTAGACTTCTTTATGGTTTACTATTTCTTCATCAACCAATTTCATCACATTATATTAAAATGTTTTGTCTTAACGGTAGTCATGATCATGGTATCAAAAAAACTTGCCTGATAGCATAGGAGCTCACTCCTTGAGGGGTTGCTATCCCAATTGCACCTCGAGCAATAGGCCTAGATGTACTAGACTAAAGCTTATGTATCAAAATGTTTAAAATTTCCCTCACCCATGAACAATAGGGGGGTCATATCCTAATTTTTTTTCAACACACCAAATAAAAACCATTTACCTATTTATCAATCGGGATAATATTATGCTAATTCTGGTGTTAGTGTGGGTGGTTGAGCACAACTTGTCCTCCCTAACAGAACCCAAGTTCAAATCTCCTATTGCATACTTTAATTATGACTCATGTGGTCAACTAGGCTCTAACATACTATTTGAGGGATGGGGGACTAATGTATCTTCTAACTCAAAAACCTATTATATATGGATTTCAATATCTTGATAGTTATTAATTAACTATATAGGTTATAGAGAATCAATAATCTAGAGAAGATTGTTCATATTCATTTGATCTATGAAGAAGGATTATTTAAACCATGCCAATTAAAGCTAATGTGCCAAAGCATGTGATGATAACACTATCCATCCCAATGGGTTATTTTTAATAATTTCAAGCACCATCCAGCGGGAGTGCCAATAAATTGGAAAAAACAATGTCATAAATATTTGTAAAATTGTATTAGAGTGAAAATATATGCAATCATTGTAAACAAAATTAGGGACATGAACTATAACCGAGCATGACAATGGTTGCAGGATCAACAAAGTTATACAGTGGTGGTGTTAATCCAAAATGAGAACTAATATGAGGGTGGAGAGAATAAGATCTCAAACAAGGGTGAACTGCAACAATTATGATGAAGGTTGGCATGCATTGGGTTATGGTACGAGACAAAGAACCCAATACAATCTTGAACATAATTTCATAAGCATCTAAGGAACAAATTATATAAATACCGAAAAGTGGAATCAACTTTTATGTTTAGAATAGGATGGCTAGAACAAGGTTGCTAATTATATAACCATCTTTGGGGGATACATCATGATAGTTGGCTTTTTCACCCACCTAGAGGAAAAACGTAGAGGTTTAAGGCTTGAAGGATAAGACTATCATCAGATCAGGAGATCGGTATATAGTTAATCATAGCTCTGTTTCATAGTCAAAACATCATGATTGACTACATGAGGAAGCAACACTAATTATAACAAAATATGAGCTAGTGAAAAGAATATAGTTAAGATCAAATAGGCTAGTGAAGAGAATATTGTAAGACATGGCATTCAACATGAACATATGATTTAGTCTAAATATGATCCCAAAAGTCTGGTGGAAAAGATAGATCAACAATGAACAAAAGGGCATGCAAAGCAAATAGGTAGACAAAGCAATAGTTTATAAAGCAGGCAGCACTAGACAAAGATGATTCCCTCAACACTTGACAAATATGACTCCCTCAACACACGTCCATGAGGGGTTGCAAGAGATTTATCAATGGCACACGTGCATGAATTTGTAGATGGAAGTCAATGATACATGGTATGAATAATCCAAAACTAGAAGCAATTGGAAATGTTTATCATCACTATTGACCAAAGATTGAAGATAAAGAGACACATCAACTAAGTAACATCTCCTTGGGTCCCGACTGGCATCTTTGGTAGCCACAGAAGTGACAATAGCTACTTTAATTTTTCATTCTTGGATGTAAGTTTCAAATTACAGTGATGAATCTTCGCTCACTCAACCTAGTGGAAGAGGACAACAATCCTTTGTTGGTGCTTCACTCTGGATGGGTAAAAAGATTAGAGAATGTATGACTAATCCTAGCGGTAATTAGTTTTCATCTCTTAGAATTAATTACTTATTACTCAACCAACAACTCTCGAGGCACTCCACATAGGACAAGGCCCCTTTGTTGGAACCCCTCTGACGTGATGGGTCAAAGAATGAATAATAGATAACTGAAGTCCCACATGACGATTGGTTTTCTCCTGCATAATTCATTATTGTGTTCCTTACTCTAATAGTGGAGGTTATCTTCAGGTTATGGCCTTGATAAGCACTAATGAGCAGCTATAACATGGTAATTTGGTCCTTCTTTGGCACCAATGGGCCCATGCATTGACTATGAAAAATATTATTTCAAAATTAAAGAACAGGTTGCACTGCAACATTGATCCAAACATCATTAGTCAATAAAGAAATGAACAATGTTGTGGTTTCAAATGTGATAGCATGTGAAAAAGGAATTATTTTTGTCTAGAATATGGATGTCACAAGAGAGTGTATATTCAATTATGAATAATGCACAACATATCAAAATGTATTACGCTATGAATTAGAGCCAATCAAAATAATAAATCTTACCTTTAATATGATGAGGTCTCATGATAAAAAATAACTGTCAAACAAATTTTTGATCAGCTCCATCGATATGTCCATAAACATGTAACAACAAACTAGCAGCAGTTGTGTACACCATGATATTTTGAAGGATAGTTGAAGTGACTGAACCAATAGGTCAAAGGTAGCACGGTGTCATCCCTATTTAAGTCAAAGAATGGTGTTCAACTGCCCCCATCAATCATCTTCATGGAAGAACTACCAAAAATCTTCATCAAGATTGCTGAAAACCAGTGTGGAAGCACGTCCTAAACTATCAAACCATATAGAATTAAGCCGCAATAACATCTAAATTTGAGATGGCAACATGACAAATGAAGTACCAAAGAGCGCAACAGACAACAAGGAAGAAAAACATATGCCATTTACCTTGCCAATGTATGTGGTAGTGTCCAGCAACATCTGAAACATTGGTTCTCCTACAGATCACTTGGTTATACCTATTCAACAAATCATTTTGCACTAGAACTGATGACCCATATGCATCACAATCATATACATATATTTTTGAGAATTCCCATCTTCCTACAGAAACCATCATACATGGCAACAAGAATTTTGAAACTTAACTGACAAGATCAACTGCAATGTTGATTGAAGCTCCTGTCCAACAAGAGGCAAAAAGATACTGCAACCTTTGAGAAACATATGAGCAACATTTGAACTTTGTTTTCCTGAGAAAACTGCAAATTGAGAAATATTGTTGGTGAAAAGCTCTGTTCGCCTGAGCAACCACCAACAGCTAGAGTGGATGTAGTTGGGAAACGTATCCAACATACCTTCACCTCACCACCGTTATCTTTATCACACTTTCACCCCTTCTTCTTGAGCATCAACACAAACCTAAACATGTGCATTCAAATATATTTCCCTACAACCTGGGTCTCAACCCTCTCCTTCTCTGAAGCTACATGATGGCCTTATCTCCAACATTGTGACGGTGGCCTTGTCTCGACTATTGGGATGACCTAGTAGCTATGTTTGTTCAATCCTCTCCAACACCTTCCTATCTACCCTGCGTCACCACCCTCAGACATGATGCTGATGAGATCCTGTGGGAGCCAAGGAACATGGAGTTCGGAATTCAATGAACAAGCTACTACGAAGGCCCTGGACTTGGACTCACCCTTCAGGTGCTCAAATCATCAGGCCGTCTCCATGCAATTGTTCTCCTAGCTTTCGATTTTGGACTCCAATGTGGCGATTGTTGATTTGAAGCCTTCATCCCCTTCAAAGAGTTAGAAGCATGCTCGTTGTCTTTGAATGGGGGTGGGGGCATCCCTAGGGTCGGAGGAACTGTTGTGGTCGGGGAAGGGATGGAAAATACTAAAGTTGACGCACCAAGCCAAGTGCAGAACCACAGTGAATGAAATGCAATTAAACAAATGATTTGATTTAATAATCAAGTTACTCCCGGTCGAGGTTGGATTGGCCTTTATAATTTGTCGGTATATGATTTTGTAAATGCCAGTATCATGTGCGTCTTTTTGCAACACTTAGACTAGATTGTTTAATGGGAATTTAATAATAAACACCACTATAAGTATATGGATAATGGTGTTTGAAACAAATGCCACTTTATAAAATGCCACTAATGAGCAATTTTGTTGTAGTGTGTTCTTACCTGGATTGAAGGACTGTTGGGTCAAATAGGGGATTTCATGCCTGGTTATCTTCAACCTCCAATCATTTCGTTTCAGTGAGCAGATGGTCAACCCCCTTGTTCACTCTAGGCTTTGTTGCCTCTGTGTGTGAACCAAGGCACCAAGCTCTAAAGAGATTAATTCCATGGACATGGATATATTTCTCTCTTTGAGTTCAACATGTTGAACCCCTTAAACATCTTTCTAGTTTAGGTACTCTCAATTAGGTCTAGAATCCTACTAGATGTATCTCTATAGATCTAAATTCCTAAGTATAGGATGCTTCACCTAAACCCTTCACAGATGAGGTACTTTCCCATGCATGTTTTTTTAACATTTATAGGATAAGGATGTCATTCCACATCAATATGTGGAATTCATATATGCTCCCACTAACCTTTTGTAAACACATGTTTCATCTTTATTTTTACAAAATCAAACTCTTTGATTTCCTTATCAAATTCAAGATTCCAGCTCTGAGATGCTAGCCTTAATCCATAGATTGACCTTTGTAGCTTATAGACTTTATTTTCATTATTTGGGTTTATCAAACCTTCGTGTTGTGTCATGCACACATCCTCTATGGTATCCCCATTAAGGAATGTGGTTTTAACATCCATTTTCCAAATATGATAGTCAAAATAAATTGCAATGGCAAGTATGATCCTGATGGTTTTAACTAAGCCAAATGGTGAAAGGATTTCATCATATTGAACACCTTCAACTTGTTTGAAACATTTTCCAACCAATTTACCTTTATAGGTTTGTATATTACCATCTATGTTGGTCTTCCTCTTGAAGACCCACTTGCACCCTATGGGTTTTACCCCTTCAGGTGGATCCATCGAGGAAATACCTTTTTGGTGACATGGAGTCCATCTTAGATCCAATGGCCTAAAGCTATTTCTCATACTTTAGTCCCTCAATAGATTATAGGTAGGTTGTTGGCTCATCATCTATGACTAACTCACTGCCTTCTTGAGTCATAATATACCCACATCATTCAGGCTCAAGCATGTCTTACTAGATCTATGACATGCTTTTGTTACACGAGGAACTTGATATTCCAAAACAATTTATGATTCTTCATGTTCCTATTGTACCTCTATAGTTCAATCTTTATCTTGTTGGTCTCAAACTTTTCAAGTTATAGTTTTCTCCCACTGGTTCCTTTGAAAATAAATTCCCTTTCTAGGAATATGGGCATCCTAGCAACAAACACTTTGTTCTCAGATGGAATATAAAAGTAGCATCCTCTGGTTTCCCTAGTATTTCCAACAAAATTATATTATGTAATTTGGGACCAAGATTTTCAAGAAATTGTTTTCTCATATAAGATTCCTACTCCAAATCTTCATATAAGAGATATTGGGATAATTCCCATGCCATATATCATATGGTGTCTTTTGAACCTATTTACACAGTACACAGTTTATCGTCAAGCATGTGCCCAAAAATGAAGTCTTTAGATCCACTAGATTCATTGATGAACGTAATAGGATATGATTCCTTCTTTTTGTACATCATGATGTTTTTAGGTGGATTTCAATGTGATACATTATAAAGGTCTTCCAGAAGGTCCTTAAACTCTTGGTTTAAGTATTCTTCACATTGATCATATCAATGTGTTTTAATACTAGTACCCCCCCTTTAGCAATTGTTCTAAAAGGTCTACATGTATCAGTATGTATGAGTGGTAGATATCACTCGCTCTCTCACTATTTCTAGTGAAAGGATCTTTTGTCATCTTGCCCAACAAATAAGACTCACATGTCTCTATTGGTCCAAAACCAAAAGAGTCTAGATGACCATCCTCAAGGATTCTATATATTCATTCTTTATCTATGTACCCTAGACAACAATGCTTTAGGTAAATACTATTACAACCCCAATTTTGCATCTATTTTCATAATTGAAATGTAATGATTTTATGAGTTGGACTTAATTAAAAAGGTTATATGCTTTGCTTCAAACAATGCATTACTTTGCAAATATCCCTTTTGATAGGAATTTCGTGATTCCTCTTATTAGATTAATCCATTAAGCGATATAAAAGAGAAGAATCGAGGAAAAGTCCAAATAATAAAAAAAGGATATAAGATAATGAATATTAAGCAAAATAATTATGAGAAACACATGGAAATCTCTAGAAAGTGGCATTAATGGCCACAAAGGAATAAATTTCGTTCATATGTGATTTCAAATAGGAACAGAGCAAAGGAAATGAAAAATAATGAGAAATCCTTGCAAAAGAATATTTTAATAAAGTAATAAGAAGATGATGCAAGAAATAAAGAGAAAAGTGAGGGTTTGGTCATAATGAGAAATAATTCGAACCCCACTTGTTTTCTTGGATTACAAAAAATAGAAATAATGAAAATAAGAAAATAAGAAAGAGAAAATATATGAGAAATAACCATAATTGAGTAATATATTGCACCTAAAGAAAAGGCACGTTTCCTTTTAGATAATGAGCCCAATTATGGTAGAGAGATAGATTAAGTCTTTATGGACTTTCGCTCAAAATTTGGGATAAAACGAAGCCATGGATTAAGAGTTATGATTTTTCCAAATTATCTAAAAATCAAAAGGGTTTTCCTTTAAAAATGGAATTATGATTTTCCTTGGTTTAGACACGAGCTGTGTGGACCGTTGGATTATGATCCAACGCAGGCCATGTATCTTCTAGTTCTAGCCGAACTAGGAGATAGGCTGCGGACAGTGGATTTTCCACCTAATTTTCTCGCGATTTAGTCGATGTGCAAACAAGAAAATTTGATGGTTGAGTTAGGGAGGCAATTCTGTGCAACCTATACCCAGGTTCTTCGTGCTTTGGATGCTTCTAGAGAAAATGCCCAAATTCCTCAAAGGGCAGGTGATGGCGGGGGTTAGGAAACCCTAGAATCGACACTTAGTCCTATAAATAGGACCCCGATCGGCTTTGGAAGGCCCTCATGATCACAACCGGCATGTTCCCTACCTCTATTGTACCCCAGGCTAGCAGGACAAGATCTCTCTGGCGAGCTCAAGTTGTGGCGCCACAATGGGATTTCTCCTCTGTTTCTGGTGGAGATGAACAACAGCCATTGTTGGATCGTGATCCACGGTAGGCTACAAGAAGGGATCAAGGGCTCTGATCATCATGCGACTTCAACGAGTCATGATTGGGCACATATAAGTGTGAACCGTGCGATCGCACGCAGTCAATAGTGACTGGCGATCCGATGGCCGATGTATTTCTGAAAAATAGAAAGTAAGTTGCCTCTCTGCCGATATTTCAGAAAATGATGGAATTTTGAATGATTTGTTAAAAATCATTCCTTTGGCCAAAAATTGCAAGTAGGGAGTGCTTTTTTATCAGAAAAATGTGTAGAACATGAGAAAAATGCTATTAGAGCTTAATTGTAGATGATATTAAAAACGTATAGGGTTTTACATCTTCTAGTGCATTAATTGACAGAAAAGAAACCCTAAAATGATATAAAAATAATCATGATGAATCTTTTATGTGTTTTTGATCAATTTTAACCTGTTAAGAGTAAAATAAAGGATAAAATTATAAAAGGATGATTAGTATGTTGTCTTAGGGTTTTTATGATCATGTACATGGTTGAATGGACTACACACCCTAATTTGGGAAAATATAAGTTTTCGCAGTCATAATTCGAAATTGCAAGTATACAACTATAATATAATGATTTGTGAATGTAGTTTGGATTAAATAATCCTTAATGAAGATAATTGATATGATTAGGGTTTTGTGAATAAGAAACCTAAGAAACCCCAATTGAGTAAGGTTCCTAATTGTGGATAAATACCCTTAATATAGTAATTAGGGTTTTCTTGTGAATAAAAAGTGGATTTAATAATATATAGAGGTCATTTGTGAATTAGTCCATAATGAACTATGAATTGATGATAAATGAGTATAATGATCTTGCCACGAATTAAAAGGATAAAAATGGTAGTTTTAACATAAAAGAGGCATAATGGGCTTAATTAATGTTTAAGTGTGCCTTTAATCCGAAAGTAGGGTTTGTAAGTAATTGAATAGAAATAGGGTTTAAAATAGTAAATGAAGTGAAATCCTAAATGCAAAATGAAACCCTAAAATGGATACAGAAACCTTAGGAAGCAATTTCAAGTTGAATAGAAAGAATCTTGATAAAGTGTGTAGTAAATAGAGTACATGTGTTTTTCAGGATTCTTGATTATGTGGTTGAATTACTTGCTTGGATTTCTTTCTTGGTTGGAATTGATATTAGCTTGAGAAATCTACTGAATAAGTATGTGGTTACGCTTATGAATAATCGCTCCAGTTTCACGGTGATTCCCGAACGTTTTATCGGTTGCTTGGAAATAATTGTTGGATGCCTATTTATTTCATGCAACTATAAAGTGACTATGCTTATCACCATGAACATATATATATATATATATATATATAATTGGCTTAGATCTGAATCCACCTTTGTGGCTTGTAAAGGCTAAAAAGGGGTAATCTAGAGTAAGGGCTAGATTATCATGGGTTAGAAATTGGGCTACCAAGTGTAGTGCCATGAGACCCTTTAGCATGCCATGAGTTAAGGAGTGGGCTACTTACGGGTAATACCATGTGACTCAACCCTAGAAACCGGTTCACCTATAGGTGGGACCATGAGGGGTTTAATGGGGATCTACTATAAGGAAAGTAGCATCCAGGTCCACTATAGGGACAACGCAGAGGATAGGGAATGCATGGATCACACAATTATATTTAAACTGTAAAATTGTTTGTTAAATGGTAATTGACTGCAATACATTGTTATGAATAGTTGCATGATTATTATTTCCCCCACATACCAACTTTATGCTGACAGACGTTTTGTTTTTCAGCGTTTTAGGTACAAAGCCAAAAGGACAAACAGTAAATCGTCATATTGTGAAATACATAAATTAAAATACAAGGAGGATTAGTTAGAGTAGAATTCATGTGTATAGAAGTTTAGAGATCCTAGTTTTCAAAAAGGTATGCAAAAGTTTATTTTCTTACAGCTTTCCAGTTTAGTCTGTTAAAATTTAATAATTGTTCTTGGTTAACTGCTGAACCTTTGATCTGGAAATTATGTGTGTGGATTTGACCTCTCGGTCTCCCTTAATTGGGGGTTACTGGAAGGTGGGGTCGTAACATTTGGTATCAGAGTGTAGGTTACTCACTTAACCATTAATAATTATTAAATTTTACAAACTCCATAGAACCCAAGGGAGTTATTAGAGGATTATCTGAAAGACGGAGGTGTATAGAAAAGGATCATGACCGGGGGATAGCAATATTTTCCTCCGCACTGCTAGTTGGAATATGAGGACTCCCGAATCTGTGTGACTGCCTGGCTAAAGTCTTAGGGTATGAATAAAAATAAGATACCTTTAGGACTTTCTCATCTTATTCATCCCTTCTCATCACAAATTCTGCTAAGGACCTTAAGGATTAGGGTTTTCTCTCTTTTCCTCACCCTCTAGAGGTACGAGTAAGGTTGATAGGGTCTAAGGAATCCTCCACCAAATAAATGAAAAGCATGTAAATAAGATGTCATGGACTTAATCTTAATAGAGTAAGCGTAAACTAAAGAATAGATACATGCTTAGGTCGTAAGACATGAGTTGTATTAGCCCTCAGTAGAGACCTGAGGCTAGACCTTCTTATCATGAGGATAAGTAAAGAGAGTTATTATTGGAGGTAGAGACCTCCATTATAAGTAGAGACCTGGCACATCCTCTAAGGATGATGTTAACCCTAACCCTAAGTGAAGGTTAGCGAGAGAGAGATGACACGAAGATTTAGATGTCTTGATGGACCAGGTGTGTGGGCATGCCTTGGATGCCATATGAGCCATGAGAGGTTGGATGACCGAGTGCCTTCGGCAACCCAACCCTGGGAAGTGTCGTGTAGGCTAGAGCGAAGGATAGATCCTTCCTTGATGAGGTTAGGGAAGAACCCATGGAAACCCCATGAGCTTATATGAGCATGGCATAGTAGGCACCCAGATACGTCAGTAGTGCAAACAGTAGGTTGAAACCCTGGCCAAGGGAGTATGGAGGATAGCTTATGAGATAAGCATAAAGATATATGGATAACCTTGAGCAAACATAATAGGATTCACCCACATGGAGGTATGCTTATGAGCTTCATCCTCCTTGGAGAGAGAACCTCGGCTAGTAAGGTAGTTTGTAGGGTTAGCTCTAGAGAGAGTAGAACCCATGCAAGAAGGTTGGAAGCCTAGACTCCAAGATATGAGGAATAGTGGGGAGTTGAGGAGGATGCGACCTAAGTGGATGATAATGGTTGCCTCATGCTTGATCCCTGAAGGCTGAGGATATCTTGGTTTCCATGAGAGGAACCAAACTCTAGAGAGAGGATGAGTCCGCTGGTACCTCTATGCCTAGGGTATAGGTGTTTACCTCCTAAGATAGGGAGAAGAGTTCCTTAGACCTGGAGAGGTTTAGTAAGTAGGTTGTGAAGCCTTATACCTTGTTGGATGACTATGAGGAGGACTCAACCCCGAGGTAAAAGGATAATGGAAGTGCATGTCATACCCTATACATGCTTGGCTCATGGTTAAAAAGTTGAGTAGGCAAGTGGACATCAGAAAAGAAAACCTAGGGTTCTTAGGCCTAAGAGGGGAAGTGTTGTACCCGGTGCTCATGATGAGTTTTAAGTTTATATAGTCCGAGCATGGTACTCTTCATATAGAGGAAAAGGAAACCCCTTAAGTTTAAGGTATGTATGACAAACCCCTCACAGCTAAGTTGATGACATGGGAAGGTATGATCTTGATCCAATGATGGAGGACGAGAACAAGTATAACCTAGCATGGTTGAGTAGGTGGTCTGCTTGTGCCTTAGTGGCTTGCTAGGGTTAAGCATGCTAGACCTAAGGACGATTGTGACCTTGGTTATCAAGTTATAGTTTCCTCCCATCCTGGGAGAGGGACCCTTTTGTAGGGTGTATACCAATCTTGTTGGTTTAAGGTAACCTAAAGAGGTCTCATAGGATCTTGAGAAGCTAAGTGAAAAGTACATGGTATGAAAATGAACTTGTATACCCATAGATATCCATCTCTAAGTGCATGTAGATGTGTAACCATGGAGGTAACTGGTATGGGGCCTGACCGAGGTAGGCAGGTCATCATGCCCCTATGAAAGGATGAAAGTCAGCCCATGAATGCAGAGAGAGAGGTGATGAAGGCTTGGGTAAGGTTCTAAGTTAAACATGTACTATAAGAGAATCCTAACTCTATCCTAGGATCAGGTAGGGATAAGACCGATGGAAGTAGGAGTTGCCTAATTCCCTAGTTGCACATGACCATAGGGTCGGGAGGTAACAACTATCATTGTCTGAGGGCCATGGGTTAGGAGATTGATCACCTTCATGAACTCATGGGACCCAAAGGGCATATGAGTAGGGCACTCTCTGGATGCATAAGGTAAGAGGGATGACCCTAAAAGTGCTGGCACCCTATAGACCTAGAGGAAATGAGAAAGGATTGGGTGGTGACCCAAGTAGGTTTGAAACTAGTTTTCCATGGAGGTAACTTTGATAGTAAGATGATTGTAATATAGAGGCATAAATGGCACATTTCTACTTAGAATTAAAGGTGTAATGGCAAGGTGGGATGTACCATCTCTACTCTTGGAACAGGAAGAACTTTGTATTTGGACTGCAACCAAATGCTTATTTCCTCTTGTTATGAGAGTGAGAGATAGGAAAGTACGCATGCCATACACCAAGGATAAAGATGATGTGGGTTGGAACGCTGCCATGAGATATGGGGACAGGAAAGATAACATACCCTGGTAAAGTGAATGATACATGGATGGTTTGCAAACACTAAGAGGAATGAGGTAGTCACCTTATAAGGATGGTTTTAGCATGAGCTATGAGTTATACAAGGTTGAGTTTGAAAACCAAAGGAAGGAGCTCAGAGTTTTCTTGATGAAGATAGACTTAGAGTTCGAGTTTGAGAGGATAAGTGAAATACATGGAAGTGTATGTCTTCAATGTTACCTATCACCTAAGGATGTGAAGTGGTAATGGATGCTCTGGATGAGATACAGCTACCTAGTTAGATGGAGGCTAGAAGAGGTTGATAGGATAACCCCCAGTTGGAAAGAGAGATAAGTTTGGCTAATTTTCAGATGGAACAAGGTTTGTTGAACAAGTTAGTGGTTGTCTAGTTAGCCAGCCTGGGGCTTATCGTGATAAAAGGATGGTTGTAGAACCTCAGATGCACTTCACTGAAAAGGAAGGTGTGGAAACCCTGTTTAGAATGGTTTAGAGTTTCTGAGGAATCGATCTTAAGGAATCATGACAATACTGGAGATCATGATTTAAGATTACCATATACCGTGGTACTACCAAGATAATAAGTTACAATAGTACTTTGGATTCTTAAGATGAAGTTGAATGGGGTAAGTTGCCATGCAAGCCTAGAGGTGAAGGACGAACACCAGTAACCCAGTGTTTTGACACAGAGGATAAATAATCCTTGAGAGGGAATGGGAGATCATCATTATGGATATTGTAAGTCTCCCCTAGACCAAGGAAGGTCGATATGCAATATGGGTTATGGTAGATTGCCTTACCTATATGACATGAGAAAGAAATAGTATTGTTAAGGGATAGATCGGTTTGAAATACACATGAGAGAGATGGTTCAACTACACCATGATGCGAGTTCAAAGGTTCTTGAGTATAACCTAAAGATTCACTTCCAGGAGTTGGAATTAGATACATGAAGAACTCAATGTTAGTATAGTTTATCACCCCTAACTAATGGTTAGTATAATCCAGACTAGAGGGTCTGATGAGAGCATATGTGCTCATTCAGGGTGATGCATAGAGACAGTTCTTGTCCTATGAAAGATGTGATGATAACTACCATAGCCAATATTGTGATGTAAAGAAGCATGGTAGGGGAGGTTGAGTCGGTCACCACTTCATTAAGAAGATGTTGGTGAATGGACCTCACGAAGGTCAGAAAAGGGCCACATTGTATGTAGATGAAGTCACTTTGATCGGGCAATGGATGAAAGGAGCCTAGAGACGACATGAGTCATGAGCTGATGCAAAGTAGACTGACATACAGTTCACTATGGGAGAATATGTGACATGAAAATCCGACCCCTCTGATGCTATAGTTAAGAAAGTTGAGTCCCCGATACATGGGTCCATTTGAGATGGATTGATGGAGAAGATTATGGTCGACCTTAACCCTCAGGATAATGTAATGTGTGATGATTTCCCTGTGTCCAATTTAGAGCACTTTGTGAGGTACCCAGATCATGTGCGGAGCAATGAACCTACTGAGCCCCAATGGAGGCTGAAATGACCTGAGTCACCTTGAGGTTTATAGATGCCAAGGTGAAAGAACTCACAGAAAATAATATGTGATGATAAAGGTTCTTTGAAAGCACCATGGATAGGGCAAAGCCACATAGGGGCCAATGATGGACATGGAAAAAAAAAATCTTATCCTGAATTATTTGGTTGCTTGATGGAATTTTGAGGACAAAATTCTTATAAGAGGGGGAGGATGTTACAACCCCAATTTTGCATGTGTTTTCATAATTGAAATCTAATGATTTTATTAATTGAACGTAATTAAAAAGGTTGCATGCTTTGCTTCAAACAATGGATTACTTTGCAAATATCCCTTTTCACTAGTACATAAATGGGTTATAACGTCACTACCTGTAGGGTCGGTTTTTGCCAATAACCGACCTTATATGTCTAAAAAAAACGTAGGCACCACTTAAGACCTTTTGGGTCAGTTTTCTTAAAAAAATCGACCTTTTAGTGTAACTCTATAGGGTCGGTTTTCCAAATAACCAACCTTATATGTCTATAAAAATGTGGGCACCACTTAAGACCTCTTGGGTCGCTTTTCTTAAAATAACCAACCTTGTAGTGTATCTCTATAGGGTAGGTTTTCCAAATAACTGACCTTATATGTCTATAAAAAATGCGGGCACCACTTAAGACCTCTGGGGTCTTCGCGCGGCAAAATTTTGCTTAATTTTGGCTTCACGCGGCAAAAATTTGCTTGATTTTGGCTTCGCGCGTCGATCTATAGGGTCGGTTTTTCCAAATAACCGACCTTATATGTCTACAAAAAACACGGGTTAGACATCTTGAATCCTGTTTGCCTTCACACATGTATAAGCACCTCTAGGGTCGGTTTTTTCCAAATAACCGACCCTAAAGGGCTCCTCGGTCGACAATATTGTCACCGACATCAATTTTGGATCCAGTTTAGTTCACACATGTATAAGCACCTCTAACGTTAGTTTTTTACTTTTAACCGACCCTAAAAGGCTCCTCGGTCGACAAATTCATCGACCGAGATTAATTTTGGATCCAATTAAGTTCACGCATATATAAGCACCTCTAGCGTCAGTTTTTTACTTTTAACTGACTCTAGAGCTCTTCTCGGTCGACGAATTTATCGACCGAGAACCTCTCGGTTGACAAATTCGTCGACCCAGAAGGAGCCAGATTTCACAAATGTATAAGCAACTCTAGCGTCGGTTTTTTACTTTTAACCGACCCTAGACCTCTTCTTGGTCGACAAATTTGTCGACCGAGAAGAAGCCATATTTCACGTGTATAAGCACCTCTAAGGTCAGTTTTTCCTTATAACCGATCATAGAGCTCCCTCAGTCGACGAATTTGTAGACCGATAACCTCTCGGTCGACAAATTTGTCGACCGAAAAGGAGCCAGATTTCACATCTAGGGTCGGTTTTTTCTTATAACCGACCCTAAAGGGCTCCTCGATCGACAATATTATCGACCGACATGAATTTTGGATCCAGTTTAGTACTATTTTTCAAATTAATCATTCTAAATTTACTTAATGCATAAAGTTTCTTAATCTTTGAAATCTTGTGTAGTCTAATTTGTATGCATTTCATTAAATTTAAGCCAACCCAAATATATATAAAGTAAAGAGATAAAATACGTATTCATACTCATTTCATGACTATTCCAATCCTTACTTTCAAAATTCAATTCACCCTTGTCTATTTCTTTTCATATATTTGCATATATGTACCATGTCTATTGCCTTCTAATGGAATTTTGGTTAATAAGGACACTCCTTTTATCCTTATAAAAATCTGAATTGATGGAGTACCATGGATTATGGTTGCTTCTTCTTACTCTTTAACCTTTAGTCATCTTCCCAGTTCATTATTATGTGAGATGTATAAAAGTCTTTCATTCATGTAGGCTTTACTCATTATTCCATAAGTTATACTACAATAGATGTATTAGACTTTGATTATCATTGTAAAACTTAACAAATTCAATCGAACTAATAATACCTATAGTTGGAATTTCATCATATATACAAGATCATATGTATAAGCACCTTAGAGTTCCCTCGGTCGACAAATTCATCGACCGAGAAGGAGCTAGATTTCACGTGTATAACACCTGTAGGGTCAGTTTTTTCCTTATAACTGACCCTAAAGTGCTCCTCGGTCGACAATATTGTCGACCGACATGAATTTTGGATCCAGTTTAGTTCACGCATGTATAAGCACCTTTAGAGCTCTCCTCGGTCGACTAATTTGTCGACGGATAACCTTTCGGTCGACAAATTAGTCGACCGAGAAGGCGCCAGATTTCACGTGTATAAACACATGTAGGGTCAATTTTTTCTTATAACCGACCCTAAAGGACTTCTCGGTCGACGAATTTGTCGATCGACATGAATTCTGGATCCAGTTTAGTTCACGCATGTATTAGCACCTCTAGCGTCGGTTTTGTACTTTTAACCAACCCTAGAGCTCCCCTCGGTCGATGAATTTGTCGACCGATAACCTCTCGGTCGACAAACTTGTCGACCAATAACCTCTCGGTTGACAAACTTGTCGACCGAAAATGTGTTTGAGTATTTTTATATAACCAAACACGGGCACCACTTATCTTTAGCGTCGGTTTGTTTATTTTAACCGATGCTACAGGTCGAGCCTCTCCTTTAAAATAGCCGAAACCTAGTCTTTCTCCCCCGCGAAACAAAATTTTCGTTCTCTTTTTCTCTCCCGCGGCGCGGATACCTTTTCTGCGACGGATACCTTCTCTACTTCTCTCCCGTGAAGCACTTTCCACCTCTCCACTCCGCCAAAGCCTTGCCTCCTCTCCACGAAAAGAGCTCTTCGTCGCCGCCTCTCCACACTTCCACAAAGGTCGCCGCCTCTCCGTGAAGGTCATCTCATCCTCCATGAAGGTCGCCGCCGTTTCCAAGTAAGGTCGCCTCTGTTTACAAGTAAGGTTCCCGAGTTCGTTTCCGGGTTGGGATCCACCTTTCTTAGTCTTGGTAAGTGAGATCTGTCTCTTTTTCTTTGTTTTTATTGTTGTTCTATCTTCCTCTCTCTTCTTCTTGGCTGAATCCATGAAGTTCCATGGTGGAGCTTGAGATAATGGTTGAAAACATCTTCCACTCTCTTCTTCTTACCTTTTCCACATAGGGTTTGCTTCCTTTTTGGAAAAGGAACCAGCTTGGTGAAGAGGAGTGCCCAAGCTAGGGTTTCTTCCCCATTTTTCTTCAATCTACCTTGCTGTTTTGAGTTTCTACATCATCTCTAAGGTGAGTTATATAACATTATCCATTATTATTGTTCACTCTTACGTTACATGTACATGATTTTGCCTTAAAAATATTGATCCAAGTATAAAGATATACCTTTACCTAGGATGTGAGCTTGTATGATAGTTTTTTGTATCATCTTAGATGAACCCTACATCTTGTGAATGATTTTTTTGATGGAAGTGGTAATCATAGACTTTGTTTGCATATGGATAGCTTTTAATCTCTCAAAAGATGTATATTTCTAGGATTTTAAACTAATTTTTCCTCCTTATATTTCAAGGAATCTATCATTTTGTAAATTATGATGTGATTATGAATCATTTTTATCATGAATGTGTGGTTTTGAATGGTGATGGTAGAGCATCAATGCTCCCCTCTCCTAGAATATATGAATCTTCATTTCTATTTCAGTTTGAAAATTTCAATGTACCCCTCGGTCGAAAATTTTGTCGACTGAAATATATTCGGTCGACAATTTTTTCGACCGAGGGGTACACTGAAATGTTTATTTAAATTTTTAGTGTCAGTTATTGCAAAAAACCGACCCTGTAAACTCTCTCGGTCAACGAATTTGTCGACCAATAACCTTTCGTTCGACAAATTCGTCGACCGAGAAGGAGCCAGATTTCACGTGTATAAGCACCTTTAAGGTCGGTTTTTCCTTATAACTGACCTTAGAGCTCCCTCGGTCGACGAATTTGTCGACCGATAACCTATCGGTCGACAAATTCATCGACCGAGAAGGAGCACTGAAGTGGTTATTCAGTATTTAGTGTCAGTTATTCTAAAAAAACTTACGCTGTAAACTCGACCTTAGAGCTCCCTCGATCGACGAATTTGTCGACCGATAACCTTTCGGTCGACAAATTCGTCGACCGAGAAGGAGCACTGAAGTGGTTATTCAATATTTAGCGTCGATTATTCCAAAACAAATGACCCTATAAACTCTCTCGGTCGAGAAAATTGTCAACCAAAAATGTGTTCGGTCGACAATATTCTCAACCGAGAGTGTTTACAGGGTCGGTTTTTTTGGAATAACCGACCTTACAGGCTCCTTTTTTCTCGCCTGGGTCAAATTTTTTACAACCTTTTGCGTCGGTGTTTACTTTGTAAGGTCTGTTTTTTCTAGTCAAATAAACCGACGCTATAGAGAAAAGTCTATAGCGACGGCCACTTAGGCATCGTTTAAAAAGTGACACTGCAGGCTTAAAAAAATCGACACTACAACCCATTCCTAAAAAAGTGTTTGATAGGAATTTCATGATTCCTCTTATTAGATTAATCCATTAAGCGATATAAAAGAGAAGAATCGAGGAAAAGTCCAAATAATAAAAAAGGATATAAGATAATGAATATTAAGCAAAATAATTATGAGAAATACATGGAAATCTCTAAAAAGTGGCATTAATGGCCACAAGGAATAAATTTCGATCATATGTGATTTCAAGTAGGAAAAGAGGAAAGGAAATGAAAAATAATGAGAAATCCTTGCAAAAGAATATTTTAATAAAGTAATAAAAATATGATGCAAGAAATAAAGAGAAAAGTGAGGGTTTGGTCATAATGAGAAATAATTCGAACCCCACTTGGTTTCTTGGATTGAACGGAATAGAAATAATGAAAATAAGAAAATAAGAAAGAGAAAATATATGAGAAATAAGTATAATTGAGTAATATATTGCACCTAAAGAAAAGGCACGTTTTCTTTTAAATAATCAGCCCAATTTTGGTAGACAGATAGATTAAGTCTTTATAGACTTTCCCTCAAAATTTGGTATAAAATGGAACCATGGATTAAGAGTTATGATTTTTCCAAATTATCTTAAAATCAAAAGGGTTTTCCTTTAAAAATGGAAATCTGATTTTCCTTGGTTTGGACACGAGTTGTGTGGACCATTGGATTCTGATCCATCGCAGGCCATGTATCTTCTAGTTCTAGATGAACTAGGAGATAGGCTGTGGACAGTGGATTTTCCACCTAATTTTCTCACGATTTAGTTGATGTGCAAACAAGAAAATTTGATGGTTGAGTTTTGGAGGCAATTCCACACAACCTATACCCAGGTTCTTCACACTTTGGATGCTGCTAAAGAAAATGCCCAAATTTCCTCAAAGGGCAGGTGACGGTGGGGGTTAGGAAACCCTAGAATCGACCCTCGGTCCTATAAATAGGACCCCGATCAGCTTTGAATAGAAAGAGTCTTGATAAAGTGTGTAGTAAATAGAGTACCTGTGTTTTTCAAGATTCTTGATTATGTGGTTGAATTACTTGCTTGGATTGCTTTCTTGGTTGGAATTGATATTAGCTTGAGAAATATACTGAACATGTATGTGGTTACGCTTATGAATAATCGCTCCAGTTTCATGGTGATTCCCGAACATTTTATCGGTTGCTTGGAAATAACTGTTGGATTCCTATTTATTTCATGCAACTATAAATTGACTATGATTATCACCATGAACATATATATATATATATATATATATATATATATATATATATATATATATATATAACTGGTTTAGATCTGAATCCACCTCTGTGTCTTGTAAAGGCTAAAAATGGATAATCTGGAGTAAGGTCTAGATTAACGTGGGTTAGAAATTGGGCTACCAAGTGTAGTGCCATGAGACCCTTTAGCATGCCATGAGTTGAGGAGTGGGCTACGTATGGGTAGTGCCATGTGACTCAACCCTAGAAATAGGTTCACCTATAGGTGGGACCATGAGGGGTTTAATGGGGATCTACTATAAGGAAAGTAGCATCCATGTCCACTGTAGGGACAGCGCAGAGGATAGGGAATGCATGGATCGCGCAGTTATATTTAAACCATAAAATTGTTTGTTAAATGGTAATTGGCTGCAATACATTGTTATGAATAGTTGCACGATTATTGTTTCCCCCACATACCAGCTTTATGATGACCGATGTTTTGTTTGTCGGTGTTTTAGGTACAAAACTAAAAGGACAAACAGTAAATCGTCATATTGTGAAATACATGAATTAAAATATAAGGAGGATTAGTTAGAGTAGAATTCATACATGGATAGAAGTTTAGAGATCCAAGTTTTCAAAAAGGTGTGCAAAAGTTTATTTTCTTACATCTTTCCAGTTTAGTCTGTTAAAATTTAATAATTGTTCTTGGTTGATCACCGAACCTTTGATCCGGAAATTATGTGTGCGGCTTTGACCTCTCGGTCTCCCTTGGGGTCGTAACAATATCATTTGAGTTATTGAGTCATTCTGTATATTTGTCTCTAGAACTATCGAGTATAGACTATGAGATAGTGTGGCACTACCATAAAAGATCTTTATCTTTATAATAAAACATCAACCTTTCCTTATATGAAATCCACTCTTATGTAAAAAAGATACATATATGATGTTTCTATTAGTGGAAGGTACATGATAGAAATTCACTAATTCTATTACAAGCCCACTGGGCTTAGATAAATGATAGGTTCCAACTGGAGTGGAAGAAACTCTTAATCTATGTTGTTTCATCTTATCTAGCTTACTTCTACTCAGATCTTGAAGTGGAGATCTCTATCTCATACTTCTTCTTGAGTTACTCTATAGAAAGAGGGTAGTTCCTTTGCTAGTATCCAAGCTGGTGAAATTGGTGGTGCTTTCTGATGCATGTGTTTTGAGTCATTATTATAGGCTCATTTTCCCCGATTTTCATGTTTAGTTTGGGCCTTTATTTGACCTATTATGCATGGAATGTCATTGATAGCCTATATTTCCTTGAATGCATCAAATTATATGATTTCAACCATTTTTACTAGCATTTTATGCATTCTAAGTACTCATTATGCTTTTATGTGATTTCAGGTACAAGACAGTTCTACACAGCTCGGTGCTACCGACCTTGTAATAGTCGGTGGTACCAACTTACCCTCAGTGTTGTACCCAAAAACCATCCAGAACTCGATGCTACCAACAGAGAAACTTGGTGCTACTGAGATAGCATCAGTAAGCCCAACATGTATCGAGAAAACTTGATATCACTGAGCTGGAGAGAGGTTGTTCAAAATTGCAAAAAGTCGATGCTATCGAGTCCAAGTTGATAGAACCGATTGGATCGGGATCACACGACTAAACCTAAGTGACTCGGTACTACTGACTCACCTAGTCGGTACTATTGAGTCTGCCCAATCAGGTTGACCACATATTTGTTTCTAATCTAATGGTGGACATAATTTTAGACCCTAAGTGATTACTATGACTTAGGGGGGCGACGACCAGACCTAAGGGAGCCCCCATTTTGATTAGACGATGACTAGAGAGAGAGATGAGAAGAACGAAGGACTGAATGCTTCACCTAGGAAGATCTGAGCACCTAGGGAGGACGGTTCTATAGTCGGAAGACAGCAGAACACATGTGCAATGGAGGGGATCATCCGGACGGGAAAAGATCCAGGGGTTACCTTAGTTTCTACTATGTTCCCCACATTTTTCTTCTTCCTTCTATGTGTTTTATGATGTAAACCATGCAAGGATAAAAAACTATATTTTTTAGGACCTGAGAGTAGCCCGGATATACACTGCAATTGATTTCTATGCATTAATACCAAATTATCTCATTTCTACTGGATATAATTCTATGAAAATTTCATGTTCCTTTTGTGCTTGATCTCCAGGAATGGAGGGATTAAGGGTTGGAAAGCATATTATTATTTGTATATTGCACCCTTTGGTAAAAGTAAAGAATATACAAGAGGAGAAACCCAAAGTATAAGTATAAAGCACCTAACTAATCGAACCAATAACCACAGGAGTGGATTGGCATTATATTAGGTAGTGAATTACACTACGGGAGCAGGTAATTCTAGCTACAAGCTCCTTATCTAGGGATTGAGATAATAGATATTAGTGTGTGGGATTGATTGTTAATGGTATTTGTGGTGAAACCACCTCCTAAAGAATTCATTCTCCTTCTGATTTACATAAACCATTAGTTTGTTTACTTTAGTGTTCATTTGACAATTCAACTCAATTCAAACAGTCATCACCGACCTAGTTGATTGATATGTAGTTAGTAGTAGTCTATTGGAGAAACGCTTCCCTGTGTTTGACTTGGGCCTCACAGGGCCTTATTACTTCGATACGTTCACTTGCATTTTGCACATAGTAAATCGTGTGTCAAGTTTTTGGCACTGTTGCTAGGGAAGCAAAAACATCCAACACTATGAGTGTTGTAGTTGGCCACTCTAGGCCAATTTTTATTTTTTTTCTATTTTATTTCTTTATTTTAAAGCTGAATTATAATAATTTCTTCATTAAGTACAACCTTCTGGACTTGACATCCATTCTCATTTTTTTTAGGGACACTAGTGCATGGTGCAGACCAGATCCATAGACTATGGTGAACCATCTTCACCGGACTTTGAACAAGAAGAGTTCTTATAAGGAGAGAGAGAGCTAGGTAGATCTGTGGATATGTTCAATAGAATGCCTTCACCAAACCCTCCTTTTATTGAAGAACCAGAGGCACCAACAGTACCCGAGCCAAGAGAAATGGGGGATAGAGCAGACGAACCAGAAGAACAGACAATATGAGAGAGAATCAAGGATTCATCGTCCATGGCCCAGAAAGGGCCCATCAAAAGACAAGTTATCAATGTGGGTAACTACAACATAGAGCCTGGAATCATTGCTTTATTCAAATCCTAGACATTCCATGACCACCCTTTTAAAGACTCAATGACAAATATCAGAAACTTCATGTAAAGTTGTGATATGGTGAAGATAGTTAGGATTCCAGCTAGCACAATCTACCTCAAGCTATTTTCATCATCACTTCCAGATGGTGTGAAGCTGTGGTTTGACAATTTGGATGACAAGATCATAGAGTCCTGGGATCAGATGATAGATGTGTTCTTTGAACGCTAGTTTCATCCACAAAATATGAATGATCTAGTGAAGAAGATTCATAACTTCAAGTAGCAGGCTGATGAGTCGTATTCAGAGGCATTGGAAAGATTTTAGAACATGCTTAGAAAAGTGCCTCATCATGGTATTGATCTATAGAGGCATGCCAAAATATTCTATTATGGTCTACATAAAAGGGAGAGAACAACCCTTGACAGTGTGGGAGCAGGGTTATTTCTCAACAACAAGCCTGCTCGCTGCCTTGAAATCCTCAAGAACATGTATAAGAATCAGTCATGGGTGGAAGAAAGAGAACTACCAGCCACTATAAAGAGTGTTAGTGAATCTAAGGTGACATCTGCTTTAAACAAACAGTTAGACCTCATTCCCAAGATGCTATGTGCTCCAGATAAAGGCTCTGCTGAAGAAGAGGAAGGAGAATGCAAGTACGTGCGCCAGGGTCAATGCAAGAATAATGATTATTCATGAAGGAAGGACCTCAAGTTCTCATGGAGAGACCCTAATAAATTCCAACAAGATCCATCACATGCACATCAGAAACAATGAAGGCCACACCAGTATTGTGGTCAAGCCCAGTATCCACCAGTATAGCAGAAGATTGACAAGATTGAACAAATGATGGGTAAGCTAGTGAGTTAGAATGAGCTGCAGATTGCATAGATGTAAAGGGACCTTCATAATCAAAGGGCATGTATTCGCAGCATTGAAACGTAGATATACTAGATAGAAGCAGATGTGAGTGCTTTAAAGCAACCGATTCAACAAGGCTTTTTAGCAAATACCAATGTCCCTTCCAGAAATTAGCATGTGAAAGTGGTTCTACTTCATAGAGGAAAAAAGCTACTGGATGGTGCACCACACAAGGAAGTCATAGAAGAGGCAAAAACTCAAGCTAAACTAGTGGAAGTGGAAGAACCAACCATGTTAGCCCAAGAGAAAACTACAAAGGAGCAAGCTGATGAGGTTGTAGGCAATAAAACTCAAGCCTACATACCACCTCACCAAAGGGCATTTGTGCTTCCTGTGCCATTTCCTAACAGTCTGAAGGCTACCAAGATGGACAAATAGTTCAAGAAGTTTCTAGATAACTTTCAAAAGTTATATGTGAACATTCCCTTGATTAACACAATAGAGAAAATACCATTTTATGGGAAGTTCTTGATGGATATCATTACAAAGAAGAGGAAGATTTTAGAGTTTGATGTGCTAGTATTCAAGGAACAAGTTAGTGCTTTCATTTTGGGCACACTTCCACCTAAAAGATAGGATCTAGGGTGCTTCAATATCACGTGCTTTATAGGGAAGACAAAATTTGGAGAGACTTTATGTGATTCAGGGGAAAGCATCAATTTGATGCCCTTATCTACATTCAAGAAGCTTGGACTCAAGGAAATGAGGAAGAGAAGCATGACAATCCAATTGGCAGATAATTTAGTAGTGAAGCCATATGGTATATGTGAGGATGTTCTGGTAAATTGATGACACTTTATTTTTCATACTTTTTTTATATATTATATACCTCTTTTAGTATATCTTTTCTTAGTTTTTCCCATAATTTTACCACCTTTTTGACTAAAACCTCACTTACATGGTTTCAGGTACATTCACAACCCAGATCGCGGTCTTTACCTTGACCGTGACCCACTTATCCCTCAACCGCGATTGTGATTTTGGAGCTCCTTTGGGATCGATGTCATCAGGCGTTGAAGATGGACCACGACCATAACAAAGCCGCAATCATTTCTTAATCACGACCATGACATTGGTCACGATCGGAACATGGGTCCCAAATCAGACCAGGGGTCGCGGTGTATTTGGAGACCGCGATCAACACAGACCACGATCAAGAAGGACCGCGACCGGTTTGGAGACTGTGGTCACTGTTGAATCCTTACAAATCATGACCGAATAAGAAGACCTCGACCTCAACCTCGACCTCTCCAAATACAAGGCACAAGCCAACCTCCATCGTGATCATCACCAGACCATAACTAAGTTCAACTGTGATGAAAGGAGGAATAAAGAGAAGAATGCGACTGCGGTCTCACCCCTTACCCAACCAAGACCGCGACCGAGGTCTAGGCTTAAGTCGGTGGAACGTGCCTATAAATAGCACACCCATTTGTCTTGTCAAATCATTAGATCATAGATCGGATCTCGGGGCTCACGAAGTGTTACTACATCCCTGACTCATTCTAGACCATCCCATCAACCAGTCTTAGATCTGCAAAGGCAGAAGCTAAGGAGAGAGAAGGTTGAACATTCCTTCTTTGATAGAAGAAGACCATCTACGCCGTCGACATGATTAGATCCAGATATGAAGAAGTAACATGTCGTATCACATCTCTTCTCTCTAGATCTATCATTCCATTTTGTTGTACTTCCCTCCTCTCTGCGTGGGACTTCATGTATCCATCTTTTTGTAATGTCGTTACACTGTCCACAAGCATGAGCGGCTAAACACCTTAACTTGGGTTGGGAGTAGCCACTAAGGCTCTCCCAACGTGTATATTGTCTCTTTCTGTTGAATATACATATTCTTAGAAAGATTATCTCCATGCACCTATTTTAATGCTTCACTTGTATGCTTAGCTACCATCTTGTGATGTTTCATATTTGATATCTCAAGAGAGCAATATCACTTTTATCACGTGTCATGGAGTAGTATGAATGCACAAGAGTGTTGGAATGCTAAGGCTTTAAACCATATGTTATGTTGCGTAGTTTTTGTGTGGTCATCTCGAGAAAAGGCTACCTGTAGACTTAGAGATATCCTCATCTCGAGAAAGAGTGGAATAGATGCTTTTGACGGTTGCTTGTAGTCTTGATAAGAGTATGCACGAGAGAGAGAGATGATGTTGCATGTTGGTGAGAAGTCTTCGTAGGTGAACCCCAGCCCGAGTTTCCTCTCATATACTTGTTTTGTCTTGTTTCTTTTATTTTCTTTAGTTCTTCTTATTCTTATTTTTCTTGACCTACTTTAGTTTGTGTACCATTTTTCCTTAGGGAACACCTTTTATATACCCTCTTCGGCTGGAGTATACAAGTGTTAGATTCTATGCGCTTAACACTACCAACCTTGTCCATGTGTTTGACCTCGATCGCTACATCAGACCCTATTTATCATTTTTGGGGCCTGAGAGTCAGGTTATATCATTTAAAGTCTGACTACTCTAAATCCACTTCTTTTGGACGTGCAATTTAGGACGGTCAACTTTTTGGCACCATTGTCGGGGACATGGCAAAATGGAACCATTAAGAAATCAAGTCCACTTACTATATTCCCGTGCCTCAAGCTTAGCAATAAGCTTGACATCATTGTTACTTTAAGTTTGCTACCCTGAGTTTGTGTAGAATAACTCGTTTTAACACGTCCAGTTTGCTAACTCGACTGTACGGTCTATTCAGGAATCCAAGAATAAGGAGACTTGTTCACTTTACTCCTTTTCACCATGTCACCTCGCGTGGATATTACTCCCTCTGCTGACGAGCGAGATGTGAGGAATCAACACAACCTACCACCACCAGGCACAAATGAAGATAGAAATGGACGTTACAATGATGATCACCAATATGAAGAATAAGTGGAAGAGCATGAAGAGAGACATGAAGATGATCATTGTGAGGATGACAGTCACTATGAGGAATGTCGTCATCGCCGCAGGCATAGAAGAAACCATAAAAAGCATGAAGGAGATGCTGAGAGAAATTGCAACCGTAGGGATAGTGATAGCGAGGATGACGAGGAAGGGAAGACCCTTCGTAAGTTGGCAGCAACAAGGGCCAACGAGTCAAGATGACCGATCATCGTACCGAACTTCAACGCAACAAACTTTGAGCTAAAGCCAACTGTCATATCTATGATCTAGAATAAGCCTTTCTGTGGGAACTCAAGAGAGAATCCGTACCACCATCTCAATGCTTTCAAAAATATATATGATACCATTAAGATGAGGGGAGTTCCACAAGAAGTGATTTACTGCAAGGGTTTCAACTTCTCCTTGGAAGATAAGGCTCTATCCTAGTATCTAAATCTCCCCCACCAGTCTATAGATGGGTGGAGACCCCTGGTAGATGCCTTTGTCACTAAGTTTTATCCTACTAAGAGGACGATCTGTAACATGCAAAAGGTTAAATCTTTTGCATAAAATCCAGGGGAAAACTTGCATGAAGCATGGGAGCATTTCCAAGAGTACCTGAGGGATTTCCAACACCACAATTATCAAAAGGGGTTCCTATTGACCACTTTCTACAATGGGATAACTCATACGGAGAGGACTTCGTTGAATGAAGCCATTGGCAATGATTTCCTTGGGAAGAAGGCAAGCAGAATCATGAAGATAATAGAAAACATGGTTGCACTGCAAGTAGGAGTAGACTATGAAAGGAATGATATAGGCCCATCAAAGAAGCTGGGATCTGAAGGACCATCCATGGAAGCCAAGGCTTTAGAAACTATAACAGCCCAAATTTAGAAAATAACAACTGATGTTAAACAACTGAAAGATACTAGAGGCAAAGCAAAGAAGCACACTGAGAAAGTGATGATGTGTGTCACCCACGGTGAAGGAGGACCCGTGGTCGATAAGCGTATCTACACCAGACCTGAAGAGAGTGAAGATAGTGAAAGAAAAGAGGAGACTACATAGAATGTTTCCTATGCCAACTTCAAGAGGCCAGATCACCCTAGTTTCAGCTATGGAAACAAGGATGCCGTCGAAAATTCACACCAGCAAAGAAATTCGCAAAAACTACCACCAAGTTTTGAAAAGAGGAGCAGACAAGTTCTATATACTCGAACAACCAATTATCAGACCAATAAGAATAACTACTCGGCACAAGGTAAGAACCAGACTCACCAAGGGGCAGGACCAAGACAAGGAACAAGTCAAGGCTAAGGCCAAGGATAGGGGAAAGGAAAAGATAATAGTCTGCCAGACCTAGTAACTCAACTATTTGATTTCTCTAAGAGGCAAGCTACTGTGAATGATCAACTGGCACAAAGTTCCCTAGCCAATTTTGGAATCCTAACAACTATGCAAGTCCAGATGGCAGATATGCAGATGCACCAATGCCAAATAGACTAACAGCTTGCGTAATTAGTGGAGTTTGTAAAGAACCCCTCAGGAAAAATTCCTTCAAATACGGAGACCGCAAAAATGGCTACCCTTAGATCTGGGCAGACGATGATCAACTTTGGAATAAGAAAGGACTACGAGGAAGAAAAAGATGAGGAACCACAATAGGAGAAGGAGGTTTTTTTTGAGAAGTCTGTTGATAAGGCAAACCCTGCTGAAGAAAGTTGTGAGAAAAGTGGAGGAGCTAGGTATCCAGATCCTATTGAAGAAATATTTACGAAGAAGAGCCCATATGCACCCAAAATTCCATTCCTATACAAGCTTATCAAGGCGCACTTGAAGAAAAGATATGAAAAATTCATGGAGGCAGTGAAGAAATTGAATATAGATGTCCCATTTCTAGATGCTTTAGAGGAGATGCCCACATAGACTGAGTTTTTCAAGGATCTGATCACAAATAGGATAAGAGGAAACCATGTTGAAATGGTACACCTGGAAAACATGTCTAATGCTTTTGTTCAGGCTAAACTGTCAACTAAGAAGAAAGACCCAGGAGCTTTTAACATCCCCTTTTTGGTTGGAGATAACGTCAAAAGGAAGGGCCTAGCTGACTTGGGAGCCAACATAAGCGTGATGCCCCTAAGTTTAGCACAAAGATTGGGATTGATCGACATGGTCAAAACAAGTATGAGGATTGAATTGGTGGTTCACACATTTAAGATACCCGTGGGTATAGTGGAAGACGTCCCGATTCATGTGGGATGGTTGTTCATACCTTGTGATATCATTGTGATAGATACTCTGGAGGACCCAAAGTGTATGATAATATTTAGACAACCTTTTCTAGCAACTGGAAGAGCCCTGATAGATGTTGACGAAGGCGTCATAACCCTCCGAGTTGGAAATGACTTCAATTAATTCAAAGTGAAGGATGCCATGAAGAGATCGTCTCTTTCAGAGTCAACCTACTTCATGGACAGCTATAACTAGTATTGTGAAGAGATTTAAGAAGAAAAGGCCATCGTGGACCCACTTATGAGAGCCTTGGACAACCTAAATCCTTTGAAAGAAGACCCTAAAATTGTTGATATACTAGATTATCTTAACTAAGGTGAAGAAAGTCTCAGTGATGACGAAGAAGTGATAGAGACAATGAAGTAGGCTTCTTTGGAACAGTCAAAGGAAGAGTTAGAAGCTCCAAAGACAAAACCAAAACTAAAGCCCCTACCAGAAGGGCTAAAGTACGAGTTCCTGGATGATGAGAGAAGGAATCCCATCATCATCAATGCTAACCTCACAGAAGAACAACGGGAAAGACTCGTGGAAGAGTTGAGGGAGAATAAAAGAGCTATCATATATTCAATTGAGGACATCAAGGGACTGAACCTAGCCATGTGCATGTATAGGATAAACTTAGAAGAATCGACAAGGCCATTAGTACAACCTAAAAGGAAATTGAACCAAATGTTGAACGAAGTAGTCAAGAAGGAAATATTGAAGCTATGTGATGTAGAGATTATATACCCAATAAGCGACAGCAACTGGGTGAGCCACATTCATGTAGTACCTAAAAAGGGCAGGATGACTGTAGTGAGAGGAGATAATGGTGACAATGTTGCCATAAGAAATATCACATGCTTGAGAATGTTCATAGATTATAGAAAGCTAAACTCAGCCACCAAGAAATACCATTTTCCATTACCATTTATTCACCAAGACTTAGAAAGACTTACCCACCATGACTACTTCTGCTTCTTAGATGTATATTCTAGATTCTATCAAGTCCCGATGCATCCTGACGATCAGGAGAAGATGACGCTTACGTGCATCTATGACACGTACGCCTTCAGAAGAATTCCTTTTGGCCTATGCAATTCTCAGACGACTTTCCAACATTGCATGATTTCCATGTTCTCTGACTTCTTAAAAGACATAGTTGAAGTGTTTATGGATGACTTTTCTATATATAGAACAAACTTCAATACTTGCCTAAGAAATTTATCTCTAATTCTACAAAGATGCGAGGAAAAGCATTTGGTCCTGAACTAGGAGAAGTGTCACTTTATGGTTTAGAGTGGCATTGTCCTATAACACATAGTCTCTAACAAAGGCTGAGCAAGATTGAAGCCATCTCCAAACTCCCACCACCAAAGTTAGTGACTAGGGTAAGAAGTTTCATGGGTCATGCTGGGTATTATAGGAGGTTCATCAAAGACTTCTCGAAAGTTTTGAAGCCCCTTTCAAATTTGTTAATCAAGGACGTAGTGTTCGAGTTCGATGACAAATGTTCAAAAGATTTTGAAACCCTGAAGGAGGCTTTAACCTCTGCACCAATCTTGCAAGCTCCAGACTGGGAGCTACCTTTTGAAATAATGTGCAACGTGAGTGACTATGCCATAGTTACAGTCCTAAGGAAGAAGAAAGGTTGAAAGCACCATGTCATTTGTTACGCCAGTTGTACTCTGGACAAAGCCCAACTGAACTACACCACCACCGAGATGGAGATGTTAGTGATTGTTTTCACATTTGATAAATTCCATTCATACCTTATAGGATCCAAGGTTAAAGTTTATTCTGACCACAATGCTATATGCTATCTCATGCAAAAGAAAGACACCAAGCCAAGACTACTAAGGTGGGCCCTACTGCTGCAAGAATTAGATCATGAAATCATTGATAAGAAAGGAAAAGAAAATGTGGTCATAGAACACTTGTCTAGAATAGTTTTCGATGAAGAGAATCAATTACCTGTGAATGACAATTATGTTGATGAAGTCATATTGATGGATCAGTCTGATGAGCAGAGTTTTCCGTGATTTGCAAATATCTTTAACTATCTAGTATGTGGCCAGCTGCCGCCTAACATAACATACAACTAAAAGAAGAATCTTTTCTCTGATGTTAAGAACTATTACTGGGATGATCCACTGTTGTTTAAGAGGTGTTCTGATAGTTTGTATCGAAGGTGTATATGAGAGGAAGAAGTCCAATCAATCCTAAAATAATGCCATTCTTCACCATATGGAGGACATCACAGTGGAGAAAGGACAACTGCAAAAGTGCTCCAATCTAGGTTTTACTGGCCCACACTGTTCAAATATGTGACATCTTTTGTCAAGGCTTGTAAGGAATGTCAACTTACTAGAAATATTAGTAAGAGAAATGAGATGCCAATAACTGATTGGGTGGAAGTGGAAATCTTTGATGTTTGGGTAATAGACTACATGGGTCATTTACCATCATCAAAAGGATATCAGTACATTCTTGTAGTTGTTGACTAAGTGTCAAAGTTAGTAGAGGAGGTAGCAACCCAAACTTGTGATTCTAAATCTGTGATCAAGATATTCGAGAAAACCATTTTCCCACGCTTCAGAGTGCCTCACACTGTCATAAGCAATGGGGGATCACATTTTGGAGAAAAGCAATTTGAGGCATTAAAAAAATATGGGGTAAAGCACAAAGTTGCTCCACTCTATCATCCTCAAACCTTGGGACAAGTAGAGGTATCCAACCGACATAGTAAATTTGTTTTGGAGAAAACGGTCAGACACACTCAGAAGGACTGGTCCATGAAGCTCGATGGTACTCTCTGGGCCTATAGGACAACTTATAAAACACCAATAGGTAGGGTGCCATATAGATTAATCTATGGTAAGTCCTGCCACATACCTTTGGAGCTCGAGCATAAAGCCCTTTGAGTGATGAATTTTCAAAACATGAACTTAGAGAAGGCAGGATAGAAAAGATTCTTACAGTTACAGGAGCTCGAGGAGCTGAGATTGCATGCTTACAAAAATGCAAAAATTTACAAACAAAGGACTAAGGTGTGGCATGACGCCCACCTAAAGAACAAGGATGTTTGTGAAGGTGATAAAGTACTTCTTTTCAATTCAAGCATTATGCTCTTCCCTGTAAAGCTTAGCTCAAGATGGTTGGGCCACTTCTCTGTGGTGAAGATTTACCCATCAGGAATGATAGAGATTCAAGGGGAGATAACTAGAATTTTCAAGGTCAATGGCCATAGGGTAAAAAAATTTTATGAAGACGAGGCTTTTGTATGAAGATCTGAAATCAATATGGAGAAACCAGATAAGCTACCCGAGAAAAGGATTGAAGAGTTGCCACATTTAGCTACGGGACCAAAGGAATGAAGGACTATGAAGTCTAGCTAGAGACTGTAAATCAAGCGCTTCTTGGGAGGCAACCCAAGTTTTTTCTATTTTCCTAAGCTTTGTTTTCTCTACTCCTTTAATTAGATTAGTTTTATACTCTTTTAAGTGTTGTACATATCTATCTCCTTTCGAATAGATTAATAGATTAAAGAAACAAGTTTTGTTTTGATCAAGTTCTCTGATCGCGGTCACGGTATAACCTTGCATCACGTAAGACCGTGACCCACGATGCCCACGACTAGACACCTCGATCGCGACCCAATGGCATCCTTGGAATAGAAGAGACCACGATCTGGTGGTCGTGCTTCAAGTACACCGCAATCGTGGTCATTCCTTATGATCGTATAGTCGTGGTCACTCTAGCATATATTCTTAAACCCTCGTCTCTCGGACTCTTTTTCCTTCTAGCTTTCCTGAGTATAAGTTAAACCATGCTTCTCTAAAGAACCGCTCCGCCGCGATCGATGACCCACTACCACAGAAAACTCACCGTCGCGCCAACCTTCTATGATTTTGCCATCTCATCTGACAAACAAGGTAACAAGACCCCCCCCCTTTAGTACTTCTTACCGCAGATTCTTTGATTTCTACCCACTGTCGTGTCACCTCCGATTTAGCCCTATGTCATTTTTCTGATTCGTCAGGTTGGCGTCTATCTATCGTGTCACCGCCGGTTGCTCACGACTATCCAGATACCCGAACCACCTTAAAAATGGCATTTGTGAAAAGTAACTAAAAACCCTAACAAATACCAATAAAGGGGTAACAGCCCTCCAGTGAGCAAACCTACAATCAATCAACTTGGGCCACTGAACGACAAATGAAGAAGAGAAGCAAAACAATTGTACCAGATCAACTATGACCGCAGTGCAATCATCGACCCTAACCTGGTCACGGTGTTTGCTCATCGCCTTAAGCTTCAGATTCACACTACAGATCGCGGTGTTGAAGAGTGTTGCTCAAAGTCACAGTCGAGGGGACAATGACATGTCCGATAAATAAAATAAGACTACAATCACGAAATCAACCATGACCATGATCTATTTCTAAATCAACCGCAACTGCAATCTACTTCTAAAATCAACCGCGACTGCGAACTCCTTTAGAAACTACGACCGCGGTGCCCCTTGAATTACTATCAATACCATGAGTCGCGGTCCCTATATATAATTGAACATGATAAATTTTCTCTAAGAAGATTAATGACTTTTAAATCAACCACAAACTAATCCGTTGTGAAAACTCTACATAATGTCTTCTTCAGCAACCAGCGATTCCATCTACAAGAAGGCAACATCCCTGAAGGAGGTAGAGAAGATTGTGGAGAGCTTAAAAGCAGTGCTAAAGAAGAATACTTCTCTATGAGTGAGCAAATGGGTTGAGCTGTAGCTGAGGCTAGAATAGTATCAAAGAATATTGGGTCACTTGACACTGGAGGACTCTACACATGAAATAGAACAAACTGAGCAAATAGAGACCTCTGAGTATCAACCAGGGGAATCAGAGAGAAAAGTATAGGGGAATAAAAGAAAATCTGCACCCAAAGAAACCAAGGACAGCAAGAAGGAGAAACCATTAGTTGCTGAAAAGACAAATGAGAAGGAGGCAAGCAAGGTCAATGAGGTCACATGGGAGACATGTGTAGAATCCAGAGAACCCCCATTTGTGCCAAGAAACATCATACACCATTGTACCTATGACTGGATGTACCAGAACAAGGAATTCAGCCCGAATTGGTACCTGGACATAGAAGATTTCAAGAAGATGGGAATCTACGACAGGGTAGTCAAATACCTGGAAGGTGCAAACTTACACATCTTATGCACACCCAAGGTAAAGTACTATAAAAGGATAACTATGGGGTTCATGTATTTGCTTAAAAAGGTCACCACTAGTAGTGAAATAAGAAAGGTGGGTGGCAGAGATTATCAACTACAAGTAAGGCTAGGAGGTGAGTCTTACATCATCATTGAGATAATGCTGAACAAGATTTTTATGAAGACGAAAGAAGAAGAAAAAGCTTGCTCCACCGCCCAAAGTGAAAAAGAATCAGTCACCTATGAGAGAAATCAACTATGGGAACAGCTGACTGAAGAAGAGGAGCATAGCTCAATGAACTCCAAAGCATTGTTGATCATCTCATGCTTCATCCGTACAATCCAGAAAATTACTGCCTACACAATTTACTTGAGGTCAGAAATGGGAATAGTTAGCAAGGGAGATATGTTCCTAATCTGTTCGATGATAAATAGAAAGCCAATAAATATCAAGAAGATATTAATCAAGAATTTATCTACGATAGTTGGTGGGGAAATGAAAAGGAACTTTGCATACTGCATGGGTGTCCAAATAATGAAGATTGTTGAATATTTAATGGACGTAGAAGAGGTCCTAAAGTATAAGGAAATGGAGGGACAACAAAGGATAGATGTCAAGTCCCTTATCAACATGGGTATCATGCCACAAAAGGGGGAGAAATTGTACTTTAGACAAAGTGGGACAAAGAGGCTCCTTCCCCTTCTAGAAATTGCATTATATGATGCCCACAAGCTATGGCCAACCCAAGATGACATTGAAAAGATGTACTCTGGGGAACTGTGGGCTGGCACGAACATGGACCCAAAAATTATAGTCGGGGAAAGAAATACCCTAGCTAAAATGAAGGAGAAAAAGAGTATAGAGTTGCGGAAGAAATTTGCAGTGCAGAAGAAAAGAAAGACAACAGATGCAACTACACAGTGAACCAAAAAGACAACAATTGCAGAACAACCCACCCCCATGACTCCCCCTTCTGAATAAATAGTTGGGAATGCAGAACCCAGACCACTAGAGCCACAAAAGGAAGTGGCTAATGTGGAACTAGAGGTGGGAAAAGAGGAAGGCACATAAACCAACATGTAGCCTGATGAGAATTAGAGGTCAATCCAGAAGGACAAGACTCCCAGACCATACTGGAATCAGAAACCTATGGAGCTGACATGGACCCACAAGACAAGGAACAAGAACAAGGTCCACTGCCACCACCTCCATAACCAACCATGCCGAGTTCGTCAACAACGTGCATGGAGCATCAACTGCACCAGTAGCACCAGCATGCACCCTCATTCGGAGGTGTATTAGGTACAACATTTGATGCCATGTGGGAACACATGCATCAAACCTACACAATAAATACATACATTTCTTCTTCTCTATATGTGCTAACAACGTAGCTGCATTTCCTCGACAAAAGGACTTGAGCACTCCCTGACTATTATCCAAGAAACTGTAAGCAACCAATGGATAATGATGGGAATGTTGAAAGACATTAAGAACAAAAGGGAAGACTTGTAGAAGGAGAGGCATGCCATTCGAGCTGACAATGAGCATATGTGTTGTGGCTATGACGTAGCAATGGCTAGCCTTGAGGAAGAATGCCAACGCTTAGAAGAGGACCATCGTAAGCTCGAGAAGGAACGTGAAGCAATCGTGAACCGGCGAACAAAAAAGAAGGTGAAGAGCTCAGCAAGTCCAGAGCATTCCTCATTGAGCCCCTCCAACCACGATGACGAAAATATGGGAGGGACTGGCACTGGAGCAGGCATGTTAAAAGAAGAAAGTGCCAATGCAAAGTCGACACCGACAACTAAGCCAAAAAAGAATGAGCCTCCACAACAATCGAGCTCCCCCAATGACAACACACAACGAAAAACACAATGTTGTCGAGGGAGCTCGACCTCAATAGCGATCCTAAAGAAGGTCAAGATGAAACTAATGAAGGTAGTGGAAGACTAGCATAGTAGCCATTAACCATACTTACAAATGCTATGATGCTAGAAGAATAGATTGCTATAGCTCACTGAGAAGAAGTCACCGTAGAATTTAGCACGATAGGGGCAGCGAAGCTCGATAAAATGCTAGATGAGATGGGTGTCGGTCTCGAGGAGAGTAGTGAGCTCCTCCTATTCCAAACACACCATGATCATAATGAATACCTCTATGATGGGAAGATGGAGGCAACTCTAGCAATGATGGCAGCCGTCGAGCTGGGCCAAACTTCTAAGGAGAGCAATGTCAAGGACAATGTAGGTGCAGAAGCTTCCTCAGAAGTAGAAGAACAAGTGGCCTCTACACAACCATCCGACAAAGAAGCTGAACAAGTGGCCAAAGCCATGATGACCATAGATGAAACTCCGGCACCTTCTGTACAAGAAGTAACATCTGACAATGAGGATGACAGGTTGGCAACCTTCTTTACAAATGAGCCCGCCAGGGAGCGAAGTACGCCAGCTAGAACGGAAACAGTTGGAGTAGCTCCCCCTCTGTCATGCAAGATGAAAGAGATGGACATGACTGCAGTATCACAGATCACATGTAGAGATGTCCACATCTTGGCAGACGTCCTCAACAGTGTTCTACCCAGATCAGACATACTATATAACAACAAGGGTAGAAGTCTAACCAGAGATCACTTCTGGGGGATCTTCATGAAAAAGGTGCGAGTACATAAAAGGATATTCAAGGTACTCTGTACCACCCTTTTGGAAGAATTTCTTCAGCCAAACAAGATGCAACCAGTTTTCAATGGAACCGCACATCTAGCTAGCCTCCTATACAATGAAGACTACAGGGCAGTAGATGTCGACGAACTGAAGGCAACAGTTTGAAGGAAGGAGACAAGATATGTGGTGTTGCCCATAAGGAATGTAAAGCATTGGGCACTAATAGTCGTCGATCTGAATGAGAAGAAAATGACGGTGCTGAATTGTTGTACAACCAAACTGGACAACAGTTCACTAATCTATAAAAGAAAGGACACCAGAGATGCCCTAAATATATCGTTGCATCTGCAACGAGCAATCAAACATGCATATAACAAATTTCAGGGGTTTTGGAAGTTCTTCTCCATCAATAAGAAGGTCCCTCAAGAAGAGGCTAGATCGGGGGACTGTGCCTTCATAGTACTAAGAATAATGGAGGATCTCAACAAGGGCATCCCCCCAGAAGATCTAGACAATGAACACCTACATGGACTACGGGGTGTGTATGCTATGGAGGTCATCTGTGACTGACGTTTCTTCAATGACCCGGCAATTCCTTCAAAAGTTGTACCCCGGAGGCTTCACAAGAATATCCCTCTTCCTGAAAAGGTCACCTGGAGGAAGAAACTAAAGACCTTGTGGGTGGATCTGACAAAGCCAGCTTGGTTTGTGGCTTGGAAAGAAGGATAGAATGAAAGCTCTAGAGAAACTACAAAACACGAGTCAAATGATGAACCAAAGAAGCCTCCAGTAGTAGAATTTCTTGAAGAGAAGCTTTAAAAGGAACAACCTGAGGAGGGAGAGGTTGAAGAAGAAGACTTGATTGATGTAAGGCCAGACCGACTGGCAGGTGAACTTACACCTTCTTTCAAGGACTTTGACATATGGAGTTGCCTTAGTCAATCTTTAGTAGAACTAACTATAATCATGAGGTCCTTGAAGGAAGATGATTCATCGGAAGATGTCATCTTTGAGCGAGATGACATTTACGTGCTAAAAGACGACCTCCGAGAAATGTTGAAAATAGGAGGATATCATTCAGTAAGCACGATGTCAGCTTACCAGGTGCTACTAGGCGACATCATGCCAAATGCTCACATGTCATACTTCTTACTTTTAGATGACATCTTGAAAGAAAAACCATTAGGAGAAAAACAGTGACTGCAACAACGCTTGGCTACATCCCCACCAGACTACATTTTCCTGCCAATTCTTCACAACAATCATTGGACCTTGGTGGCTATCAATATCATCAAAAGTACTACAGTCCTCTACAATAGCTCAGACACATCCTTTGAACTTAACAAGAAGACTAATATGACAATAGAAAAGACCCCCACAGATGAAAAGGCAAACACATGCACCAAGGCGGCGATTATCGACATGATAAAAAGTCATAGCAGAGGATACGAGCATATGGTAGGCAAAAACTTCAAGAAGACGCAGTTCTATCACAGGAGCCCCCAAAAGGTTCCCCTATCAAATGACTGTGGCTTCTTCTATCTAGCCTAGATGGTGGTCCTAGCCACTATTGACGTCAAGGTTGAGGGCATGCAATATGAACAATACCACGCGCTACGAGGAGTATACGCAAGCATCATTCTCAAGTCCAAGTGGGCCTCCACCAACAAAAACAAAAACAAATAAAGAAAGCTTGTTTATACATCTCACTCAAATTTTGACACCCCGAGATGTGGTACAGGATAAGTTTGGGGGAGAGGCCATAAACGAGATACAGAGGTACATTTACCATCTTTTTACCTCTCTAAAAGTTTTCAGATTCTTTTGAAATTTTGCAAAAACTACCTTTTGAATTTAGAATCTAGCCTCCTCTCCTGCTAAATTTTCTGATTGTAGTACTTTTTCCCTCCTAGAGAGAAATAAATGAGCAACATATATATATGCATATACGAGTAAAACAATAATCATAGCAATACTTCTCTATCTCATTCTTGCAATAAGATGGTGTACGTGTGACAACCTTAACTCATGAAACCCTCAGAAACTAGAGAACTTCACCTAGCCATACTCCTGACCAACCACCCTCACCTGACGCTTTTGACCAAAAAATCCTTATCTTCGTAGAAAGGGAAACAACTTCCCCTTTTAAAGCATATCTAAAAAGAGGCTTGGCCACCCAAAAGACCAAGTAAAAATCCCTCACACCCAAGCCTGAAAGGAGATGCCAAAAGCCAAAAAGAAATAAAGAAAAATAATAATACTGAGAGTTGTGCCCAAAACGATGACAAAAGTTTCCACACAGTTGGAATATTGTTGCACTCATGAATGCCAGTATGTTGTGCCCGTAAGTGAAATCTTGAAGCCAAGCTTACACACCTCCAATCCTGAATGAAAACTTACAAAACCACCTGACTTAAAGTCAGAAGCCCAAAAAGGGAAACACTATTCTTACAATAGTAGTGGGTGAGGAGTTTAGAAGGAAGAGGAAAACATCTGAAGCCTTAAGCCTACCCGAACACATTGGCATAGGGTTAGCTGAAAAATAAAGAATTGTTGTGAAAGCTACCCCTCGAAAAAGATCTTGCATTAGTATGGTTATTACCTAAGGGAAGGGGTGATAAGTTGAGAAGGAGGAGCCTTTTACAATTGATGGCAATGGCAAAAAAACAAAGTTATGCAACTCCAGTTGAGAGGGAGGAATGAGACCTAAGGGTTAGAAAAATGCTACAACATTCTTGATGCAAGAATGAGATATTTCAATCATGTTATAATTTTGTCAAATAAGATTGCTTTTTCTCTCTCTGAGTTCTCAAACCTACACTTAGCCTGAGGACAAGCTTGATCCTATGTTTGGGGGAGTTGATACCACTTTATTTTACATACTTTTTGTATATATTTTATACCTCTTTTAGTATATCTTTTGTTAGCTTTTCCCATAATTTTACCACCTTTTTGACTAAAACCTCTCTTACATGGTTTCAAATACATTTACAACCCATGTCATGATCTTTACCTCTACCACGACCCACTTATCCCTCAACTGTGATCAAGATTTCAAAGCTCCTTTGAGATCGCGGTCATTAGGCGTTAAAGATGGACCGCGGACATAACAAATCCGCGATCACTACTTAACCACAACCATGACATTGGTCACGATTGGAACATGGGTCCCAAATCAGACCAGGGGTTGTGGAGTATTCAGAAATCGTGATCAACACAGACTGCGATCAAGAAGGACCATGACCAACTTGGAGAATGTGGTCACTACTGAGTCCTTGCAAATTGTGACTGAGCAAGAAGACCACAACCTCGACCTCTCCAAATGCAATGCACAAGCCGACCTCGATTGCAATCATCACCTGATCGTGACTAAGTTCAACCACGGTGAAAAGAGGAATAAAGAGCAGACCGCGACCGCGGTCTCACCCCTCACCCAACTAAGACCGCGACCATGGTCTAGGCTTAAGTTAGTGGAATGTGCCTATAAATAGCACACCCACCTGTCTTGTCAAATCATCAAATCATAGATCGGATCCCGAGGCTCACAAAGTGCTGCTACATCCCAGACTCATTCCAGACCATCCCATCCACCAGTCTTGGATCTCCAAAGGTGGAAGCTGAGGAGAGAGAAGGCTAGACATTCCTTCTTTAGGATAAGAAGATCGTCCATGCCATCGACATGATCAGATCCAGATCTGAAGAAGTACCATTTCATATCACATCTCTTCTCTCTAGATCTATCATTCCATTTTGCTATACTTCCCTCCTCTCTTCGTGGGACTTCAAGTGTCCATCTTTCTATAACGATGTTATGCTGTCTATAAGCATGAGCGACTAAACATCTTAACTTGGGTTGGGAGTAGCCACTAAGGCTCTCCCAACATGTATATTGTCTCTTTCTGTTGAAGATACATATTCTTATCAATATTATCTCCATGCACCTATTTTAATGCTTCACTTGAATGCTTAGCTACCATCTTGTGATGTTTGATAGTTGATATCTTAAGAGAGCAATATCACTTTTATCACGTGTCATGGAGTAGTATGAATGCACGAGAGTGTTGGAATGCTAAGGCTTTAAACCATATGTTATGTTGTGTAGTTATTGTGTGGTCATCTCGAGAGGGAGGCTAACCTTAGACTTAGAGCTATCCTCATCTCAAGAAAGAGTGGAATTGATGCTTTTGATGGTTGCTTGTAGTCTTGATAAAATTATGCGAGAGAGAGAGAGATGATGTTGCATGTTGGTGAGATGTCTTAGTAGGTGAACCCCAGCCCAGGTTTCCTCCCATATACTTGTTTTGTCTTGTTTCTTTTGTTTTCTTTAGTTCTTATCATTCTTTTTTTTCTTGACCTAATTTAGTTTGTGTACCATCATTCCTTAGGGAACACCTTTTATATACCCTCTTCGACTGGAGTATATGAGTGTTAGATTCTATGTGCTTAACACTACCAACCTTGTCCCTGTATTCGACCCCGATCGCTACATCAGACCCCATTTATCGTTGTCGGGACCTAAGAGTCGGGTTATCTCTTTAAAATTTTGACTACTCTGAATCCACTTCTTTTGGACGTGTGATTTAGGTCAGTCATAAAGGTGGACTGGTTTGTCTTCCCTATAGACTTAGTGATGGAGATGCAGGACATTCATAGCAATGAACTTCTATTAGGGAGACCATTTCAAGCTACTACAGATATGATACTTGAGATGGGTAGAGGACGTCTCACTATGGGAATCCAAGATGACAAGTTTGAGATAAAGATGCCAGAGCACTCTCAAGATAAGGGATATAAGGTGTAGTGCAATATGCTTCAACATGTGGACAACAATTTTTTGTTATTTCTAGGAAAGCCATTCCTAGATATGGCCCTTTTGATGACCAGAGTGGAGAAAGGCACTCTAGCTGTGGACATCCTAGAAAACACAAAAGTACTTTCTCTAACCCAATCTATGTGCTACCCAAGAGATGAAGGGGAGGACTATGGCCCAACTAAAAAAGAAGAAGCCATGGTTGATTTTGTGATAGAGTCATCTCCACAGCTACCCTTGGAGGCATGCTTGATAAATAGAATGGAAGGCAGCTTATGCAACAACCATTTGGAGGAGTGTAACTTTCTGTTGAATGTAGTATCTTACTACAATGAAAGGCACTTTGAATACTTAGGACCGCCACCCCCACCATTGGTCTCGTATCTGTTGAGCCCACCAGAGTTGGAGTTGAAGCCATTACCTCCATACATGAAATATGTGATCCTCATTGCAGAAGAAAAACTTTCAATGATCATTTCATCTTCTCGTACTGGTGAGGAGGAGGAGCAGCTACTCACTATGATGAAGAACCATCGATCTACATTTGGTTGATCGATAGATGATATAAAAGGGATTTCTCTAGCCTTATTCCAACATAAGATTTGACTTGAAGAAGGGGCGAAAGCAATTGTCCAACCTCAGCGGTGTCTCAACCCTATCATTACAGAGGTAGTAAAGAAGGAAGTCATCAATCTTCTATTGGTTGGTATAATATACACAATCTCTGATTCAATGTAGGTTAGTCCTACACAGGCCGTTCCCAAGAAAGGCGGGATCATAGTCACTACAAATGTAGCTAATGAACTGATTTCCACTAGGCTAGTGATAGGGATGGCACATGAGTATTGATTATCATAGGTTAAATGCAACCACCCTTACCATTTTCCCCTACCCTTTATTGATCAAATCTTGGAACGTCTATCCGGTTGCTCTCACTTTTGCTTTCTTGACGGGTATTTTGGATATAACCAAATTTCCACAGAGCCTAAGGACCAGGAGAAATCCACTTTCACCTATCCTTATGGACCTTTTGCATACCGCCAAATTCCTTTTGGTCTTTGTAATTCCTCTACCATGTTTCAACGATGTATGCTCGCCATTTTTTTTGATATGCTGAAGTGGTGCCTAGAAGTTTTTATGGACAATTTTTCTATCGATGGGGAGTCGTTTAATGATTGTCTGCACAATTTAGATAGGGTGTTGCAAAGATGTGAAGACACTCACCTAGTGCTTAACTATGAGAAGTACCACTTGATGGTGAGTGAAGGGATAGTTCTTGGACACAAGGTGTTCAACAAAGGCATGGTAGTTGATTCAGTGAAGATTAAGGTCATATCCTCCCTACCCCCACCAACATCGATGAAAGGAGTTAGGAGTTTTTTAGGACACGTTGGATTTTATTGCCAGTACATAAAAGATTTTTCAAAGATTTCCAAACCATTATCTGAGCTTTTAGAGAGAGATGCCGGTTTTTCTTTTGATGAGCATTGTTTGAAAGCTTTTGAGATACTTAAGGAAAAATTGATTTGTATGCACATTGTGCAGGCTCTTGATTGAGCCTCATTTGAGCTGATGTGTAACGTGTCAGATTATGCAGTGGGAGTGGTGTTGCGTCAATGCCGGGACAAAACTCCAATTGTCATATATTATGCGTCTAAAACTTTAAATGATGCACAAATGAACTATACTACTACTGAAAAAGAGTTGTTAGATGTAGTTCTTGCCTTTGAAAAATTCGACTAATACCTAGTAGGAGCTAAGGTGATAGTCTGGAATGACCAAGCCGCTATTAAATACTTGTTTCAAAAGAAGGACGCCAAACCCAGACTTATTAGGTGGATTCTTTTGCTACAGGAATTTGATATTGAAATTAAAGACAAGGCAGGTGTGGAAAATGTAGTGGTTGATCATCTACTTGATTAGAAAGGTTTGATGAAAGAGATGTTGTTATCCCCATAGTTGAGGAATTTCCAAACGATAAACTATTTGTAGTTGTAACTAAAGACCCTAGGTTTGCAGATTTCATTAATTACCTAGATTGTAAGGAGATACCTATGGATTGGGGTTACCGGGAGAAAAAATAGTTTTTCCATTCTTTGAGATTTTATATCTGGGATGACCCAATTCTTCTTAAAAAATGTAGGGATGGGTTGTTAAGAAGGTGTGTACCCGAGTGTGAGGTAGAGAGCATCTTATCACACTGTCACTCTCTACCCATAGGTGGGCACCATGCTAGTTCTAGGACTACTGCCAAAGTCTTAGAAAGTGGGTTTTATTGACCCACTTTGTTTATGGAAGCTCATGACTATGTTCGTTGTTGTAATGCATGTCAGCGTGTAGGTACTATCTCTAAGTGACACGAGATGCCCTTAAATGTGTTTCAAGAGGTCGAGGTTTTTTATCTTTGGGGAATAAATTTTATGGGCCCGTTTGTGTCATCTAATTCATACCTTTACATTTTACTTACAGTTGATTATGTGTATAAGTGGGTGGAAGCAATTCCAACCCACACCAATGATGCACAAGTAGTGTGCAAATTTGTGAAGGATTACATTTTTTGTAGGTTTGATGTCCCCCACCTAATCATTAGTGATGGTGGCTCACATTTCACTAATAGGCAGTTTGGAGCACTTTTGAGCAAATATGGGGTGAAACACCGAGTGGGTACTCCATATCTCCAATAGGAACAACAACTTTTAGGCTGATCTATGGCCATGCATGCCACCTACCTGTAGAGCTTGAACACAAAGCTAGATGGGCTATGAAGAAATTGAACTTCAACATTGATGAATCTGGTAGGAAGAGGTTTCTGAAACTAAATGAATTAAATGAGCTGAGGATGAATGCTTATGAATGCTTTAGGATATATAAGGAAAGGACAAAGAAAATTCATGATAGAACAATTTTAAATAGGGTGTTTCTCCCTGATCAGAAATTCCTCCTTTTTAATTCTAGGCTGAAATTGCATCCAGGAAAGCTAAGGTCCAAGTGGAGTGGACCATTTCTGATTGATAATGTTATAACCCCATTTTTCTAAATCATGTAATGAGATTTGTAAATCTCCTTTTAAAAGATAAATGAAAACAATGGTTGATTTAATGGGTTGATTTGAATGAATTTCGTGTATAATAGCCTGGTATGTTTTCTTAATGGGCCTTATTGACTATTAAGTCCAATTGAAGAAAAAGAAAATTAAAAAGAAAAGAAAAAGGAATCCAATTGGATAAAGGAATAAATAAGAAAATAGATAAAAGAAGAATAAAAGGCTAAGGAATATTTTCCAAGATGTAATTTCAGGATATTAAGGTTCCTTGAGGTTCAAGGAACTTAGGATAATAATATAAAGGCTAGGGAAAGACAAAATAGGTGGAAAATATGAATAATCAAATGTTAACTTGAAACTGAAGAAAAAGTACTCGTTTTCTTTAGATAATGATCCCAATGTTTGCATGATGAGAGATAAAATCATAAACGAGGTTCCCTTAAAATTTGGAATAAAAAGGAGTTATAATTTGGGAGTTATAGCTTTTTCAAATTATCCTCAGAATAGGATTTATCTTGGAAAATTAGGGAAATCCTTTTCCTTTTGTTTGAGAGCAACGGATGTAGGTCGTTGGATCTTAATCCAGCAAGCACCACTCATAGCCAAGTCCCAATGAGACAAGGACTATAGCCAGTTATAGAGGGAACTTTCCTCTTCAATTTCCACTCGATCCAGCGAATGTGCATGCTTGGAAAGAGTTCCAATGAGTTCAGGAGAAGGAGACAAAGCTTCTCAACCATATATTGATGAGATTTTATCATGTCTTCATGAAATGCCCAATTGGGTTGTTGAACAGATAATGATGGGGATCAGGAACCCTAAGAGGACCCCCTCTAGTCCTATATAAAGGACCCCTCTCACTTCCTCTCACCATCCTGATCTTGGATGACATCTTCCCGAGTCCCTGTACCCTCTCCCTCTCTCGATTCCTCTTGCTCCGATGAGATCCCACTGCGGCACTGCCGCTGACTTGAGTAAAGGAAGGGAGGAGGACGAAGAGCAGAAACTATCGGATTAAGATCCACAGTGAACCCACACGGAGATTCGATGGCACAAAAGGTGGCTGACTAAGTTAAAGCGCTCGTAACACATAGGATTAGAAGGTGGACTATCGGACCAGTGATAGGACGGTTGCAAAAATTTGGTAAATAGCTCTCTCTAATCGAAATTACAGAAAAATGTTTTCCTTGCTAAATTCATAGAAATAGCTAGGAATCTCCAATGAAAAAACTTTATACATGAAAGTTGCTTAGAAAAATATAGGGAACAAGATAAAAATGTTTGATAACCTAATTCTATCTCGTTTTGTAAAAGTATATTAATTTGGTAGAAAAAGGTATTAAAAGGTAATTAGAAACCCTAATTAAATATAGAGGATGAATCTTTGTGGGTTAATAGGTTAATTTGATGAGTATTAACCTGTTGTATACTAAAATAGAGTTTTCATCTGTTTTGAATGCAAAGTTGGCTAATTTAGGTTTTTAATCTATAAATGAAGGATATAAATATAGAAACACTAATTTACGGTAAAAGAAGAGAAAACCTTTTTTGATTTCAAATTATGGAAAAAAAAGTTGCTAAATAATGATCCTAAGTCTGTAGGAGTAGTAAGATGAGAAATTTAGGGTTTTTATGTAGTGTTGCTAAATTAGGATTCATAATGTTAAAAGTGGAGGCAAAACCCTAATTTCAAAAGGAAACCCTAAAATTGGAATAGAAATCCCAAGGAGTAAGATGGAATTGGTTAAATTTTGATAAAAGGAAGTTTGTATATTTATTTCAGGATTTCTGTGCATAATTGATTTTTTGGTTGAGATTACTTTAATTGGTTGATTTTGTCTCAAAATCTGTAATCACATGTATGTGGTTATGTTTATGAATAATCTCTTTAGTTTCACGACGATTCCAGAACGTTTTTATCGGTTGCCTAAAAATAACTACATATGGATGACTTTTATTTCATGCAACCATAAAACGACTATGATTATCACTATATATATATATATATATATATATAACTGGCTTAGATCTGGATCCTCCTCTGTGGCTTTGCAAATGCTGAAAAGAGTAACCTAGAGTAAGGTCTAGGCTATCATGAGTTAGAAATTGGGCTACCCACATGTAGTGCCACGAACTCTATAGCACGCCATGAGTTCAGGAGTGGGCTACCTATGGGTAGTACCATGTGACTCAACCCTAGAAACTGATTCACCAGTTAGGTAGGATCATGAGGGGTTTAATGGGGATCTACCATAAGGAAGGTAGCATCCAAGTCCACTCCATGGACAGCGCAGAGGATAGGGTATGTATGGACCGCGCAGTTATATTTAAAACATAAAGTTGGTTGTTAAACTGTAATTGATTGCAATGTGTTGTTAGTAATTGCACGATTATTGTCTCCTCCACATACCATCTTTATGCTGGCCGACGTTTTGTTTGTCGACATTTTAGGTACAAACCCAGAAGGACAAACAGTAAATTGGCATATTGTGAATACATGAATTAAAGTGCAAGGAGGATTAGTTATACTAGAATTCATACGTGGATAGAAGTTTAGAAATCCAAACTTTACAAAGGTATGCAAAATTTTATTTATTACATCTTTTCAGTGTAGTCTGGTAAAGTTTGATAATTATTAATGTTTATTTGTTGAACCTTTGATTCGGAAATTGGGATAACGACTCTGACCTCCTGGTTTCCCTTAATTTGGGGTTACTAGAAGGCAGGGTCGTTACATTTGGTATCAGAGCTAAGGTTCCTCACTTAAACATTAATAATTATTAAATTTTACAAACTCTATAGAACCTAAGGGAGTTATTAAAGGATTATTCGAAAGATAGAGGTGTCTAGAAAAGGATCACGATCGAGGATTGGCAATATTTTCCTCTGCACTGCTAGTCGGAATACGAGGACTCCCAGATCCGTGTGACTTCCTGGCCAAAGTCTTCGGGTATGATTCAAAATAAGACATCTCTAGGACTCTCTCATCTTATTCATCCCTTCTCATCACACATTCTATTAAGGATTTTAAGAGTTAGGGTTTTTCTCTCTCTTCCTCACCCTCATGTGGTACGGGTAAGCAAGTTAAGGATTAAGGAATCCTCGATCAAATTAATAAAAGATACGTAATAAGACATCATCGACATAAGTATAATTAGCTTAAAGGTATATACTAAAGAGGTTATGTGTATGCTTATGCATATGGCTCACGTGAAGACAGTGGTTGTCTCGGATGCCACCAATGGTGATGGACCTTCATGCACGGGAAAGGTGTCTTTCGAAAAGAGGAAGAGGAACCACGGTGGATATTCCTCAAAGAAGAGGAAGAGACCTGAAGAAACCACTCATGAGGTCCCTAATCCTTACCTGATACCCTTCAGCAACCTTGATCAAGAAGAAGACCAAGGGTATGAGGAGCAACATGAGTATGAGGAGGTGGTCCGGATGGAAGAGGACCAAGCTGGTGGTCCCAAACCAACCATGATAATCCACACCCCTGATGCTTTTTGGATGGAACAACATAAGAAGCTGACAGAGGCCATTAGGGTTTTGGCTCTCCGAGACTTAGCTAGAGGATAAAATGGCGAGCCACTTCCTGTTCGTCCTTGACTGGGAGCCACCATCTTAGACTTCGTCAAGCTGAACATTGAGAAGTTCTGGGGAGAAGATAAGTCTAAGGTAGTCGACAAGGTGGAAGCTTGGCTACTTGTAGTCGAGAATGAATTATGCATGCTTGAGGTACAGCTGAGCAAGAAGGTCCTGTTTGCGGCTCATCTCCTGGAAGGAGCGGCCAAGATATGGTGGGAGACTCACATCAGAGGCCAAGACATGACTGAGGAACCAATGGCATGGGCATACTTCAAGATGATCTTCACCACCAGATTCATCCCTGTCTTAGCTAAGAAGGAAAAGGAAAGGGAGTTCACCAACATGACTCAAGGAAACTCATCTGTGGCATACTTTGGGCACAAGTTTCGAATCATGGAGCATTTTAGGCATATGATGGATGAGGAAAGAAGGGTGGATCACTTCATAGAGTGTCTTCACCCTGCCATCAAGCCCCGTGTGATGGCAAGTAAACCAAAAACCTTCATTGAAGCTTACAACACTGCATTAGACATGGAGAGGACTGTGATGTCTTCCCAGTTTCCACCCAAGGGGTATTTGGGTTTCACTGAAGGAACTCAAGGTCAGAAGAACAACCACAAGAAAGGTCTAGGACGTCATCATGCTAAAAGGTAAACCCCGTCAAGAGAACAACCGACCGCTATGCCGCACCTGCGGAAAGGGGCACGCCGGTGAGTGTCGCTACAAGAAAAAGACATGCTTTTGGTGCCATAAAGAAGGACACCAACAATCTGTTTGCCCTCTACCAGATCCAAGAGGACCAAGACCAGTAGCAGCTCCACCTATAGCTGTAGCCCCACCTACTAGAGAGAAAAGATAAGCTCGGGTGTTTGCTATTGACAATGAGGAGGCTCGAGCAAATGCTAATCGATTGGTTGAGGGTAATAACCCTTAGAGTTTTCTTTTATGTTTTAAGATAAGAATGTAATGGTCTAATGTATGGTGAAAAACAATGTATTCATGCTTGAAGTCATGGGACATAATGTAAAAGCTTTGTTTGACTCTGGATCTACTAATACTTTCATTTCAAGAAATCTTACAACTATGCTTTTTTTGGATATCAAGGATTTAGGGTATGTCTTAGATATTACAACCCCAAGTGGTCGGATCTTTACATCTCTTTTGAAAACTCTAGTGATACCTGTGAAATATCGAGATCTTGAGTTTCCTACAGACTTTATCCTTCTTGATATGAATGACTTTGATGTGATAATTGGTATGGATTGGCTTTATACTTACATGGCCAATATTGAATGTAGGGAGAAGAAAGTGATCATTAAGAAACCAGGTCACCCACCTTTTGTCATTAGGGGTTGGAAAGATGCCACCACCAGCTTGTATGTGTCATCCTTGAAAGAAGAGTAGATGATGAGTAAAGGTTGTCAAGCTTTCCTGGTAGTAGTTACCGAGCCAGAACCTAGTGTGCAACCCTTAGAGGAAATAGAGGTAGTTAGGAGATATGCATATTATTTTCCAGATGAACTACCTGGGATTCCTCCTGAGAGAGAGGTGGATTTTTCCATAGAGCTAGCTCCTGGGACAAGCCCTATTTCACGAGCACCTTATAGAATGGCCCCTGCGGAGTTTCTAGAGTTTAAGAAACAATTTTAGGAATTGCTAGACAAGGGTTTTATCTGCCCTAGCACATCACCATGGGGAGCACCAGTTCTTTTTGTAAATAAAAAGGATGGTTTGCTCTAAATATGCATAGACTACCAGATGATCAACCAGGCTACCATTAAGAACAAATATCCTTTACCCCAGATAGATGACTTGTTTGACCAGTTGAATTCAGTTCAAGTCTTTTCCAAGATCAAATTGAGATCGGGTTACCACCAGTTGAGAGTTAAGAGTGAGGACATCTCAAAAAAAAACTTTTAGAACATGTTATGGCCACTATGAGTTTGTGGTTATACCTTTTGGGTTGTCTAATGCACCCAGTGTTTTCATGAACCTTATGAATAGTGTGTTTCAACCCATCCTTGACTCTTTGTCATAGTGTTCATAGATGACATACTAGTTTACTCAGATGACTTAGATCAACACCGAGACCACCTAAGTAAAGTCCTTCATATCTTGAGAAAGAAGAAGTTCTTCAAAAAATTCTCCAAATGTGAGTTTTGGATAGACCGAGTCATGTTCCTCAGACACATCATCTCAGGAGGAACGATCACCATAGATCCAGCTAAAGTGTCGGCAACTCGAGATTGGCCTGCACCGAAGAATCCCTTGGAAATTCATAGTTTCTTGGGGTTGGATGGGTTCTATCGACGTTTCATCAAGGATTTCTCAAAGACCGCCTTGCCTTTGACCATGTTGACTAGGAAGGATGTGAAGTTTGTATGGTATGATGTGTGTGAAGTTCATTTTTAGGAGCAGAAGGAGAAGCGGACCACTGCACCAGTTTTGACTCTACCATTAGGCAATGAGGGTTTCATGATTTTCACTGATGCATCAAAGATGGGACTTGGCTGTGTGTCGGACCAGAATCGACATGTGGTTGCATATGCCTCTCGACAACTCAAGCCCAACGAGGTGAATTACTCGACGCATGACTTCGAGCTGCCTACTATCATTCATGCATTGAAGATTTGGTGGCATTACCTGTATGGTGCTACTTTTGAGATCCTTACTGACCACAAGAGCCAAAAGTACCTCCAGACACAGAAAGTCTTAAACCTACGACAACGATGATGGATGGAGTACATGAAGGATTACGAATTCACCATCGCCTATCATCCAGGAAAGGCGAACGTCATAGCTGATGCTTTAAGTCAGAAGCAACTCAGATGTGTAGCTGTTTTGTCCACCCAGTGGAAGAGTTTAGAAGAACTTGTGAAGTGGACTCCAAAACCGTTAGAGGATCGAGTTCGATTGGCCAATATCTAGATAAAGTCACAATTGTTGAGTGAGATTGTAGCAGCACAGTTGGCCAGTGGAGAATGATGCAAGGATTTTGAGTCGCTTTTATAGACTAGTTTTACATGTGTTTTATGTATTTATTAGTCACATTTGTGGTTAGTATCGCATTATTCACTCGCTTTAGTCTATAATATCATTTTGCATCAAATCTACTCTATTTCAACTTTTTAGTTATAAATGATCATATTGATGTGTTTAGCAAGGCTGATTCGAATTTATCTTGAAATTTCAGGAAAAATGAATATAGCCAGTTGTCGATACCATTGATAGTTGTCGATAGTATCGACTCAGCCACAGTGAGACAACTGCAAGGAACAAAGATGAGTCGATACCATCGACACTAAAGTCGATGGTAGCGAGATACCTATAGCGAGCCAGCAATCAATTGGTCGATACTATCGACATAAAGTCGATACTATCGACCTCACCCAGCTTCAGCGTCAGATTGGTGATAAAAGTGATGCCTAAAGGTGTTGATACCATTGACACTAAAGTCGATGGTATTGAGTCTGCATCATCACGAAACGTCTGAAAAAGGAAGATGGGTCGATACCATCGACCCACGTCGATGGTGTCGACGCCGTCAGATCAGGTATTGTTATAGATCATTGCTAATCGGACATCGGTGATCTTTTGGCAATCTAAAGTGGTTCATATACCTAATTACGGTGGCCCTAAGTAGGGTATAACATCATTAGTCATTGCACAAGTCTCAAGGAGGAGAGGAGAGAAGAATGGAGCCCAGAGCCACACCCTGATTGTTTTGAGAGCTGCATAAGGAGTCTTCCACTACCGAAAGGCTTTAAATCGCTCACTCTACGCTGAGGAACGTCTGAATCTCCTTTTTTTAGGGGTTACATCACTTCTATCCACATTTTCCCCATGTTTTTCCTTTCTCTCATCATGTCTTTCATAAAGATGAATATGCGGGGCTAATCCCCTTTGTCTTTAGGACCGGTAGTAGCCCAGGTGATTGTTGTATGACATTTTTACCATAGTATTTCATAATTTATTTCCTAAATCCGAGGTATGATTTCGTTTTCTCCATTATATCATTATGATTGACCACCCTAATGATAATCTAATGCCTATAATTACTTTGAAAGAAGAATTAACGGTTGAAAAGAGACAAAATTCACATTAACTAATAAATCCTTTGAACAAGGCAATGTACAGTTAATGGTGGAAACCCAGAGTATGGTCTTCATGCACCTAGTTTAGGGTATAGGTTACTACTACTATGGAACCGACCTAGATTTAGGTAGTGAATTGTATCACGAAAGTGAGCAATTCTGAATACAGGCCACTACCCAAAATTAGAGATGAATTAGGATAACTGTGTAGGAATTAATACAATCAGAACCTGTGGTGAAACTGTAATCCTAAAGATTCCCATTTGCATTGATTAAACAAGACATTTAATCAATCGCTCGGTTTTATTTTATTTTTCTGTTCTTTTTCAATCAAATCTCAAATCAATTTAATCGGTCTAGCTGATTGCAAGTAGTTAGTAGTAGTCTACCAGTAATTACGTTTCCCTGAGTTCGACTCGGGCCTCACAAAGGCCTATATTACTCTGACGCGTGCACTTGCATTCCACGCACGGTAAATTCGTGTCATATTTTTGGCGTCGTAGCCGGGATAACAACAATTGTTGGCACTACAAGTGCTACAAGAGGCCACTCTAGGCTACCTTTTTTTTGTTACATTTTTAATTCTTACAATTGATTGTCTACTTTTCAGAAATCTATATTCATCTAGCACTGTACTAAACTAAATATATCATTTTACAGGTACCAGTGCATGGTGAGAACGCGTAGCACAGACTACGTGCAGTCATTACCAGAGGTCCCATCTTTGGGGTCAGACGATGAGGAACACTACATTCAGAATCAATCTGAGAGAGTAAATTCAGATTCTAAACAAGAAGAGATGGCTGAAGAAAAGACGATATGGGAAAAGATCAAGGCGTCTTCTTCCTCCGCATCAAAAGGGTCAATTAAGAGGCAGGCAATCAACATCCCGACTTATAAAAATGATCTGGCACTAATAAATCTAGTCAAAACTCAAGCATTCCATGGACTAAAGAACGAAGATTTAGTGGCCTACATAAGCACCTATGTGGAAAATTGTGACATGATCAAGATCAATCATTTTCTGTAGGAGACACCATATCTGAAATTGTTCCCAAGTTCTCTTACAAGAACTGTAAGAGAGTGGTTCTATAATCTGGATGATGAGATTGTTGAGACTTGGGATCAAATGATCGAGGTCTTTTTCGAACGTTTCTTCCCACCTGAGAAGACTAATAATTTAATCAGGAAAATCCACAAATTTACTTAGAATGCAGATGAAACATATTCGGAGACCTGGGAAAGATTTCAGATAATGCTGAGAAGATTCCCTCATCATGGGTTAGACAAGGAAAAATAGGTGAAGATTTTCTACTTCGCGCTTAATGAGCATGACAGAAGCAATTTAGATTCAGCAGGATCAGGATTCTTTCTTAACAATACTGATACAAGGTGTTGGGAGATTCTTAAAAACATAGCAAAGAAGCAGTCCGGGGGTACCAGAGATGCACCTGAACAAGTTAGATCTGTAGGGGATGATAAAGCCATTAAAAAACTGAATGATAATTAAGATGGATCTTATTGCAAAGAGACTTTCGGCAAAAGAAAATGAAGAGTCCGATGATGAGGCAATGGTGAAATTCATGCGTTAACAATAGGGGTATAGGAATAACAACTATTCCTGGAGGAAAGATAAGAAATTTTCGTGGAAAGATCTCAACAATTTCTTGCAGGATCCAGATGCTAAGCCACAACCCACTACAGAAGAAAAGAGCAATGAGTTGCTCAATCAAGTAATCAAGTAGAATCAAGAACGCATGAGCATGTTTGGTCAACAAATCAAGAAACAAGGAGAGTTCACGAATCAGTTCAGGCAAACTTTACAAAGTCATGGGGCTCATATGAGGACACTCGAGACATCTTTACCACAGATGGCAGCAGAGATTTCAAGCTTGAAGAAACCAACACATCAAGGTTTTCCAGGAAATATAAATGTTCCAGGAGGAAATCAACAAGCCAAAGCAATCTTGTTAAGGAGTGGAAAGAAGATTTTAAACACTAAGGCCAATGAACCAAGCACACCCCATCCAGAGACCATAGGTGAGGCCACAAAGGAGGTCACAATCACAGAACCAATAGAGGACGTTGTAGAGGAAGAAATAGCAGATCCCATTGCTGAGGAAGAGGCGGAAAATAGGATGCCATATGTGCCACCACATCATAGGGTACATACCGTTCCAGTTTCCTATCCAAACAGTTTGAAGGCAAAGAAAGTGGATGCGCAGTTCAAAAAGTTCCTAGATAGTTTAAGGAAACTTTCTGTCAATATCCCGCTGTTAGATGTTATTGAGCAGATACCCTCTTATGGTAAGTTTCTAAAGGATATAATTACCAAGAAGAGGAAGATTCCTGATACTGAGGTGGTGGTTCTTAAAGAGTAGGTTAGCGCCTTCATTTTGGGAACATTACCACCAAAACGACAAGATCCGGGCTGCTTCAATATTTCATGTTACATTAGAAAGGTGAAATTCGGTGAAGCGTTGTGTGATTCTGGGCAGTATAAACTCGATGCCCGTCTCGACATTCAAGAAGCTGGGTCTTAAGGAATCTAGACAAAGCAACATGATGATTCAACTCACAGATAATTTTGTGGTACGACCATATGGTATTTGTGAGGATGTACTGGTAAAGGTTGATAGATTTGTATTTCCAGCTGATTTTGTGGTAATGGAAATGCAAGATGACCAAGGGAATGAGCTACTCCAAGGAAGACCCTTCTAGGCTACTGCCGATAAGATATTGGAGACGCATAGAGGTCGATTGACATTGGGAATAGCGGATGACAGATTTTAAATGGGTATGCCACCAAATACAAAACAATCACAGGAAAAGGAGCAATGTCGCATGGTGAAGCATTTTGATCAAAACATTTCTCTTTGTTTAGGGAAGCCATTTATGGATATGGCTCATGTAATGACCAAGGTAGATAAGGGGACACTGGCAGTGGATATTATGGAACAAACAAAAGTTGTTTCTCTTTGTAAAGCTGTGGGTTATCTAGAAGATGAAGAGGAGGAAATTTCTCTATCTACTGAGGATGATGCAATAACAAGTTCTGCGCTTGACTCATATCCAGAATTGCCCCTTGAAGATTGCTTATTTAACATCATGAATGGTTGAATGAGAAGCACGTCATTACAATAATGTATAAAGGCGCTTAAAGTGCTCCCGTGCTATTATGCCAAGCATTATGAGGATCTTGGGCCGCTCCCACCACCACTTCAATCATCATTGATTTGTCCACCAGAATTAGAACTGAAGCCATTGCCCCCTCACTTGAAGTATGCATTCTTAGCTGATGGTGAAAAACTACCGGTGATTATTTCGGAATATCTGAGTATCGGTGAAGAAGAGCACTTGATGATCGTGCTAAAGAACCACCGTGGCGCATTCAGGTGGTCAGTTGCTGATATTAAGGGGATTTCCCCTATGCTTTTCCAATACAAGATCCGGCTCGAGGAAGGAGCCAAGTCTGTGATTCAGCCACAATGTCGACTCAACCCGAGCATGATGGAGGTCGTCGAGAAGGAGGTGATCAAGCTCCTTTATACAGGCATCATTTACGCTATTTCAGACTCAACGTGGGTAAGCCCGACACAGGTAGTCCCTAGAAAGGGGGGAATCACTGTGACTCAGGATCTTATGGATGAACCTTTTACTACCCGATTGGTAATCGGGTGGCATGTTTGCATTGACTATCGCCGCTTGAATTCCACAACTCTAAAGGATCATTTTCCGCTCCCATTTATTGATCAGATTTTAGAGTGGCTGGCTGGCCGCTCTCATTTTTGCTTTTTGGACGGTTATTCCAGCTATAATCAAATTTCTATAGACCCTAAGGATCTGGAGAAGTCCAACTTCACTTGTCCTTATGGGACTTTTGCATATCGCTGAATGCCATTTGGGTTATGCAACACACCAACTACTTTTCAACGTTGTATGCTAGCTATATTTTCCGATATGGTAGAACGCTGCTTGGAGGTTTTCATGGATGACTTTTCCATCCACGGTGCATCCTTTGATGAGTGTTTGAAAAATTTGGATAGAGTGCTTCAAATATGTGAAGATACGCATCTGGTTTTGAATTGGGAAAAGTGTCATATGATGGTTAGTGAAGGAATAGTGCTTGTACACAAGGTGTCTATCAAAGGACTAGAGGTAGATCCAGTAAAAATTGAGGTTATTGCCATATTACCTCCACCGAACTCGGTGAAGGGAGTGAGGAGTTTCTTTGGGCTTGCAGGCTTCTTTTTCCGTTTTATCAAATATTTTTCCAAAATTGCTAAACGATTGTCTGAATTGCTTGAGAAGGATGCAGTGTTTGATTTTAATGATAAATGCTTGCATTCCTTCAATTTTAAAAAAAAATTAATTTCAGAACTGGTTGTTCAAATGCCGGATTGGACCAAACCGTTCGAGCTCATGTGTGATGCATCAGATTTTGCTGTTGGGGCTGTTCTTGGGCAGCATTTTGAGAACAAACATGTAGTAATTTTCTATGCATCCAAGACCTTAAATGATGCACAACTTAACTATACTACCACTGAAAAAGAACTACTTGTCGTGGTTTTTGCATTTTAAAAATTTAGGCAATATTTAGTGGGGTCAAAAGTTGTGGTTTGGATGGACCACGCTGCTATTAAATATTTAATGCAAAAGAAAGATGCCAAGCCTAGATTAATTAGGTGGATCTTGCTCTTACAAGAGTTTGACATTGAAATCAAAGACAAGGCGGGTATTGAGAATGTGGTTGCAAACCATTTGTCTCAGCTAGAGCGGGTAGATGAGTGAGATATCAATATACCCATTATCGAGATGTTTCCCGATGAGCAAATCATTTCCATAAAATCCAAAGATCTGTGGTTTTCACACATTGTAAATTATCTTGCACGACAGAAAATACCGGACGATTGGAATTTTCAAGAAAAAAAGAGATTTTTCCATTCTTTAAGATATTACTTTTGGGATGACCCCATTTTGTTGAGGCAATGTAGGGATGGCATCTTACGCATGTGTGTATCAGAGGATGAATATGATAGTGTACTTACTCACTGCCATACATTATCCACCGGCGGCCATCATGCGAGCACAAGGACAAAAACCAAAGTGTTAGAGAGTGGTCTTTATTGGCCTACACTCTTTCGGGATGCCTATGACTATGTGAAAAAATGTGACGTGTGTCAAAGGGCAGGTAATATCTCAAAGCGGCAAGAGATGCCCCTCAATGAGTTCCAAGAAGTTGTGGTATTTGATTTATGAGGCATCGATTTCATGGGACCATTTGTGTCTGTGAATTCTAATTTATATATTTTGTTGGCCATTGATTATGTGTTGAAGTGGGTAGAGGCAATACCCACAAGAACTAATGACGTTGTGGTAGTGTGCAGGTTCGTGAAAGAACATATCTTTTGCAGGTTTAGTGTGCCCCATATGATTATAATTGATGGAGGCACCCACTTCACGAACAAGAAATTTGCTACACTAATGAGTAAATATGGGGTCAAGCACCATTTCGGTACCCCATATCACTCGCAGACTCAAGGTCAAGTTGAGGTTTCTAATCAAGAGATCAAAAAGATATTGGAACGCACAGTGGCATCTTCCAAGAAAAATTGGAGGGCACTCCTACCGGATGCTTTATGGGAATATAGGACCACATTTAAAACACCTATAAGAACTACTCCTTTTAGGTTGGCTTATGGGCAGGCTTGCCATTTGTTAGTTGAGTTAGAGCACAAGGCGCACTGGGCGCTACGGAAGCTCAATGTGAGTTCCGATGATGTAGGGAAAAAGAGACTATTGGAGCTAAATGAGTTATATGAGCTTAGGATGAATGCCTATGAGAATCAAAGGATCTATAAAGAAAGGAAAAAGCAAATCCATGACCGCCACATTCAAATGCATGTTTTCAAAAAGGGTGATCGCATTTTACTGTTAAACTCGAGACTCAAGCTTCATCCTGGAAAATTGAAATCCAGGTGGAGTGGACCTTTTGTGGTGGAGGAGGTGCGCCCACATGGTGCTATTATGGTGAGAGATAGGGAGATCACATTCCTAGTTAATGGTCAAAGGTTGAAGCTTTACTTTGGAGAGAACTACACGAGAAAAGTGCATGAGGTTAAAGTCATGGCACTTAAGGAAGAATGAAGAGCCTTATTGCGTCTAGCCTAAGACAATAAATAAGGGCGCTTGTTGGGAGGCAACCCAACCATCAGTAGTTTTAATTTGTGGTTCCTTCATTTTCTTTCTCATTTGCAAGTTAGTTTTGTTTAATTTCATTTTTAGTGTAAAAATGATACCCTAATCGTTTTTCTCAGTGTAAAGTACTGAATCAAAGTTGATACCATCGACCACAATGTCGATGGTAGCGACATGGGTGCAGGGAAGCGACTACATAAATCTTTCTGAGTCGATACCATTGACGGCCTTGTCGATGGTATCGACATGCTATCAATGAACAAGAAAAAAAGCAGTCGATAATATCGACAATGAAGTCAATGCTCGCGAGATCCCTGGAGATTTACAGACAAATTCTTCTCAGTGAAGTCGATGCCATCAATAACCCAGTCGATGGTATCGACCTGGGGTCCGCAAAGAAGTAGCGCCCGGGCCTCGTGAGGGTAATCGAACCATAAAAGAGTCGATACCATCGATGGTATCGATGTGACACGTCACCGATCCGGAGAAGGAATCAACGGAGCGTGCCAAAATGAAGTAGTCGATCTGTGTGATGGGTCGATACCATCGACCCATGTCGATAGTATCGACACGTACCTATCCAGGCCCTCTGCATCAAGCAATTGACAACCGTCGATGGTCGCAAAGAGAGGATTGTGCTCCAGGTGTTGATACCATCGACACCCCGTCAATGGTATCGACGGAGCGACATTAGCAACAGGTTCAACTATAAAAGGAGGGGTAGTTTCTCATTTCTATTCACACCTTCAGAGTGAAACCTCTCAAATCTTGCGCCAAGCATATCGAGCATCCAAAGATCTTCACCGAGCATAGAGTAATTGAGCGATCTTCACCGAGCTCTTCATCGACATTGGAGATCATCTTCTCCGAGCAACTCCGATATTCATCGAGCTCCATTCTTCTGTCCTCTTTCTTTCATCATGAGGAGGAACACTTCTGCATCATCTTCACGCACTACATCGATGGCGATTGATACGTTTATTCCACCCCCGCCAGGCTCCATCCCTTGTTCCCGACTTGCACATACTTCTGCGGATGTGAAGAAAGTTTACGAGGAGATGATGAAAGGAACTATTGAGCCGACTCGATATTGCGACAGACAAATGATCCGAGATCTTGGATTTGAGGATAACCTTATGTATGTCCTCCATGGCCAAGAGGCGAACACGAGCAAGCTCGACAACGTGGTCACCCATCATGTGGAGGGCCACCCCTTTTTCGGTGAGTGGCCGATTTATAAAGAATTGGTGGTGGAATTCATGGCGTCGCTTGATATATATGTTGTCCCAAACGACCTCAACGCCTCTGACAGGGAATGGATCAAAGGCTGTGTGTCTTTCTGGCTCTATAATAGGAATTATAATCTTACACTACAGCAATTCAACTCCATCTACAACTGGTGGCACTCCCCTGAACAGCACCGGTGGCCAGACAACCAATCTGATTACGATGTCATGTTTGAGCATCCCTTCGTGCGGGTCTGAAATGAATTTACCGTGCATAAAATGCAAGTGCATGCGTCAGAGTAATATAGGCCTTTCTGAGGCCCAAGTCAAACTCAGGGAAACGTAATTATTGGTAGACTACTACAAACTACTTGCAATCAGCTAGACTGATTTAAAATGATTTGAGAGTTGATTGAAAAAGAAAAGAAAAATAAAAGAAAACCGAGCAATCAATTAAATGTTTTGTTTAATCAATTGGAATGGGAATCTTTAGGATTGCCGTTTCACCGTAGGTTCTCGTTGTATTAATTCCTACACAATTATCCTAATTTGTCTCTCATTCCGGGTAGTGGACTGTATTCAAAATTGCTCACTTTCGTGATACAATTCACTACCTAAATCTAGGCCGGTTCCACGATAGTAGTAACTTATACCCTAAACTAGGTGCATGAAGACTAGACTCTGGGTTTCGACCATTAACTATACATCGCCTTGTTCAAAGGATTTATTAGTTAATGTGAATTTCGTCTCTTTTCAACTGTTAATTCTTCTTTCAAAGCAATTAAAGGAATTAGATTACCATTAGGGTGATCAATCATAATGATATAATGGAGAAAATGAAATCATACCATGGATTTAAGAGACAAATTATGAAATACTATGGTAAAAATGTCATACAACAATCACCCGGGCAACTCCCGGTCCTAAAGATAAAGGGGATTAGCCCCACATGTTTATCTCCATGAAAGACATGATGAGAGAAAGGGAAAACATGGGGAAAATGTGGATAGAAGTGATGTAACCCCTGAACGGAGGAGATCTGGGCATTCCTCGACATAGAATGAGCGATCTACAACCTTTCTCTAGTGGAAAACTCCTTCTACAACTATCAGAACGATCGGGGTGTGGCTCTGGTCTCTGTTCTTCTCTCCTCACCTCCTCGAGACTTTTGCAATGACTAATGATGTCCTCCCATGCTTAGGGCTGCCTTAATTAGGTATATGCACCACTTTAGATCGCCAAAAGACCACCCCCATCGGATTAGCAACGATCTGTAACAAAACCTGATCTGACAGCATCGATACCATCGACGCGGGTCGATGGTATCGACCCGTCAGAATATCGATGATTCTTCCTTTTCTTGATGTTTCATGGTGATGCAGACTCGATACCATCGACTCAGTGCTGATGGTATCGACACCTTTAGGCGTTGCTTTTAACACCAATCCGATGCTGAAGTTGGGCGAAGTTGATAGTATTGACTTTATGTCGATAGTATTGACCAATTGACTGTTGGCTCGCTGTAGGTATGTCTCTACCATCGACTTCGATGTCGATGGTATTGACTCATCTTGGTTCCTTGCGACTGTCTCACTTTGACCGAGTTGATACTATCGACAGCTGTCGATGGTATCGACAGCTGCCTATATTCATTTTTCCTGAAATTTCAAACTAAATTCGAATTAGCCTTGCTCAATATGATCATTTATAGCCAAAAAGATGAAATATAGTAGATTTGATGCAAAATGAGATTATAGACTAAATCGAGTGAATCATGAGATACTAACCACGAATGTGACTAATAAACACATAAAACGCATGTAAAACTAGTCTATAAAAGTGACTCAAAATCCTCACATCAAACTCCCCTAAGCTTAAACATTGTTCGTCCTCGAGCAGCAAAATTATAGAATAAAATTTTGAGGGTCAACTAAAGAACATACTATCACAACTGACATGAACGTATGATTCCCACCAGACATTCACATATCGGCCCTCACTAACCAAAAAATGGTAACTCCCCTACAAGTGACAATGATCATGCATAATAGATATCCACTCCAAGATTAGTGAACACTATCAAATAAGGCAGTTAATATAATAAAATCCTCCGGCTCAGGCTTGGTGCATCTTGTGATCCCCTATCTACGTTGCTCATAACCTAACTACCATTTAAATGGAAGAAGATCTTCTTAAATACAAAAGTGACGAGACAATCACAGGTGGCCTACCATTTTGAGCAACGGGTGGATGGGATAGGCGGTTTATGTAAGAAAAAGTAACACAATACAGTTTGACATGCAACAATACAAAAAAATGACCTATATGATTCCCATGCATATGGAAATGACCTAATGCTTACATTTTAGGTGGAATGATGCATGCACTATCATTCCATCCCAATGAGAGACAGAATATCTACAAAACTACACATGTGCTTATTCTTCTTATTATGCATGTGAACAAGTTCCTTCCTCTTTCTGATCTTCACTTACTTATTATTTTTTTCTTCCTTTTTGTTCTTTTTTTTTCTTCAGCCCTTATTTTGCTTCATGAACTAAGATGAAATTTGCACATCTTCATCTTGGGCTTATTCTCATAACTACTGTTTTTTTTCATTGTATTTTATTTTTCAGAAAGTATGAAACAAGTTCCTTATTCTCGATCAAGAACCAAGGCACATCATGTAAAAATGATTAAAATTATGCAAAATGCAACTAAAATGACATTGACATGCATTCTAAAATTGTGCATGCATGACTATAATGCAACATTTTTTTCTTTTTTTTTCATATATTCAACAGATGTAAAAACTAACTACAATGCAATCCTATCTATATAATATGCAATCAGGAGATGACAAATTGTAAAGTGCTCCCAATTCTTATGGTGGAGTGTAAATGAGATGAGGTGGATAGATCACAAGATTAATTGACAGAACCATCAGAAGATATTATATGTCCCTCCTTACTGACATGTGTAAAATCAAGGGGTTTCTCTCTCGTATATCAGATTAAAGTCCCATTACCATTTGGTCAGTTTAGGCTCAACATCCAATTATGTTCACTTCCCTTGAATCATAGGCATGCACAGTTGTGATCTTATGTTTTAAAGTTGACAAACCGAATTATTTTCATAAGTTAAGTGCTCAAGTTCAAACAACACAAGCTTGCACTTTTAAGAAAAATTTTCAAATTTACCCATAACTCGCATGTGAAAAACATAGAGATGACAAATTACATTAGACATCCACAGATACACTAGATAGCATGTGGATCCTAAAAGCTAATAAAATTGCTAAAATAAAAGAAAAGGCAATAAATCATAAAATCAAAGGAAAATAAAAGATAGAAATTGTTCCATCTCCCCCCCAAGCTTGAATTCGACTACGGCCTCATAGTCAAAAACAACCTCAGCAGGTGGAATAGGGATACCATTTATTGCTCAGGTGGCGGGTATTGTGGCGGGTACTGCGGGGCACTGGGATCCCATGATGGATATTTCCCCTGGAGGTTTGGATCATATGGGGGCATGGGCGGAGGTCGAGGATATCCCCCAAAATAGTTCTGGCACTAGTAGTGATCATAGAATGGTTGATGCTGCTGCTCGATCCTCCCCAACTGGTCATAGACCTGCTGTTGATTGGCGAACAACTGACGTTCATTCTCGAAGATAGCTTGTTGATTAACATACAACTGATTTGAAGTATCCTGGATATCAGCAAATGACGCACTATACTGGTGTTGCATCTCCTGAATGCTCTGTAGCATGGTGTACATACCATGCATAGAATACACATCCTCTCCTTGTTGAGAGGGTGGTGGTGGATGAGGCTACGAGAATGATGAAGCACCCAGGTAGAAGCGTGGCCGCTTCCTAGGTGCCACTCGTGAATGAAGAGGAGTAACAGTCTCCTCTTCCTCCTCCTGCTCATCATCGTCATCATTGTCATTGTCGTCCTCGTCTTCTCCACTGTCAGAGTCGTCGATGGCAATTATGGGCCATCTGAAATGTTGGGCCCCCTAGATGTTGAAGATGGGATCTAGAAGGGCGCACTCTTGATACTCGTTGTTTATGTGGCAATGTGCATATACCACGCCATCATGAACTGCCAACAAGTAGACTGATCCAAATGATGAAGGTTGATAGAGCTTCTACTTAGCAGGGGAGGCATTAAAGAAAGGTCTAGCCCGAGGTAGAGGGCTATAGGAGTGATGAGTCCCCCAAAATGAATTGGGGCCCGCCGAGTACTTTTCTTCACCGCCATTACGTGTGTTAGGAAGAATGTGCCCCAATTAAGCTTGCCTCGTGTCAGCAGATTATACAGAAAGAAGAGGTCGGTCTCTTGGAATTTGCTCAGTGATAGCTCTCCTCGAGCAAAGAAGGTAATACACAACATGCAGTGTAAGACCCACATGAATGGATGATCAAAATCAGCCACCACAACATTGTGATAGTTGATTGTTTTGCCTTGTGGGGTTGTCACTAGCTTTGTGAACATGGCATCGTAGTCAGCTTGGTTGTATGGCCGCCAGTGCTGTTCGGGGGAGTGCTACCAATTGTAGATGGAGTTGAGTTACTATAGAGTAAGATTATAATTCCTGTTGAAGAGCTAGAAAGACACATGGCCTTTGATCCATTCACTGTCAAAGGCGTTGAGGTCATTTGGGACAACACAGATATCAAGTGATGCCATGAACTCCACCACCAATTCTTTATAAGTCAGCCACTCGCTGAAAAAGGGGTGGCCCTCCACATGATGTGTGACCACGTTGTCGAGCCTTTTCATGAACCCCTCCTGACCATGGAGGACAAACATCAGGTTATCCTCAAATTTGAGATCTCGTATCATTTGTCTGTCGCAATATCGATTCCGCTTGATAGTTCTTTTTAGCAGCTCCTCGTAAACTTTCTTCACATCCACAGAAGGATGTGCAAGTTAGGGGCGAGGGATGGAGCCTGGCGGGGGTGGAATAAATGTCTCAATTGCCATCGGTGTCACGCTCGAAGATGATGCAGTCGTGTTCCTCCACATGATGAAAGAAAGAGGACAGAAGAATGGAGCTTGATGAAGATCAGAGTTGCTCAGAGAAGATGATCTGCAACTTCGATGAAGAGCTCGGTGAAGATCGCTCGATTGCTCCATGCTCGGTGAAGATCTCTGGTTGCTCGAGCTGCTTGGCGCAAGAGTTGAGAGGATTCACTCTGAAGGTGTGAATAGAAATGAGAAACTACCCCTCCTTTTATAACTGAACTCGTCGCTACTGTCGCTCCGTCGATACCATCGATGGGGTGTCGATACTGGAGTACAATCCGGGTATTCACTGCTATCAACGGCCGTTGATGTCTGGATGTGGGGGCCCAGATCAATGACATGTTGATACCATCGATGTGGGTCGATGGTATCGACCCATCCCACAGATCGACTTCTGGAATTGATGGGCTCCGTTGATATCTTCTCATGGATCAGTGACATGTCACGTCGATACCATCGTCAGGAGTCGATGGTATTGACACTTTATGTGTCTTTTAACTTACGAGTCCCCGGTGACGCTTCGTTACTGCTACCGGGTCAATACCATCGACTGCCCCTTCGATGGTATCGACTTCACTGAGACAAATTTCTCTGAAAATCTTCAGGGATCTCACGAGCATCGACTTCCTGGTCGATACCATCGACCTGGTGCTCTCTTTTTTCTCGATGTCACTGATGGTATGTCGATACCATCGATGAGGCTGTCGATGGTATCGACTCAGAAAATTTTCTACAGTCGCTTCCCTGTACCCACGTCGCTACCATCGACACTGTGTCGATGGTATCAACTTTTAAACAGTACTGGACACTGAGCAAAACGATTAGGGTATCATTTTTACACTAAAACGAAATTGAACAAAACTAACTTGAAAATGCGAAAGAAAATGACAGAACTACTAATTAAAATTACTGATGGTTGGGTTGCCTCCCAACAAGCACCCTTGTTTATTGTCTTAGGCTAGACGCAATATGGCACTTCATTCTTCCTTAAGTGCCATGAGTTTAACCTCATGCACTTTTCTCGTGTAGTTGTTGCCAAAGTAAAGCTTCAACCTTTGACCATTAACTAAGAACGTGGGCTTTCCATCTCTCACCATAATGGCACCATGAGGGCGCACCTCCTCCCCCACAAAAGGTCCACTCCACCTGGATTTCAATTTCCCAGGATGAAGCTTCAGTCTTGAGTTGAACAGTAAAACACGATCACCCTTTTTGAAAACGCGTGTTTGTATGTGGAGATCATGGATTTTCTTTGTCCTCTCTTTATAGATCCTTTGATTCTCATAGGCATTCATCCTAAGCTCATCTAACTCATTTAGCTCTAATAGTCTCTTTTTCCCTGCATCATCATAACTCACATTGAGCTTCCGTAGCACCCAGTGCGCCTTATGCTCTAACTCAATCGGCAAATGGCAAGCCCTCCCATAAGCCAACCTAAAAGGCATAGTGCCTATAGGTGTTTTCAACATGGTCATATATGCCCATAAAGCATCCAGTAGGAGTGCACTCCAATTTTTCCTGGAAGATGCCACTTGGCGTTCCAATATCTTTTTGATCTCATTATTGGAAACCTCAACTTGACCTTGAGTCTGCAGGTGATACGGGGTACCGACATTGTGCTTGACCCCATATTTACTCATCAATGTAGAAAAATTGTTGTTCGTGAAGTGGGTGCCTCCATCACTTATTATCATACAGGGCACACCAAACCTACAAAAGATATGTTCTTTCACGAACTTGCACACTACCCCAACGTCATTAGTTCTTGTGGGTATTGCCTCTACCCACTTCAAGACATAATCCACGACCAACAAAATATATAAATTAGAATTTGAGGACACAAATGGTCCCATGAAATCGATGCCCCATAAGTCAAATACCTCAACTTCTTGAAACACATTTAGGGGCATCTCTTGCTGCTTTGAGATATTACCTGCCCTTTGACACGCATCACATCTTTTCACATAGTCATAGGCATCCCAGAAGAGCGTAGGCCAATAAAGACCACTCTCTAACACTTTGGTCATTTTCCTTGTGCTCGCATGATGGTCGTCGATGGGTAATGTATGGCAGTGTGTAAGTACACTCTCATATTCATCCTCTGGTACACACCTGCGTAAGATGCCATCCCTACATTGCCTCAACAAAATGGGGTCATCCGAAAAGTAATATCTTAAAGAATGGAAAAATCTCTTCTTTTCTTGAAAATTCCAATCGCTCGGTATTTCCTTGCATGCAAGATAATTTACAATGTGCAAACACCACAGATCTTTGGAGTTTATGGAAAGGATTTTCTCATCGAGAAATGTCTCGGTAATGGGTATATTGATATCTCGCTCATCTTCCCGCTCTAACCGAGACAAATGGTCTACAACCACATTCTCAATACCCGCCTTGTCTTTAATTTCAATGTCAAACTCTTGTAAGAGCAAGATCCACCTAATTAATCTAGGCTTGGCATCTTTCTTTTCCATCAAATATTTAATAGCAGTGTGGTCCGTCTAAACTACAACTTTTGACCCCACTAAATATTGCCTAAATTTTTCAAATGTGAAAACCACGGCAAGCAATTCTTTTTCAGTGGTAGTATAGTTAAATTGTGCATCATTTAGAGTCTTTGATTCGTAGAAAATTACTATAGGTTTGTTCTCAAAACACTGCCCAAGAACAGCCCCAACAGCAAAGTCTGATGCATCGCACATGAGCTCGAACGGTTCGGTCCAATCTGGCATTTGAACAACCGGTGCTGAAATTAATTTTTCTTTTAAAACATTGAAGGAATGCATGCATTTATCATTAAAATTAAACATTGCGTCCTTATCAAGCAATTCAGACAATGGTTTAGCAATTTTAGAAAAATCTTTGATAAAACGGAGATAGAAACCCGCATGCCCGAGGAAACTCCTCACTACCTTCACCGAGTTAGGTGGAGTTAATTTGGCAATAACCTTGATTTTCATTGGATCTACCTCCAGTCCTTTGCTAGACACCTTGTGTCCAAGCACTATTCCTTCACTATCCATCATATGACACTTTTCCCAATTTAAATCCAGATGCGTATCTTCACATCTTTGAAGCAATCTGTCCAAATTTTGTAAACACTCATCAAAGGATGCATCGTGAATGGAAAAGTCATCCTTTAAAACCTCTAAGCAGCGTTCTACCATATCAAAAAATATAGCTAGCATACAACGTTGAAAAGTATCTGGTGCGTTACATAACCCAAATGGCATTCGGTGATATGCAAAAATTCCATAGAGACAAGTGAAGGTGAACTTCTCTTGATCCTTAGGGTCTATAGAAATCTAATTATAGCCGGAATAACCGTCCAAAAAGCAAAAATGAGAGCGGCTAGCCAGCCGCTCTAAAATCTGATCAATAAATGGGAGCGGAAAATGATCCTTTAGAGTTGCGGAATTCAAGCGGCGATAGTCAATGCAAACACGCCATCCGGTTACCAATCGGGTAATAACAGGTTCATTCATAAGATTCTGAGTCACAGTTATTCCCCCTTTTTTAGGGACTACTTGGGTGGGACATACCCACATCGAGTCTGAAATAGAGTAGATGATGCCTGTAGAAAGGAGCTTGATCACCCCCTTCTTGACGACCTCCATCATGCTCGGGTTGAGTCGATGTTGTGGCTAAATCAAAGACTTGGCTCCTTCCTCGAGCCGGATCTTATGCTGGCAAAGTGTTGGGGAAATCCCCTTAATATCAGCAACTGACCACCCGAATGCGCCACGGTGGTTCTTCAGCACGATCATCAACTGCTCTTCTTCATCGACACTCAGATATGCCGAAATAATCACCGGTAGTTTTTCACCATCAACTAAAAATGCATACTTCAAGTGAGGGGGGAGTGGCTTCAGTTCTAATTCTGGTGGACAGATCAATGATGATTGAAGCGGTGGTGGAAGTGGCCCAAGATCCTCATAATGCTTGCTATAATATCACGGGAGCACTTGAAGCATCTTTATACATTCTTGTAACGACGTGCTTCTCATCCAATCATTCATGATGTTAAATAGGCAAACTTTAAGGGGAAATTCTAGATATGAGTCAAGAACATAACTGTCAATTGCATCATCCTCAGTAGATAGAGGAATTTCCTCCTCTTCATTATTGGGATAACCCACAGCTTTACAAAGAGACACAACTTTTGTCTTTTCCATGATATCCACTGCCAATGTCCCCTTATCTACCTTTGTCATTACATGAGCCATATCCAGAAATGGCTTCCCTAAACAAAGAGAAATGTTTTGATCAGAATGCTTCACCAGGCGACATTGCTCCTTTGCATGTGATTGTTTTGTACTTGGTGGCATGACCATTTCAAATCGGTCATCTTCTATTCCCAATGTCAATCGACCTCTACCCATCTCCAATATCATATCAGCAGTAGCCTGGAAGGGTCTTCCTAGGAGTAGCTCATTCCCTTGGTCATCTTGCATTTCTATTACCACAAAATCAGCTGGAAATACAAACCTATCAAACTTTACCAGGACATACTCACAAATACCATATAGTCATACCACAGAATTATCTGCAAGTTGAATCGTCATGTTGCTTTATCTAGATTCCTTAAGACCCAACTTTTTTAATGTCGAGAGGGGAATCAAGTTTATACTTGCCCCGGAGTCCCACAACGCTTCACCAAATTTCACCTTACCAATATAACATGAAATATTGAAGGAGCCCGGATCTTGTCGTTTTGGTGGTAATGTTCCTAAAATGAAGGCGCTAACCTACTCTTTAAGAACCACCACCTCAGTATCAGGAATCTTCCTCTTCTTGGTAATTATATCCTTTACAACTTAACATAAGAGGGTATCTGCTCAATAGCTTCTAACAACGGGATTTTGACCGAAAGTTTTCTAAAACTAATGAGGAACTTTTTGAACTGGGCATCCACATTCTTTGCCTTCAGACTGTTTGGATAGGGAACTGGAACAGTATGTGCCCTCTGGTGTGGAGGCAAATATTGTTGGGTTTTAGGGGAGACAGAGAAGGCAGCGAAAACAAAAAAAATTTCTCCCCCAACCCATACTGAAGAAACGCGCCAACGTCTATATAATAGGAAAGGATGGTTTGTGGAATCATACCTTGTCCCGAGGCTTGCTCGGAGAAAATACCTCGCGCAATGCGCGGTCTTCAACTCTGGACTTCGACGGCGTCTGTGCAGCTCCTGGTCGCACCGGGACTGACGACTCCTACTCGAACCGGACTGTCAGATGACAATTGTCCTCCTAAGCGGCAGTGTCCTCCCGCCTCTATAGTAGTCCACACGGACCACCTAGAACTCCACACTCCTTGTCCCACAAGGAAGTGGAAGGAGTCGCACCCTCCTGTTGACGTACTAGTCGCCAACACACTCTCCTGCCTCCTGTTGCAACTGCAGTTGTCCTTCCCTTGTTGCACCTCCCTTTTGCGGGAATCACTTCCTCGGGTTCTCTCACGATTACCAAAACCAAAGAGAACGACAACTTGCAGAGCAACTGGTTGCACTGAGTTGTACCGTGAGAAGCCCCCAATACCCCCTATATATATAGGAGAGTCATGGGACAGGGTTCTCCATCCCGGGCAATGCGGGACTAAAAGCAGGAGTAGAAGGGTTCGAGAATTTTCCACAAAAAGCAACCGGTTCGCAACTTGAAATGATCGGTTCACAACTGAACCGATCGGTTCGTCCATTGAGTCGATCGGTTGGACCTGAGTCGATCGTTTGGGGCACTCCAACTGATCGGTTGGTGCCCTGAACCGATCAGTTCAAGGTCCTAATCCGGCTCAAAAAGACTTTCCTTGTTTCTTTCCCAATTGGTATCAAATACCAATATTATTCCCAATCGAATTGGGCAATTTGAAACCAAAGGAAAATTCTTGCCGACATGACTTTTTCCCAACTAGTCGGTTGCACCAGTTGAGCTGATCGGTTCAACCCTTGAACCGATCATTTCAACCTGGGCATGAGCCGATCGGCCTGGACACTCCAGCCGACCGGTTCAGCAACCTCAGCCGACCGGTTCATCACATGAACCGATCGGTTGGGAGCACAGGTTGGGTAAAATCAGTCAATTGCGATTTCAATCAATTTGATACTCCAATCAATGCGTCCAATACCTTGAACCATACGATATTGAGCTATCGACTGATTGAGTGTTTAATTGAACTACTAAACTCCTTTAGTAATCAATCCAAACATTGCTTTGTGGACAAAACTCCTCTTCCAGGTTAAATCCTATGTGTGTGACCCTACAGGTCCATTTCACGTTGGCAGTGAAAGTCCATAACACTTATGACTTCACAAGCAAAGAGCGATGCCTAGTCACACATCAGTGCTACCCAAGTGAAAGTAGAAAGTAGAACAACTTTCATCCTACAATCTGTGAATGGTGTTACAGTGAATGTATAATTCCTTTGTCACTGATATCCCGAATGAACTCGAGGCATGGAACAGTCATCCTGTCAACGTTCATTCACTTCCTTTATCTCAGAGTAGACTGGAAGAGATATGTATGACATCAGTATCATATACTGATTCACACATGCATGCACGCCTTTCTCAATCCTACTCATCAAGTGGCCATGGATATCAAACTCCCTCAGGAGGGACAAATCCCATTTCTATCACTCACCCCTCAAAAGCCCCATGTGTCAAAGCCACCCAATCATCACCTTTATAACAACCCATGTTTCAGGACTGCGTTTGATGATGTCAAAGTGTGCCCAACGACATGTGTTGAGTGCAGTGATTTCAGGTCTAAGAATCACACTCACCACCATCACTGTGAGTACTGACTGTGACTACCATCTCATGGTTCCATGTGTCAAACTCACGGTGGGTCTGTCCGGTACACTTGTTCTCTAACAAGTACCTATGTGTTTGGTATGATATCTCTATATCATGACTAATGAGATTCTGTCATCAACCAACACCACAATCTAGTCTTGTGTGTCATTGCTGTCTATCTACCTTCCACAATGACATCCGACTAGGGACATAACAAGAATGTACAAACTCTTAGCATCCGTATGATCTCATCGTTCAGGTCATGAACCTGAAGGCATACGTCATTGAGTACTGTCATTCTCTAGAAATTCAATCTTTTCTATCACTATCTCATATGACTGAACCAGAATCAATTGGAAGCTCGCCTTTGATGTAAATCAATCTCAATGTATCCCACCAATCATCCCATGATTGGCTCTCAGGGCATACATACCAACAGACTCCCACTTGCACTGCGAGCCAATAACCCATGAATCATATTCATAGTGATCTTCAAACATGTCCCACATGTTATTGTGCTCTTAGTGCAAACATAGTGAGTAATGGCAACACCTTGCCAAAGTCTGTACAAATTGCATGTCTCTCATCTCTTCCCTGTACGTCACATGTATGAGATGGAGTTGCCGAAATATGTGATCTAGTATTCCATTGCTAACCTTTAGCCACATTGCATGATTAAGGATTCCAGACTTATCATCAATGAGTGGAATATAAGCTCATCCTATGAACTTTCAGATCCATATAGTATCCACTGTTGTTTACTAATACATAGATACTCGGCATATCCCCTTTTCAAATGGCTTTATTAAAACATTTCCAATTATCAACAAACTTTCACTTTTATACATCTTATGTATATATATTGCGATTCATTTTCTGTCCTTTCGGAAGTTCGCATCAATGTAACTCTTTACATCGAACTCTTCCTTATCTCCATAGAACTAGTACTTCACAAGCACTTATCAAGTTCTCATGGTATTCCAGTAACCCTTACTGGAAATAGACAGAAATCCACTCGTCATGTCACACATACGAGTTATCAGGATGAGCACATCATATTGCCATGTCCTACATACAATATGATGAATGCATTTTATTCTTGCCATGTCATACATGCAAGATAATGGGATGATTACATACATGATAGATCCATATCTATTCTTAGCATTCACGCTCTTCATAAGAATTGAACACTTGGCCTTGGGATACTAACTCCATGTAACATGGACAAGTTTTCTCCCACTGAATCTGTACATACTGAACACTTCAGTACAGATTGCCAATGTATGCTTTCTCTTTCCAGGTCAAGAGATATTCAAGAACTATCTCTATAGATCTCTATTCCTATCACATAGGAAACATCTCTATCTTCCTTAAAGATAATTTCCACATTCGGATTTCCAATCTAGAACATTTCCATTTCACATCAATATGTGGAATGTGAACACGCTCCCACTAAATCACAGATCCCTTCTTTATCTTTGAGATATCAATCAAACCCTTTGACTATATCATCAAAATAAAGATCCAATTTTGAGTTGCTTGAACTCAACCAATCACATTGATTAGTCCATTGTAACTTATAGACTTCATTAGCATTAGTGGATTCATAAACCTTATAGGTTGTGTCACGTACACATCCTGGTTTTATTCCTCATAGGAATGCGGTTTTAGTATCCATATGCCAAATTTCTTAGCCATTAAGTTGCAATCAACAAGCATCATCCTTCTCAAAATGTTATCCATGTGTCTTAACACTTAAGATTCATCTGCACTTATGGATATGATCCAATGAGTGCTACCATCAAGGTCATACCTTATGGTTCACATGGAAGTCATTTAGGATGTAATGGTTTTAAACTATAACTCAAGATTCGGTTCCTCATATTCATCTTGATAGTTGACTCATCACATGAACAACTCATCACATAGATAATTGAGGTGTATCTGTTAAAGATATAAGAACTCACAACCCTTGTGATTCTTAATTTCTTTTATTAGTGTGGGGTATTCTTTTATTAAGAAGAATTCAGTTATTTGATAATCATTCTCTAACTCCTTAGAATATGATTCCTTCTTGATTCATACATCACCATGCCTTAATCATGAGTTCACTATGATACACTATCATAATCACTCATAAGGATCTCAAACATTTGGTCCAAGTATTTCATTCATTGATCTCATCAAGAATTAATACTTTACCAAATTTTTACTTCATTTATGATAATCTTGAACACTTCAAGATATTCATATTGGTATTTCTCTAAACACCATTTGAAGTATTAGCATTTATTCCAATAGTTATGTAAATACATCACATGTATTATACCTAATAGGATAATCATTCTCCCACTACATTAGTGAAGATTGATTAATCATGTCCAAGATATTCATGTCCCTTACTGGTTCTCTAACCAAAAGAGTCTAGTTTTATCCATCACATGGAAACTAGAAATGAATTTCTCATGATTAATGCTAATTAAATTGTTTGAGTTATCTATAACTTTTAGGTATCGTCTTATCTTATGCATATCAAATATCACAAGATAAATAAGGCATTGCCACAAAGATCATATCTTTATAAATTGAAACATCTCTTCATTAATTGCCATCATTGTCATACAATATGCAAAAATAAAGTGTTTCTATCTATTGGCAAGTATGAAATATCAGTTCATAACTGTATTACATATCTTATTGGCTGAAAATAAACTAAAGTATTCCTATCTATAAAGGCAACACTTGCCCCAAGTAAGAATGATTTACACTTTACATCTTGATATCATATATCTCAAAAAGTGTTACAAGTTTACTTTCATGACACCTTTAACTAGAGGTTTAAATCGCCTCCTTCTTCTTTTGTTCTTCCAGGTAGAGAGGACAATTCCTTTTCCAATGTCCTGGCTTTTGACAATGGTGGCAATTTCCTTTCTTGGTCATGCCTCCCTTGGCCTTGAGAGCTGAAGATGGCTTGGACTCCTGGCTAGCTTCAGAACCTTTCTTAACTTTGCCCTTGCCCTTGCGCTTGGACTTGCCTTTCTTGCTCGTGATCACCATCACGGACTTAGGCTTGTCCTTCTTCATCTGTAACTCGGCTGTCCTCAACATGCCCAACAACTCTGACAGTGGCCTATCAAAGTTGTTCATGTTGTAGTTCATCACAAACTGACTGTAAGATTCTGGCAACGATTGCACTATCACGTCAGTAGCCAACTCTTGGCTCAGTGGAAATCCCAGTCTCTGCAGGTTCTCCACATACCCAATCATCTTGAGTGTGTGAGGACCAACTGGATCTCCTTCTGTCATGACGCACTTGAACAGTGCCCTAGAAACATTGTATCTCTCTTGTCGTGCTTGATCTTCATACATGTTCCTGAGATGCAGATTAATCATCTCTATGACACCCATGTTCTCATGTTGCCTCTGCAACTCATGGTTCATTGAACATAGCATCAAGCACTTTGCATCAATGGCATCATCAGAATGCTTCTTGTAAGCATCCCTTTCTATCTTTTGGTGCATTAGGAGCGGGTTCCTCTGGAATTGGAGTATCCAGGACATAGAGCTTACGCTCTTGAGTGAGAACAATTCTCAATGTCCGATACCAGTCGTGGAAGTTCATCCCATTTAGCGTGTCCTTGTCAAGGACCGATCGTAGAGAAAAGTTGTTGTTGTTTGTTGCCATTTGAACTACAAAAAGGAAAATATGCAACTTTAGTCCAAAACTCATTTTTGACTTATTTGATTGATTTGAAAGTTTGACGATATAATTAGGCCTTTAATTAATTATCGCTCCCACTATTTTAGTTCAATTTGATAACCCTGACCATCAATTCGGAAGATTGCAGCGTACAACCTTCTAGTGGGCAAGATCCTGAAATCCTCTAAGTCATGAGTCAACTTTGGCTGATCGCCCACAACTTAGATCTCTCAGGTAGGCAACTCTTGCTAATTGCATCATATGCAACTCTTGATAAGATGTCATCTACAACTCCTTGCAATGATCATCTCTATGACTCAAGGTACTAGATCCCATCTAGATCACCTTGTTAAGTCCGACCCAAAGCAAACACGATGAATATGCACCCTGCTTTGGTAGACCCACACATTCATCCTTCACGCTTCCACGAGATAGACAGTGCACCACGCTTTGGCGTGCCCACACTTGGTCGATCAAGCTTTTCACGTGTGTTGCATTTGGAAGGCATCTAAAACTTAATATTTAATGAGGGATTTGGTTTTATATACATATACATATCCAATCACCACAATACATAGTATGTATCATATACATGCTATATCCCACAGAAAACATGCACAAACGATAAAAAGCGATGATTATGGCCATCCTAATGTGATTCCTCGAGCCAAGAGGAATCACGGTCATCTAGGTCTACATCACATGCAACCTGTACAAGATGAACATCTGTGCCTTGCCATCCGAGTTGATCAACTCATCACATGAATGATCTGTACTCTCTAGCCGGTCGTCTGGGTGCCACCAGTCGATCGGTTGGCTCCTCCAACCGTTGGTTCGCCTGGTCGTCGTGCATCTCGTCATATTCGCCACCCGCTCATCTCGCTCCTTGAACCGGTCATCAACCGATCGGTTCACTCCTTGAACCGACCGTCTGGAAGGTCAACCAATCGGTTCACTCCTTGAACCGACCGTCTGAGCAGTCGTCTTGATGTCCGCCGGTCTTTGACATAACAGGAAATAAAATCCTATTCTATTTATTACATTGCTTTAAAAGGGAAACCCCAATTTACATTCGGGGGGAGCAAAGGTAGGAAAGAATCTCTAATTATTTCGAGTTACATCAGGAATAAGAGAGGGAAGATCGGTGCGCAGACCGAGATGCAAGCAACCACACACAACCAATCACAGATAGGGGTTTATAGGCCATAATCATGCTATACACATCCACCACAAAACTCGTTTAAGGGCGACGCGTATCGAGTGCATTAATAATACATATCATATATGTAATTAGGGATTTGTGGATTTAGGATTGGACATGCATAAAGCCGATATTATTCGCATCGTATGCAATAAATAAAGGCGACAAACCAAAATCGATCATATCGATATTCCTAAAATATAGAACAGCTGACGTGGCTCTGATACCACTGTTGGGTTTTAGGGGAGATAGAGAAGGCAGCGGAAACAAAAAAAATTTCTCCCCCACCCCATACCAAGGAAACGCGTCAACGTCTATATAATAGGAAAGGATGGTTTGTGGAATCATACCTTATCCCGAGGCTTGCTCGGCGACAATACCTCGCGCAATGCGCGGTCTTCAACTCCGGACTTGGAAGGCGTCTGTGCAGCTCCTGGTCGCACCGGGACTGACGACTCCTACTCGAACCAGACTGTCGGATGACAGTTGTCCTCCTAAGCGGCAGTGTCCTCCCGCCTCTATAGTAGTCCACACGGACCACCTGGAACTCCACACTCCTTGTCCCACAAGGAAGTGGAAGGAGTCGCACCCTCATGTTGACGTACTAGTCGCCAACACGCTATCCTGCCTCCTGTTGCAACTGCAGTTGTCCTTCCCTTGCTGCACCTCCCTTTTGCGGGAAGCACTTTCTCGGGTTCTCTCACGGTTACCAAAACCAGAGAGAATGACAACTTGCAGAGCAACTGGTTGCACTGAGCTGTACCGTGAGAAGCCCCCAATACCCCCTATATATATAGGAGAGTCATGGGACAGGGTTCTCCATCCCGGGCAATGCGGGACTAAAAGCAGGAGTAGAAGGGTTCGAGAATTTTCCACAAAAAGCAACCGGTTCGCAACTTGAAATGATTGGTTCACAACTGAACTGATCGGTTCGGCCATTGAGCCGATCGGTTGGACCGGAGCCGATCGTTTGGGGCACTCCAACCGATCGGTTGGTTCCCTGAACCGATCGGTTCATGGTCCTAATCCGGCTCAAAAAGACTTTCCTTGTTTCTTTCCCAATTGGTATCGAATACCAATATTATTCCCAATCGAATTGGGCAATTTGAAACCAAAGGAAAATTCTTGCCGACATGACTTTTTCCCAACTGGTCGGTTGCACCAGTTGAGCCGATCGGTTCAACCCTTGAACCGGTCATTTCAACCTGGGCATGAGCCGATCGGCCTGGACACTCCAGTCGACCGGTTCAGCAACCTCAGTCGACCGGTTCATCACATGAACCGATCGGTTGGGAGCACAGGTTGGGCAAAATCAGTCAATTGCGATTTCAATCAATCTGATACTCCAATCAATGCGTCCAACACCTTGAACCATACGATATTGAGCTATCGACTGATTGAGTGTTTAATTGAACTACTAAACTCCTTTAGTAATCAATCTAAACATTTCTTTGTGGACAAAACTCCTCTTCCAGGTTAAATCCTATGTGTGTGACCCTACAGGTCCATTTCACGTTGGCAGTAAAAGTCCATAACACTTATGACTTCACAAGCAAAGAGCGGTGCTTAGTCACACATCAGTGCTACCCAAGTGAAAGTAGAAAGTTGGAGAACAACTTTCATCCTACAATCTGTGAATGGTGTTACAGCGAATGTATAATTCCTTTGCCACTGATATCCTGAATGGACTCGATGCATGGAACAGTCATCCTGTCAACGTTCATTCACTTCATTGATCTCAGAGTAGACTGGAAGAGATATGTATGACATCAGTATCATATACTGATTCACACATGCATGCACGCCTTTCTCAATCCTACTCATCAAGTGGCCATGGATATCAAACTCCCTCAGGAGGGACAAATCCCATATCTATCACTCACCCCTCAAAAGCCCCATGTGTCAAAGCCACCCAATCATCACCTTTATAACAACCCATGTTTCAGGACTACGTTTGATGATGTCAAAGTGTGCCCAACGACATGTGTTGAGTGCAGTGATTTCAGGTCTAAGAATCACACTCACCACCATCACTGTGAGTACTGACTGTGACTACCATCTCATGGTTCCATGTGTCAAACTCACGGTGGGTCTATCCGGTACACTTGTTCTCTAACAAGTACCTATGTGTTTGGTTTGATATCTCTATATCATGACTAATGAGATTCTTTCATCAACCAACACCACAATCTAGTCTTGTGTGTCATTGCTGTCTATCTACCTTCCACAATGACATCCGACTAGGGACATAACAAGAATGTACAAACTGTTAGCATCCGTATGATCTCATCGTTCAGGTCATGAACCTGAAGGCATACGTCATTGAGTACTGTCATTCTCTAGACATTCAATCTGTTCTATCACTATCTCATATGACTGAACCAGAATCAATTGGAAGCTCGCCTTTGATGTAAATCAATCTCAATGTATCCCACCAATCATCCCATGATTGGCTCTCAGGGCATACATACCAACACATATGGCGTCCTATTTTTAGTCTCTTCCTCAGCAATGGGCTCTGCAGTAGCTTCCTCTACATCATCCTCTATTGGCTTTGTGATTGTGACCTCCTCTGTGGCCTCACTTGTGGTCTCTGGTTGGGGTATGCTTGGTTCATCGGCCTTAGAGTTAAAATCTTCTTTCCACTCCTTAATAGAATTGCTTTGGCTTGTTGATTTCCTCCTGGAACATTTGTATTTAATAGAAAACCTTATTTCGTTGGTTTCTTCAATCTTGAAATCTCTACTGCCATCTGTGCTAAGGATGTCTCGAGTGTCCTCATCTGAGCCCCATGACTTTGTAAAGTTCGCCCAAACTGATTCATGAACTCTCCTTGTTGCTGAATTTGTTGACCAAACATGCTCATTAGTTCTTGATTCTGCTTGATTACTTGATTGAGCAACTCATTGCTCTTTTCTTCTACAGTGGTTTGTGGCTTAGCTTCCGGATCCTACAAGAAATTGTTGGGATCTTTCCAGGAAAATTTCTTATCCTTCCTCCAGGAATAGTCATTATTCCTATATCCCTATTGCTGACGCATGAGTTTTTCCTGTGCTTTATCATCAGACTCTTCACTTTCTTTTGCCAAAAGTTTTTTTGCAATAAGATCCATCTTGTCATTCAATTCTTTAATGGCTTTAGCGTCACTTACAGATCTAACTTGTTCAGGTGCATCTCTGGTACCCCAGGACTGCTTCTTTACCATGTTCTTAAGAATCTCCCAACACCTTGTATTAGTATTGTTCAGAAAGAATCCTAATCCTACTGAATCTAAATTGCTTCTGTCATGCTCATCAAGTGCGAAGTAGAAAATCTTCACCTATTTATCCTTGTCTAACCCATGATTAGGGTATCTTCTCAGCATTATCTGAATCTTTCCCAGGTCTCCGAATAAGTTTGACCTGCATTCTGAGTAAAGTTGTGAATTTTCCTGATTAAATCATTATTCTCGGGTAGGAAGAAACGTTCGAAAAAGACCTCGATCATCTAATCCCAAGTATCAGCAATCTCATCATCCAAATTATAGAACCACTCTCTTGCAGTTCCTGCAAGAGAACTTGGGAACAGTTTTAGATACAATGTCTCCTGCAAAAAATGATCGATCTTGATCATATCACAATTTTCCACGAAGGTGCTTATGTGGGCCACTGGGTCTTCATTCTTTAGTCCATGGAATGCTTGAGATTTGACTAGATTTATTAGTGTCAGATCAATTTTATAAGTCAGGATGTTGATTTCCTGCCTCTTGATCGGCCCTTTTGATGCGGAGGAAGAAGACGCCTTGATCTTTTCCCATATCATCTTTTCTTCAGCCATCTCTTCTTGTTCAGAATCTGAATGTAGTGCTCCTCGTCGTCTGACCCCGAAGATGGGACCTCTGGTAATGACTGCGCATAGTCTGTGCTATGGGTGCTCACCATGCACTTGTACCTACAAAATGATATATTTAGTTAAGTACAATGCTATACGAATATAGATTTTTGAAAAATAGACAATCAATTGCAAGAATTAAAAATCTAACTAAAAGAAAAAGCTAGCCTAGAGTGGCCTCTTGTAGCACTCGTAGTGCCAACATCTGTCGTTTCCCCGGAAACGGCGCCAAAAACTTGACACGAATTTACCGTGCGTAAAATGCAAGTGCACGCGTCAGAGTAATACAGGCCTTTGTGAGGCCTGAGTCGAACTCAGGAAAACGTAATTATTGGTAGACTACTACTAACTACTTACAATCAGCTAGACCGATTTAAAATGATTTTAGAGTTGATTGAAAAAGAAAAGAAAAATAAAAGAAAATCGAGAAATCGATTAAATGTTTGGTTTAATCAATTTGAATGGGAATCTTTAGGATTGCGGTTTCACCACAGGTCATTGTATTAATTCCTACAAAGTTATCCTAATTCATATCTCATTCCGGGTAGTGGCCTGTATTCAAAATTTCTCACTTTCATGATACAATTCACTACCTAAATCTAGGTCAGTTCCACGGTAGTAGTAACCTATACCCTAAACTAAGTGCATGAAGACCAGACTCTGGGTTTCCACCATTAACTGTACATCGCCTTGTTCAAAGTATTTATTAGTTAATGTAAATTTTGTCTCTTTTCAACCGTTAATTATTCTTTCAAAGTAATTAAAGGCATTAGATTATCATTAGGGTGATCAATCATAATGATATAATGGAGAAAATGAAATCATATCATGGATTTAAGAGACAAATTATGAAATATTATGGTAAAAATGTCATACAACAATCACCCGGGCTACTCCCGGTCCTAAAGATAAAGGGGATTAGCCCGGCACATTTATCTCCATGAAAGACATGATGAGAGAAAGGGAAAACATGGGGAAAACGTGGATAGAAGTGATGTAACCCATGAACGGAGGAGATCTGGGTGTTCCTCGGCATAGAATGAGCGATCTACAGCCTTTCGGTAGTGGAAGACTCCTTCTGCAGCTCTCAAAACGATCGGGGCGTGGCTCTGGTCTCCGTTCTTCTCTCCTCTCCTCCTCGAGACTTGTGCAATGACTAATGACGTCCTCCCCTGCTTAGGGCCACAGTAATTAGGTATATGCACCACTTTAGATCTCAAAAAGATCAACCCCGTCTGATTAGCAACGATCTATAACAAAACCTGATCTGACGGTGTCGATTCCATCGACGCGGGTCGATGGTATCAACCCGTCATAATATCGACGATTCTTTCTTTTCCTGACATTTCGTGCTGATGCAGACATGATACCATCAACTCAGTGTTGATGGTATCGACACCTTTAGGCATCGCTTTTAACACCAATTCGACGCTGAAGTTGGGCAAGGTCAATACTATTGACTTTATGTCGATAGTATCGACCAATTGATTGTTGGCTCGTTGTAGGTATCTCACTACCATCGACTTTGGTGTCGATGGTATCAACTCATCTTGGTTCCTTGCGGATATCTCACTGTGACCGAGTCGATACTATCGATAGCTGTCGATGGTATCGACAGTTGCCTATATTCATTTTTCCTTAAATTTCAAAATAAATTCGAATCAGCCTTGCTCACTATGATCATTTATAACCAAAAAGATGAAATATAGTAGATTTGATGCAAAATGAGATTATAGACTAAAGTGAGTGAATCATGCAATACTAACCACAAATGTGACTAATAAACACATAAAACACGTAAAACTAGTCTATAAAAGTGACTCAAAATCCTCGCATCAGGGTCTTACACCACATGTTGTGTATTACCTTCTCCACTCGGGGAGAGCTTTCACTGAGTAAATTCTAAGAGACCGACCTCTTCTTTCTGTATAATATGCTGACACGAGGCAATCTTAACTGGGGCGCGTTCTTCCTAACATGTGTAATGGTGGTGAAGAAAAGTTCTTGGCGGGCCCCAATTCATTCTGGGGGACTCATCACTCCTTTAGCCCTTGACCTCGGCCTAGACCTTTCTTCAATGCCTCTCCTGCTAAGTAAAATCTCTATCAAACTTCATCATTTGCATCATTCTAACTTGTTGACATTTAGTGATGGCATGGTATATGCACATTGCCACGTAAACAAAGAGTATCAAGAGTGCGCCCTTCCCGATCCCGTCTTCAACATCCAGGGGGGCAGCATTTCAGATGGTCCATAATTGCCATCGATGACTCCGACAGTGGAGAAGATGAGGACGGCAACAACAACGACAATAATGACGGTGACGAGCAGGAGGAAGAAGAGGAGACTGTTACTCCTCTTCGTTCACTAGTGGCACCTAGGAAGCGGCGACGCTTCTACCCGGGTGCGTCATCATCCTCACAGCCTCAGCCACCACAACCCTCTCAACAAGGAGAGGATGTTTATTCTATGCAGGGCATGTACACCATGCTACAGAGAATTCAGGAGATGCAACAACAGCACATTGCGTCATTTATTGATATCTAGGATACTACAGATTGGTTGTATGTTAATCAGTAAGCTATCTTCAAGAATGAATGTCAGTTGTTCGCCAATCAATAGCAGGTCTATGACCGGTTGGGGAGGATCGAGCAGCAGCAACAACCGTTTTATGATCACTACTGGAGCCAAAATTATTTTGGGGGATATCCTCAACCTCCACCCATGCCCCCATATGAACCAAACTTCCAGGGGCAATATCCATCATGGGATTCCAGCGCCCCACAGTATCCGCCACCTGAGCAGTGAATGGTATCCCTATTCCACGTACTGAGATTGTTTTTGAATATGAGGCCATAGTCGAATTCAAGCTTAGGGGGGAGATGGAATAGTTTCTATCTTTTATTTTCTTTTGTTTTTATCATTTATTGTCTTTTATTTTATTTTAGAAATTTTCTTAGCTTTTAGGATCCACATGCTATCTAGTGTATTCGTGTATGTCTAATGTAATTTGTCATCTCTATGTTTTTCACATGGGAGTTATGGGTAAATTTGAAAATTTTTCATGTAATTGCAAGCTTGCTTTGTTTGAACTTGAGCACTTAACTTATGAAAATAATTGGGTTTGTCAACTTTAAAACATAATACCACAACTGTACATGTCTATGATTCAAGGGAAGTGGATGGAATTGGACGTTGAACCTAAACTGAACAAATGGTAATGGGACTTTAATCTAAAATAAGAGAGAGAAACCCCTTGATTCTACACATGTCAGTAAGGAGGGACATATAATATATTCCGATGGTTCTATCAATTAATATTGTGATCTATCCACCTCATCTCATTTACACTCTACCATAATTGGGAGCACTTTGTAGTTTGTCATCTCTTGATTGCATATCATGTAGATAGGATTGCATTGTAGTTAGTTTTTACATATGTTGCATATATGAAAAAAAATGTTGCATTATAGTCATGCATGCACAAATTTTAGAATGCATGTCAATGTCATTTTAGTGCATTTTGCATAATTGTAATCATTTCTTACATGATGTGCCTTGCTTCTTGATCGAGAATAAGGAACTTGTTTCATACTTTCTGAAACATAAATTACAATGAAAAAATAGTAGTTATGGGAATAAGCCCAAGACCAAGATGTGAAAATTTCATCTTAGTTCATGAAGCCAAATAAGGGCTGAAAAGAGAGAAAACAAAGAAGAAAAAAAATTATAATAAGTAAGTGAAGATCAGAAGGAGGAAGGAACTTGTTCACATGGATAATAAGAAGAACAAGCACATGTGTAGTTTTGTAGATATTCTATCTCTCATTGGGATGGAATGATAATGCATGCATCATTCCACCTAAAATGTAAGCATTAGGTCATTTACATATGCATGAGCATCATATAGGTCATTTTGGTACTGTTGCATGTCAAACTGTATTGTGCTACTTTGTCTTACATAAACTGTCTATCCCATCCACCCGTTGCTCAAAATGGTAGGCCACCCGTGATTATCTCCTCACTATTGTATTTTAGGAGATCTACTTCCATGTAGATGGTAGTTAGGTTATGAGCAACATAGATAGGAGATCACAAGATGCACCAAGCCTGAACCGAAAGATTTTATTATATTAACTGCCTTATTTGATAGTGTTCACTAATCTTGGAGTGGATATCTATTATAGATGATCATTGTCACCTATAGGGTAGTTACCATTCTATGGTTAGTGAGGGCCGGTATGTGAATGTCTAGTGGGAATCAAACGGTAATGTTTGTTGTGATAGTATGTTCTTTAGTTGACCATCGGAATTTTATTCTATAATTTTGTTGCTCGAGGAAGAGCAATGTTTAAGCTTAGGGGAGTTTGATGTGAGGATTTTGAGTCACTTTTCTAGACTAGTTTTACATTTGTTTTATGTGTTTATTAGTCACATTTGTGGTTAGTATCACATGATTCACTCTCTTTAGTCTATAATCTCATTTTGCATCAAGTCTACTCTATTTCATCTCTTTGGTTATAAATGATCATATTGATGTGTTAAGCAAGACTGATTTGAATTTATCTTGAAATTTCAGGAAAAACAAATATAGGCAATTGTCGATACCATCGACAACTATCGATAGTATTGACTCAGCCACAGTGAGACAGTCGCAAATAACAAAGATGAGTTGATACCAGCGACACTGAAGTCGATGGTAGAAAGATACCTACAGTGAGCCAGCAATCAACTGGTCGATACTATCGACATAAAGTCGATACTATCAACCTCGCCCAACTTCAGCGTCGGATTGGTGATAAAAGTGATGCCTAAAGGTGTTGATACCATCGACACTAAAGTCGATGGTATCGAGTCTGCATCAGCATGAAACGTCAGAAAAAGGAAGATGGGTCGATACCATCGACCCACGTCGATGGTATCGATGCCGTCAGATCAGGTTTTGTTACAGATCGTTGCTAATCGGACGGTTGTGATCTTTTGGTGATATAAAGTGGTTCATATACCTATTTACGGTGGCCCTATGTAGGGTATCACATCATTAGTCATTACACAAGTCTCAAGGAGGAGAGGAGAGAAGAACGGAGCCCAGAGCCACACCCCGATCATTTCGAGTGCTGTAGAAGGAGTCTTCCACTACTGAAAGGTTGTAGATCGCTCACTCTACGCCGAGGAATGCCCGGATCTCCTCCGTTCAGGGGTTACATCACTTCTATCCACGTTTTCCCCATGTTTTCCCTTGCTCTCATCATGTCTTTCATGGAGATGAACATGCGGGGCTAATCCCCTTTGTCTTTAGGACCGGGAGTAGCCCGGGTGATTGTTGTATGACATTTTTACCATAGTATTTCATATTTTGTTTCTTAAATTTGTGGTATGATTTCTTTTTCTCCATTATATCATTATGATTGATCACCCTAATGATAATCTAATTCCTTTAATTACTTTGAAAGAAGAATTAACAGTTGAAAAGAGACGAAATTCACATTAACTAATAAATCCTTTAAACAAGGCGATGTACAATTAATGGTGGAAACCTAGAGTATGGTCTTCATGCACCTAGTTTAGGGTATAGGTTACTACTACCGTGGAACCGACCTAGATTTAGGTAGTGAATTGTATCACGAACGTGAGCAATTCTGAATACAGGCCACTACCCGAAATTAGAGACGAATTAGGATAACGGTGTAGGAATTAATACAATGAGAACCTGCGGTGAAACCACAATCCTAAATATTCCCATTTGCATTGATTAAACCAAACATTTAATCGATCACTCGGTTTTCTTTTATTTTTCTTTTCTTTTTCAATCAACTCTCAAATCAATTTAATCGGTCTAGCTGATTACAAGTAGTTAGTAGTAGTCTACCGGTAATTACATTTCCCTGAGTTTGACTCGGGCCTCACAAAGGCCTATATTACTCTGACACGTGCACTTGTGTTCTACCCATGGTAAATTTGTGTCAGAGAACTTGATAAGATGAAAGGATTGATGAAGAAGCCTCAGACCCATCTTTCATTGGGAATAGACAGAGGGATTAGAATTGAGAATCGTATATGGGTACTTGAAGACTCACCATTGAAGGAACGTATCCTACAAGAGGCTCATGGTTCTAAGTACACAGTGCACCTAGGAATGAACAAGATGTTTAAGGACATGTAGAGGTTTTTCTGGTGGTCAGGAATGAAGAGAGATATTGCGGCATATGTGGCCAGTTGTCTTATGTGCCAAATGGTGAAGAATGAACACCAATGACCCGGTGGACTGTTACAGTCTATAGAGATTCCAGAATGGAAATGGGAGCAGATCACCATGGATTTTGTGGTAGGTCTACCTCAGACTAAGAAAGGTCATGATGCTATATGGGTTGTGGTACATCACCTTACCAAGTCAGCACACTTCCTTGCCCTGAAGACCACTACCAAAGTGTCAGACTTAGCTGAGTTGTATATCAGAGTGATAGTGTGTTTACATGGCGTACCCGGTTCCATCATCTTCGATAGAGACACAAAGTTTACTTCCAATTTGTGGAAGCAAGTTCAAGAGGAACTTGGTACAAGGTTGAAGTTCAGTACCGCTTATCACCCCAGATAGATCATCAGTCAGAAAGGACAATCTAGACCTTAGAGGATCTGCTAAGAGCTTGTGTGCTCGATTGGGGTGGATCATGGGAGCAGTATTTACCATTATTTGAGTTTTCCTACAACAAAAATTACCAAGCCAGTATTGGGATGCCTCCGTATGAAGCTCTATATGGGAGACTGTGTCGGTCACCACTTCTCTGGGATGATGTTGGTGAAAGGACCTTGTTGAGGTCAGATGAACTCCAAGTGTATGCTCATAATGTCGCTTTGATCAGGCAAAGGCTAAAGAGAGCCTAGGATTGATAGAAGTTGTATGCTGATGCAAAGTGGACTGACGTGCATTTCACTATGGGAGAGCATGTTTTTCTAACAATATGTCTGCTCTGAGCTATAGCTAAGAACAGAGGAAAGTTGAGTCCCCGATACATGGGTCCGTTTGAAGTGTTAGAACAGATTGGTGAAGCCGCATATCATTTGGCGTTACCCCCTCAATATAGTATGATGCATGATGTGTTTCACGTGTCCAATCTGAAGTGATATGTGCAAGATCTGAGCCATGTGCTGAGCATTGAACCCATTGAGCTTCATGGGAAGCTAACTTATCATGAGTTACCTTTGCAGATTCTAGATACCAAGGTAAAGGAGCTCAGAAATAAGAATATAGAGACGGTTAAGGTTCTTTGGAAGCACCATGGAGAGGATGAAGCCACATGGGAGCTAAAGACAGACATGGAAAAATCATATCCTGATTTGTTTGTTTGATTGTTGAATTTTGAGGGAAAATTCCTATAAGGAGGGGAGGATGTTATAACCCCATTTTTCTAAATCATGTAATGAGATTTGTAAATATCGTTTTTAAAGATAAATGAAAACAATGGTTGATTTAATGGGTTCATTTGAATGAATTTCATGTATAATAGCCTTGTATGTTTTCTTAATGGGCCTTATTCACTATTAAGCCCAATTGAAAGAAAAAAAAAAGGAAAAGAAAAAGGAATCCAATTGGATAAGGAATAAACAAGAAAATAGATAAAAGAAGAATAAAAAGCTAAGGAATATTTTCCAAGATGGAATTTCGAGATATTAAGGTTCCTTGAGGTTCAAGGAACTCAAGATAATAATATAAAGGCTACGAAAAGAGAAAACAGGTGGAAAATATGAATAATCAAGTGTTAACTTGCAACTGAATAAAAGTAATCGTTTTCTTTACATAATGATCCCAACTTTTGCATGATGAGCGATAAAGTCATAAATGAGGTTCCCTTAAAATTTGGAATAAAAAGGAGTTATAATTTGGGATTTATAGCTTTTTCAAATTATCCTTAGAATAGGATTTATCTTGGAAAATTAGGGAAATCCTTTTCCTTTTGTTTGAGAGCAACGGATGTGGGCCGTTGGATCTTAATCCAACAAGCAACACTCATCGTCAAGTCCCAGCGGGACAAGGACTGTATTCGGTTACAGAGGGAACTTTCCCCTTCAATTTCCACTCGATCCAGCGCATGTGCATGCTTGGAAAGAGTTCCAATGAGTTTGGGAGAAGGAGACGAAGCTTCTCAACCATATATTGATGAGCTTTTATCATGTCTTTGTGAAACGTGCAATTGGGCTGTTGAACAGATAATGACGGGGATCAGGAACCCTAGGAGGACCCCCTCTAGTCCTATATAAATGACCCCTCTCACTTCCTCTCACCATCCTAATCTTGGACGGCGTCTTCACGAGTCCCTGTACCCTCTCCCTCTCTCGATTCCTCTTGCTCCGATGAGATCCCGCCGCGGTGCCACCGCTAACTTGAGTAAAGGAAGGGAACAGGACGAAGAGCATAAATTGTCAGATCAAGATCCACAGTGAACCCACGTGGAGATCTGACGGCACAAAGGGCGGACGGCTAAGTTAAAGCACTCACGACGCAGAGTGTAGGATTAGAAGGTGGACTACCAGACCAATGATCGGACGGCTAAAAAAATTTAGTAAATAGCTCTCTCTAATGGAAATTATAGAAAAATCTTTTTCCTTATTAAATTCATAGAAATAGCTAAGAATCTCCAATGAAAAAACTTTATACATGAAAGTTGCTTAGAAAAATACAGGAAACGTGATAAAAATGGTTTGATAACCTGATTCTATCTCGTTTTTCAAAAGTATATTAATTTGGTAGAAAAAGGTATTAAAAGGTAATAAGAAACTCTAATTGAATATAAAGGATGAATCTTTGTGGGTTAATAGGTTAATTTGACGTGTATTAACCTATTGTATACTAAAATAGAGTTTTCATCCATTTTGAATGCAAAATTGGCTAATTTAGGGTTTTAATCTATAAATGAAGGATAATACATATAGAAACCCTAATTTAGGGTAAAAGAAGAGAAAAACTTTGTTGATTTCGAACTATGGAAAAAAAGTTGCTAAATAATGATCCTAAGTCTGTAGGAGTAGTAAGATGAGAAATTTAGGGTTTTTATGTAGTTTTGCTAAATTAGGATTCATAATGTTAAAAGTGGAGGCAAAACCCTAATTTCAAAAGGAAACCCTCAAATTGGAATAAAAATCCTAAGGAGTAAGGTGGAATTGGTTAAATTTTGATAAAAGGAAGTTTGTATATTTATTTCATGATTTCTGTGCATAATTGGTTGCTTGGTTGAGATTAACTTAATTGGTTGATTCTGTCTCAAAATCAACAATCGCAGGTATGTGGTTACGTTTATGAATAATCGCTTTAGTTTCATGGTGATTCCCGAACATTTTTATTGGTTACCTTAAAATAACTATTTGGATGACTTTTATTTCATGCAACCATAAAGTGACAATGATTATCACTATAAATATATATATATATATATATATATATATATATATATATATATATATATATATATATATATATATATATATATATATATATATATATATAACTGGCTTAGATCAGGATCCTCCGTTATGGCTTTGAAAATGCTAAAAAGGGTAACCTAGTGTAAGGTCTAGGCTATCATGAGTTAGAAATTAGGCTACCCACGTGTACTTCCATGAGACTCTGTAGCACACCATGAGTTAAGGAGTGGGCTACCTACAGGTAGTGCCATGTGACTCAACCCTAGAAACAGATTCACTGATTAGGTAGGATCATGAGGGGTTTAATGGGGATCTACCATAAGGAAGGTAGCTTCCAGGTCCACTGTAGGGACAACGTAGAGGATAGGGTATGTATGGATCGCACAATTATATTTAAAACATAAAGTTGTATGTTAAATTGTAATTGACTGTAATATGTTGTTAGTAATTGCACGATTATTGTCTCCTCCACATACCAGCTTTATGCTGACTGACGTTTTATTTGTCGGCATTTCAGGTACAAACCCAAAAGGACAAACAGTAAATTGGCATATTGTGAACACATGAATTAAAGTGCAAGGAGGATTAGTTATACTAGAATTCATACGTGGATAGAAGTTTATAAATCCAAACTTTTCAAAGGTATGCAAAATTTTATTTATTACAACTTTTCACTATAGTCTAGAAAAGTTTGATAATGATTAATGTTTATTTGTCGAACCTTTGATTTGGAGATTGGGATAACGACTCTGACCTCCTGGTCTCCCTTAATTGGGGGTTACTGGAAGGCGGGGTCATTACAGACAAAGTTCTTCCCCATGGTGGTGTGAACATTATAGTTGGGAATAGGTTGTTCCTTGTCAATGGCTAAAGACTTGAGCACTATTATGGAGGTGAGATAGAGCCCTAGATAGAGGAGGTGCAACTTTGCCCCATTCCATAGATGCTTTCTCTAAGGACTATCCAGTCTAGGACGTAAACAATGACACTTGTTGGGAGGCAACCCAACCTTTATTTTCTTTCTTTGATGCTCATTTTTCATTTTTAGTTGGAACTTTATTGAAATTTTTGTAAAAATTATACCTTGACTCATTTTGTGGAGTGTGTAGGGCATAAAAGTCAGTACCACCGAGTCTATCAGTCGGTGTTACTGAGAAGAGTTCAACATTTTGGGTAGAACATTAGAGAAAACTCAATGTTACCAACCCTCAATGTCAGTACCACCTAGTCTCTGAAGATTTTTCAAAGGTTCACTGATAAGGACTCAATACCATCGACAATTTCAGTCAGTGCTACAAACTTCTGGGTGCACCAAGGTTCGGTGTACCGAGTCTAAAAACTCAAAAGAAGAGACCAATTCCAAAAATCTGTACTACTGACTCTTGAAGTCGGTACTACCTACGGGCCACGTTAGCAATCTAGGCGATCGAGATCCAACAGCCAATCCACATCAGCTACATCAGGCAATTGTCAGTTGTCGATGCAACTGAGCCTTGAATTGTGCTAGCCAACTCGGTACCACTGACTTGGTAGGTTAGTGGTACCAACTCTGTCACGGTCAACTATAAAAGGAGCGGTGGTAAAGCCATTTTCTTCACACTTTCAACTCTCAATCCTCCTACATTTCAGAGCAAGGCTACACCAGGCGCTGACAGTCTTCCCCAAGCTTCCATTCCCAGAATCTCCTTCTTTCATCTATGACATGGCTCCTAGGAGAGGAGTTGTTCCCCTGTAGGGTGAGTTGGTCCCCTGGCCAACATGAATCCAACACCCATCCATGGAGATAAGGAAGCTCTAAGAGGAGTTTCAGACCAGGGAAGTCATCCCGATAAGATATGGCGATCTTATGTTGATCGAGATGGCAGGCTTCATGGAGAACACACATTAGGTATGTTAGCAGCAAGCCATGGAGGGAAACAATCCCTTCTTCAGTGACTGGAAGACCTACCCAGACTTAGTCTTGGAGTTATTGGCATCACTTGATGTTCTCGTTGCCCCCGAGTAGAAGATAGGAGGTGAATGGTGGGAGGGAAAGGTCAATGTTTGCCTATTCAACAACAACTACTCCCTCACACTAAGAGCATTCAATAAAATCTTCAACTGGTCTCATGTCCCAGAATGCTCAGTGTCATCCGACTTTGACTTCGACCTAGCCAGGGTGCAACTAACCAAGGTTCCTATGGGATTGCACATCAACTGGCACATCAGTTTTGTGACTGACATTGAGCATCCTTTTGCTTGTATGCTACACTGTCTCTATGTCAGCACCATCGTCTCCAGGTCTGGGCAAGCATAAGCAAAGGTCTAGAGGTAGGACCTCTATTTCCTCTACTAGCTATTGGAGGGGGAGTCTATTAATTTTGGATTTTATCTATTGCTCTATATGCTTTCTATAGGCGCAATGTGATAAGAAGGTGTTGATCCTATTTGGGGGTCTCATCACCCCTATATCTCTTCACCATCACCTTGATCTCTCCACCCTCAATCAATTAGAGGACAATACAAAGATGGATCTCCGTCACTCCCACAAGGCGCATCTTCTTAGGTATCACCACAACATCCTTTATGTGCATTGTAACTGCCACATCATATTTCGGGAGCGTAGGCTACCCGAACTTGTCTTCAACCTATGTGGGGTCAAACATTTCAGATGGCCACTGAATGAGGGAGAGGCTGAAGGTCTGCCTAGAGAAGCAGCTCAAGACAACAACGATGATCATAGTGGTGACAATGATGATGTTGAGGAGGTGGAGCCCACCATCCCGATGACTAGGAGAGTGGTCCCACAACAAAAGGGCCCACCCATATGTTGCCTCGACTTCCTCAATCCCACCACTATCCTAGGAGGAGAATGAACCGTACAACATGTAGGGCACGTACGGGATGCTACAGTAGATTCAGACTGGCCAGCAGTAACACCATGAGGCTTTAGCTGGTGTGCGAGATATTCAAGGATGGTTGCATGAAAACAAACAGGTGATCTTCAACAATGAACGCCTTCTCTGGGCAAACCAAGAGAATATTCATATGTACCTACAGAGGATGGAGCAGTACCATTAGCCCTTCTTTGACAATTACTAGAACCTTGGATAGTTCGGGGAGTACCCACATCCAACGTCGATGCCTCCTATGAATCTCTCTTTCCAGGGGACATTTCCTCCCCACGACCCAAACATGCCACCTCCACCATTTTGAATCATGGTACCGTTGTTCCACCTCTTGGGTGAGAGTATTGACTATGAGGACATAGTCATATTCAAGCTTAGGGGGGGTGCTGGAGCACCATTATATCCTAGTTTTTATCTTCATGTTTATTTTTATTTGTCATTCTAGTTGTTTGTTTTGTTTTTAGTTGTGCAAGTGTAGGATCCACATCTATCTAGTGTAATTGTGGAGTATTAATTGCATGGTTTCAGTCTCGAATGTTTGTACTCTCCATGTGTTTAATGAAATGAACGTCATGTCCTTAAAACCTTAAAATGCAAAATCCTTCTACAACACCTTTTGAGGAAGTGTTTGAATTAGTCAGCATTAGTACATACCACATAAAGAAAAGTCTTATCCAATAATGAAATGTGAATGATGAAGATGTTGAACCTAAACGGACCAAACCATATTGAGATCGTAAATGAATATATGAGAAATAAACCTTTAGATCACCCTAAACACAGGTCAATTAATAGGGACACATCATAATATAATGAAAGGCATTGTCTCTTAGGTGTGTGATTCCATCTGTTCCATCCATTCATTTTGACTCACCACCTCAAAAATTCTTGAGTACTCCAAACTATTCTCTTTGATTGCATTGCATAACACAATAGGGACATATTAGGTAGTTTGCTTTCATTTGAAAAGATTTTTTTTTTCATTCATAGACATTAACTATATTGCACACCATATTATCTTGCATAACACAATTCATATTGTTGCATACATTTCACCATAACATGCATATTTCCTTTGCCATGTGGATTTCAAATTCAAGGTTATGAAGAATAAATGAAGAAAAAAAAGAAGAAAAGAGAAAACCTTTAATAATTGAATGAAATCAAGAGGGACAAAGTGAGGCTTAATGGAAAAAAAATTAGGCATCAAGATTCATGCACTACATTCTTTTGCATCCTTATAGGTTCATTTTTCTTATGCACAAATAGCTCGAATGTACTCATGAATTTTCAGTTGCCACCCAACTTTCATCATTAATTTCTCTTATCAGTAGGCCACCCTTAATGATTTATCTTCTCATACATGCTTATATGGAGATCTACTTCCAGTTAGCTGGTAGTTAGGAAAGAGAAATTTAGTGTAGGAAATCACGCAATACACTAAGCAAATGCCTGGGTAATTATGATGTTTAATGCTTTCTTGATAGTGTCATTGTCTGAGGGTGGACATCTCTTATGGAAGTTTTTGGTCACTTTAGAGCCATTATCGGTTCAGTGGTCAGTGATGGCCAGTTTAGAGCTAGCTAGGTGGAGTTGTTTAAGAATAGAATGTATGTCTTTTGTCCTTTTGCTGACTTTTGTCAAACATTTTCTAGAGAGTGTTGCTCGAGAAGGAGAAATATTTAAGCTTAGGGGAGTTTGTTGGATGTGTTTTCAATTTTTATTATAGGCTCATTTACCCTTATTTTCATGTAAAGTTTGGGCCTTTATTTAACCTATTATGCATTGAATGTCATTGATAGCCTATATTTCCTTCAATGCATCAAATTATATGATGTCAACTATATTTACTAGCATTTTACGCATTCTAAGTACTCATTATGCTTTTATGTGATTGTAGGTACAAGGTAGTCCTACACGGCTCGGTGCTATCGACCTTGTAATAGTCAATGGTACCGACTTACCCTCAGTCATGTGCCTAAAAACCAGCCAGAACTCAGTGCTACTGATAGAGAAAGTTAGTGCTACCAAGAAAGCATCAGTAAGACCAGTGTGAATCAAGCAAACTCGGTGCTATCGAGTTTCCAACTTGGTGCTACTGAGTTTCCAACTCGGTGCTACTGAGTTGACGTCAGAGCGGTTGTTCCAAATCACAAAATGTCAGTGCTATCGAGTCCAAGTCGATAGTATCGATGGGATCAAGATCACGTGACTAAACCTAAGTGACTTGGTACTACCGACTGACCTAGTCGGTACTATAGAGTCTACCCGATCAGGCCGGCCATAGATCTATTTCTAATCCAACAGTGGACACAATTTCAGACCCTAAGTGATTTCTATAACTTAGGGGGATGACGGCCTGACCTAAGGGAGCCCCTATTTTGATTAGATGATGACCGGAGAGAGAGAAGATAAGGACAGAGGACCGAATGCTTTGATTGAGAAGATCCGAGCACCTACGAAGGACAGTTCTGTAGCCAAAAGATAGCAGAACGCACGTGCAACGGAGGGGATCATATGCATGGGCAAAGATCCAGGGGTTACCTTAGTTTCTACTATGTTCCCCACATTTTTCTTCTTCCCTTCTATGTGTTTTGTGATGAAAACCATGCAAGGCTAAAAACCTATATTCTTTAGGACCCTAGAGTAGCCCAGATATACATTGCAATTGATTTCTATGCATTAATATTGAATTATCACATTGCTACTGGATATAATTCTATGAAAGTTTCATGTTCCTTTTGTACTTGATCTCCATGAATGGATTAATAGACGCTTAGTCATCTCAGGAGAGGGATTAAGGGTTGGAAAGCATAGGATTACTCATATATTGCACCCTTTGGGAAAAGTGGAGAATATACGAGAGGAGAAACCCTGAGTCTAAGTAAAAAGAACCTAACTAATCAAACCAATAACCGCAGGAGTGGGATTCACATTAGATTAGGTAGTGAATTACATTGCGGGTGCAAGTAATTATGGCTACAGGCTCCTTATCTAGGGATTGAGATTATAGATATTAGTTTGTGGGATTGATTGTTAGTGGTATCCATGGTGAAACCACCTCTTAAAGCATTCATTCTCTTCTGATTTACTTAAACCATTACTTCATGTACTTTAGTGTTCATTTGACAATTCAACTCAATTCAAACAATCATCACCGGCCTAGCTGATTGATCTGTAGTTAGTAGTAGTCTATTAGAGAAATGCTTCCCTGTGTTTGACTCAGGCCTCACATGGCCTTATTACTTCGATCCGTTCAGTTGTATTTTGTGCATGGTAAATCATGTGTCACTTTCCTTCCTTATTCACTCCCTCTATTGCTTTATGTGCAGAAGACATGGATTTCTGGCTGGGTTTAGAACTCTTATTAGCCTTTCCTTTTCCCTTAGACTTCTCTTTACCTCTATTTCTCATCATCATAGATTTAGGATTGTATTTCTTCATTTACGCTTCAGTAGTTCTCAACATAACAAGCAATTCTGACAATGACTTATCAAAATTGTTCATATTGTAGTTCATGCAAACTGACTATATGATTTTGATAAGGTCTGCAGAATCACATTTGTGGCCAACTCTTGGACTAATAAAAATCCCAGTTTCATTAGGTTCTCCACATACCCAATCAATTTGAGCACATGGGGCCTCACTGGATCTCTCTCTGCCATATTACACTTGAACAATGCTTTTGAGATATCATATCTCTCTTATCTTGCTTGGTCTTGAAACATGTTCTGGAGATGTGTTACCATCTTAATGACTTCCATGTTTTCATATTGCCTTTGTAACTCATAGTTCTTTGAGCATAACATCAGGCAGTTGACACCCACATCATCTTTACTATTCTTCTCGTAAGCACCCTTTCAACCTTAGGCACATTGGGAGTGGGTCCATCTGGCTCTGGTATCTCTAGGGCATAGAGAACACACTCTTGAGTGAGAATAATACTCAATGTCCTGAACCAATTTGGAATTTATTGCCATTTAGTTACTCCTTCCCAAGGACCGATTGAAATGAAAATGTGTTTGTGTTTACCATTATTTCTACAATAAAATTTGCATTTGCAAACACACTTTTGATTTGATTTGATAATACTAAATTTTTTAGGCCTTTAATTAATTATCTCTCTCACTATTTTGTTCAAATTAAAATACATCACTATCAACTAAGAAGATTGCAGCCTACAACATTCTAGTGAGCCAAGATCCAAAATAATTAAGTTATTACCCAGCCAATAATGGTTTCCATAACCAATTATTAAGTTATGCAACATTTTCCAATTACATCTTATGGATTCTTGGATGGATGGTATTCTTCTAGGCAGTTAATACTATTAAGTTCACCTAGTTATGCCTGACCCAAAAGGCAACACAATAGCACCCTACTAAAGTAAACGGACATAACTACCCCTCCAAACTTCCACGAGACAGACAACACCCCATGCTAGGTGATGCCAACGCTTGGTTGATCAAGCTTTTCATGAGTGTCTATTATGGAAAGCATCTTATACTTAATATTTATTTAGGGATATTATATCTAAATACATATACATATCCTATCACCACATACTTATAATATGTATCATATACATACTATATCCTAAACTGAAATATGCAATCACAAACATTTGAGCGATACTTATTGCTGAACTAATGCAATTCTTTGGCACCACAAAGAATTTCTATCAATCTAAGGTCAAACATCACATGTTACAACCTATAAATGAAAAAGTGTTGTGTTGGAAACAAGCCAGTTGGTCGATCTATAAGACTCTTCTTGTTGATCGATTTTTCTGCCTATCGGTCGATTGGTCTCCATCATTTGAATGACTAGCATCTGGGTCAAGTGGCTGTATGGACTCCTCTAGTAGGTTAATTGGGCCTCCATTCAATCAATTGAATCCTCCTATCTAATGCCTTTTGGTTCTCTAATCGATTGACTCAACTTCTTAGTCGATCAACTCACTTGGTGGAGAATGCCTTCTCTTTCACAAGAAAAGCAAATAAAGCTAACCCTATTATTTATTACATTGTAAAAGGTGAAACCACGATTTCAATTTGAGGGTTTATATGGAGAAAATCATTAACATACATAGAAAGAGAGTCTCAATATACAAACCAAATTAAAAGATAAGAAGTAAACCATTCAACAAAGAACACACATCTGTAGGGGTATTGGCCATAACCAACACAAAACCACCATCAAAATGTTTTCAAAGGAACGTGTATCTTTATATATATATATATATATATATATATATATATATATATATATATATATATATATATATATATATATATATATATATATATATATATATATAATGTATATATATAATGTATATATATATGTAATGTATATATATAAAGGATCTGTGGGGCACTCTCTAGTATGTGTCTTTAATCCAATATGTACATTAATCATTTAAGCAATTGTATTGTATGCAAAAATAAATAACAAAAAACAAACCCTGGTCGTATTGATTAACTCCCAAAACATAGTAAGTTGATGTGACATTGTAGGAAAATATGGCGTTAGAGATGGTAGTGGAAAAAAAAAGTCTTACCATATTCCCAAAAATTAGTTGATTGCATCAAGAACTATGAATTGGGAAGTATAGTTGCATGTCATATACCTGGTCCTGGAGCAAGTCCAATGACAATACTTACATTTGTGTGCTTCTTTTTTTAGTAGCACCCAAACTATTTTTAACGACAGCCTCCTAGTGTAGCACCATGATGATGGTTGATGACATTCTCCTAGAATGATGGCAATGACCTGCATGCCTCTACGTAGTCTATCACAGACCATTGGAAACTCCACATCATTAATCTAGAACTAATGAGGAGTTGTCCCTTGGTGTTTCCAACATGTTAGCATTGAATTTTCTCCCCTTTGTCTATCTCTCAATTGTATACATAAGATGCCTCTAGTTCTCACGTTAGCTCAACATTGATATTAGGAGACTTCTCATACAAGAGTCTTGAGATCCTTGGGCACCCCCTCCATTTATAGGATTGGATGGGCTAGGGTTTGCACAAGCCCAGGGACACATTGAGATGAATTTCATTAACCCTTGGCAATTGCAAATCATGAGTCACTCGACTGGGTTCCCAATCGGTCAACTTCACACTCCATTAGATCGATTGGAATATTTTCCTATCTTCAAACAAATTGCCTTTCAATACGACGATTAATGCAAGTCATTAGGTCAAAAAAAATATTTGACTCAGTCCTACTGATTATCTAGTCGGTTGATTAGACTTTTTAGTCACTTGACTGGACCCTCCAGTTAGTCGACTCGCATTCCCAGTCAGTTGACTGAACACTCCAGACAGCCAGCTAACAGCCACTGTTATTTAATTTGATTAACTAGACACTTTTATAACCAAGTTAAACCTTATCCATGAGTAAACTCCTATTCCAAGTGAGTCCTATCTGTGTGACCCTATAGGTTCCAAATTACATTGGTAGTGAATGTACATAACTATATTATGACATCACAAGCAATGGGAGGTATCTAGAAACACATTATTTCTACCCAAGTAATTGGAAAGTTGGAGAACAACTAAAATTACAATCTGTGATCAGTGTTACAATGATCGCATAGTTTCTTTGTCTTTGATATCCAGATTGAACTCAGGACATGGAAATGTCATCATCTTAATATTCAATCCATGTTCCTTGAATTAGAGTAGACTATATGAGTTGCATGTGAGCTCACATATCATATATTGAGTCACAGGGGGATGGTCATATGTTTCCCAGTCGTGCTTATCAAGTGGCCTAGATATCAACTCCTGTAGGATGGAAAAATCTCATCTACATCACTAACGATCAATCCCTATGTGTCATAATGTACCCGAGTACCACCTTTATGGAAACCCTTAATCAAGGTCACATTAGACAGTGCCAAACTTCATCAAACAAATTGTGAAGAGTGTGCTAACTTCTTGTCTATGAACCAAAATTTCTATTATCACTTTGAGAGTTGATTGTAACTATCGTTCCATTGTATCCATGTAACACTCACAATTTGGGTCTGTCCAATACACTTTTCTATAGTATTTACATATGTGTTTGACTTGATAGCACATATCATGACTAATGAGACTTTGTCATCAGTTAATACACATTGTAGTCTAATGTATTATTGTTTTCTATTTTGCTTCCATGGTAATATATGACTAGGGACAAAACAAGAATGTATGTACTCTTATATACATATGATCTCATTATCTAGGTTCTCAACCTAAAGACATATGTCATCTAGTAATATCATTCTTTAGACATATACCATGTCTATGTCATCATCTCATGACTAAGGCAAACATAATAGATTGAATTTACTCTAGTAAGTTTCAAATCAAGCATATGATGCCCCACTACAATCATCATAAGACTGGCTCTCTGGGCATCAATACCAAGAACTAACTAAACCTATATTGTAGGGAAATATAGCGATAAAATAGGTAGCGAAAACATTTTTTTTACCTCCATACACCCCATTCAACCATAGGATCGCATCAATAACTATATAATGGATAGGATGGTTTTGAGGATATACCTGGTCTTGGAGCAAGTCCAGTGACAATCTCCTCATTGTTGTTATGCAACTTTCTTCTAGTTGCACCCAGACAACGTCTGCAGTAGCTTCTGGTCTCCATTACAGAAAGTAGGTTCATGCTATCCTCCTAGAGGTAGGATAGAACCTCCATGCCTCTATAGAAGTATACATGGACCACCTAGAACTCCTATCATTCTACTAGAACAGACAAGAAGGAGTTTCCCCCCTCATTGGTGTACTAGTCACCAACATGCTCTCCCATAATTGTTCTCCCTTGCTATCCCTCCCTTTATAAGGTAGGACTTGCTCCGGTTCTCTCAGTTACTACAACCAGAGAAGACAAACAATTGTCAGAGGCAATTGATGTTTAAATGAAGCCCCTAGTACCCCTTTATTTGTAGGAGGGTTAGGGTTAGGGTTCCCAAACTGTGTAGGAGTATAAGGGACCTAAATCTCATGAAAATTCGCAACATGCGATAGGTGAAACAATCAGTTTTTGAGAAAACCGATCGCTTGGTATGTGAGCCGGTCGGTTCACACACTGAACTGGTCATATCATCATGTTTCCCAATTGCATATTTATTGGCAATTCTAATCCAATTAATCCATGACACATCGTCAACACTAATCTTTCATGCAATTGAATTGCTCCATGGACCTGGCATCTCATCCATATAGAAACCATGAATTGATCAATTCACTTAGTGAACAGGTCGATTCGTACCCCAGCTCATCTAGAATTCTGCCAATGCAATATTTAATCAGCCTGACACTCCAACTGATCGGTTCAATCCTTGAACTGATCGATTGGGAGTACAGTTAGTCAATGGATTGTTTGAATTGAATAATTGAACACTTTAATAATCAATTTAATTATCATTCATTATAAACTCCTCTTCTAGATGTATCCTATGTGTATGACCCTATTGGTCCCATATTACATTGGAAGTGAATGTCCATAACTAGTTTATGACATCACAAGCAAAGAGTAGTGCCTAGTCACACATCATTGGTACCCAAACAAACAGAAAGTTGGAGAACAACTTTAGCCTACAATATGTGATTGGTGTTATAGTGTTTGTTTAGATCTTTTATCATTAATATCTAGATTGAAATCGAGGCGTGGAATAGTCATCCGCTCTACCATTCAATCTCTAGTCCTTGAACTAGAGCAGACTGTCTGAGATATATGTAAGCTCAATATCACATATTGACTCACACGTGCATGACCATGCATTTTCTCAGTACCGCTTATTAGGAGTCCTAGTATATCATACTCCTATAGGAGGGACAAATCCCATCTATGTCACTCACAATCATTCGCATGTGTGACAGTAAACTTGAGCATCACATTTTTGATAACCCTTATTCAAGGTCATGTTGAGTGACGTTCTAAGTACAATGAACGACATGTGATGAGTTTAGTGACTTTAGCTCAAAGAACCACAACCACCAACACCACTATAAGAGTTGATTCTGATTACCTATTGTGGTTTCTATGTATCACTCTTATGGTGGGTCTGTCTGGTATAAACTCCCACTTTAACTTCAAGTGAATCACTCACGAATGTAATCCCACGTAATCTAACATGACCGTCATGGTTCTTCTATCAAAGTTCCTTTGTTAAGGGGTTAGAAACATATTTCTCAATTGGAACTTTTCAAATCTTCACATCTCCTTGTTGTATGATCTCTCGTATGAGATGGAAGTACCTTCGTATATGCTTGGAACGCTTGTGTGATTTGCATTCCTCAGCTTGTGCAATAGCCCCATTGTTTTCACAATATAGCTCAATTGCATCGTGGATGCTTGGAACAACCCCAAGTTCTGAGAGCAACTTCTTGATCCATACATACTCCTTCACTATATTCAAAGCAGCAATATACTTGGCCTCTATTGTAGAATAGACAACTATCTCTTTTTTGGAACTCTTGCAACTTACAACTCCATTGTTGAGGTAAAACACAAATCATGATGGTGATCGATAATCATCTTTGTCAGTCTGGAAGCTTGCATTGGTGTAACCATTTACCACCAATTCTTTCTTTCCACTTTAGACAAGGAAATGTTCCTTAGTTCTTCTCAAGTACTTAAGGATGTTCTTCACAACTGTCCAATGAGAATCACATGGATCTGACTGATATTTGCTCGTCATGCTCAAGGCATACGAGACATCTGGTCGAGTACATAAGATTGCATACATGATAGATCTAATTGCAGATGCATATGGAATCTTACTCATGCACTCCCTTTCTTCACAAGAACTGGGACCCTGAGCTCTGACACATGGGTAGGTTTCCTCTCTTTGAGTTCTCCATGTTGAACATCTTAAACACTTTGTCAATGTATGTGTTATGATTTAATTCAAGAATCTTTATAGATCTATCACTATAGATCTTTATTCCCAAGAAATTGGATGCTTCACCCAAGTCCTTCAAAAAGAATGTACTTCCCAGCCAATTCTTTACCATTTCAAAATAAGAAATGGCATTCCCCATAATTAGTATGTCATCTACGTACAATATTAGGAATGTGAATGTGCTTCATGTAATAACATGGCTCTCTCTCACTCCTCTAGTACATGTTGTCTACTTCATATTTGCTCTAATTCTCATCTTATCCCTCAATTTCATGTTGAAATGAGTTTTGTGGCACAATTAGTTCACCTAGTATAATTTTATTACTAAATTGGTATTCAATTTGATTAAAATTAGTTTGCTTTCATGTAATACATCATCATCTCTTTGTTTGAAATTTGAACACATCCTAGTGAAGTTTTTTTTATATTCTTGGTCTCATGTTGAATATCTCTCTCTTATGATTCCAATGCATTAAATTTTGTCAAATTTGGAGTTCGGATGAGGAAGATAAAGCCAATTGATGAGCTACACTTGAAACCCTAATTTCTTATAACCTTTTATCACCCTTGCTTTGCCTTTTGGACCAACCAATTTGGGCCTAGTTGGGGGATCTCACATTTGCGTGGCCAGTCGCCTTTATCCTTGTTTTTTCAGTAATTGTAGAAATTCTTTGTGGACAAATCGTGGGGCACAAATCACCAAGCAATGGATCTTGGCCCTCGGATCCTTGTGTCATGGATCAGGATCCCCATATGACGGTCACCCTTTTGTCTTCAACCAATGTACCACCAACCAGTGAAAACAATGTCGACGCCACCTACTCCTACCTTGGCACCATAAATAAACCCCCTTCCAGCCACCTTTAGCTCCTTTCGAGACCCTTTCCACCTATAAAACCCCCGTCGAGACCACTCCCCTCTCTTTTCTTGTTGGATCGTGAACCCTAGCAGCCCATCCACCCTCCTTCCAGCCTTTTCTGGATGGCCCCAGTGTTGCACACAATTTGGGTGTATGAGCTGTAGCTTTCCTTGACAAGCTTCGACATCTCCTATGGCACTGTGTGGCAATGGAAAGGGTGGACGGTGTCCTTTGGGCCCCAAATGTGCTCGCTTTCCATGCCCTTACTTTCTCTAGAAAGCTACATACGTGGGAGTGCCACCTGCTTCATGTGGGCTTGTCCAAGATTAGTGACAAATCCTCAATTGGCATATGAAAACTAGACCAAGGTGGACTATGAATGGAGGGCCCTAGTGGCCCGCTCCCTCTCTTCTCCCTTCGTGAAGTGGCATTTGGTTGAGTGATGATGAGAGATCGTGGAACCCATCGAGGGAGGTTGCGGCAGATAGACAGAGGCCAGTGATTCCATGCACCCTGGGTCACCACTTGCTAATGTGCGCCCACCGACCATGGGCCTGGGAGAGTGAGCCAGCCCACAAGGCCTTTTGGATATGAATCTCGCCCAAAATCTCCTCTAAAATCCCATTTGAATGAGCAATTTTTTCAAACCTCATATCTCTCGACTCCCTCATTCAAACCTAATGATGTTATATATTGTTTTGATTAAAAAAACACCGTCTTTTTAGTTATATTAATCCTTGTTGTTTGTTTTTCTTGTACCATCCCTGATTTTCTAAAGAATCCACTTATATGATCTTTTAAATGGTGATTAAAATGCATCACTTGTATAATTAATGATATTGGACCTTACATTCACGTGAATAAGTAAAGTGTAGCTCCCTTCTACTGTAATAAATGTCTTGGGATAGTTATATGATCATGAATGCCTTATTGATCCTTTATGACCTAAAGATGGTCCATTTAGGTGTTTATATGTTACAACTTGCTCATATAGCCATCTTTGGCCTAATATATATTTATGTAATGCTTGTACTTTGAAATTAGTAGCTTCACCTGGAATTTGTATTCTAATGGACCAATACCTCAATCTCAAGTACCTACTTTGTGCATTAAAAATATCTAGTGGTCCTAGTTGGTTCTATTTAGATATAATGTGAATTTTGTGCAAATACCTTGCCATGTATAGTTCAAATTAGTAGTTTTATCATGTTAAAAGCACAAGATACCGACTTCATCTAACTATGATCTTAATGTTTCCATGGCTTGACAATGTGACCATGTTGCATGCAATTGATCTAATATGTCTAGACGTGATCTTATATGATTAAACTATGATGATAATCAAAATATTATGCTTCCTTTACTCCAAATCCGAAATGAGCTCATGTTTATATCTAATCTAATGTGGATGGATCACTTAGGTCTAGGACCTAATTTTGATCCTTTTACTTTTATTGAATAATGACATGTGCATTGGAAGTTTGGAACTAAGATTGAAATACTTGGAACCTAGATCTAGGGAATCATCCACATGACTCATGTGATACTTTTTTGTACTCAGACCCTAGTGAACTAAGACACCATGCTATATATTTTCCTTGTGAGGTACCCTTGGTTTGGATAATCTCTAGGATCTCACTCATGAATCATAACTCTTATAGTATGCTTACTCTCTTGACCCTACTATAGTATTGGCTTGTTTGTATGTATGCTCGTATGAATGCTTGGCTAGGTAATTACGTGTTTGATCTACTTGTTCCCTATGACTAGTATGTTTTTTTTTATTGATATACGTTGAGCAAAGCTCAAACATAATTGAACTTGTCCATTATACAAACCTAGTGTACCTACATGTATTCTTAGGGTAAGGGCACAAGGTTGGGTGTCTTACTAGAGATGTCCAGATAAGGAGGACCATGTGGATAAAAGGGTGGTTAATCTTGAGCACCCTTATAGACCCTTCCAATGGGAAGTTGGTTAGTTTCCATATTATGTTTTTTATATAATGGAAATACACTAAAACACAATTTGTATAAAAGAATGTCATTGAGTATTTCACACCTTATTTCTAGATCTTGCTTATATGATGTTTCTAGACAAGCAACTTCTACAGTATTGTTAAACTATTTACTTGTCTTTTCATAGTGTACTTAATGCTTTAGCATTAATATGTTTTGTTTATTGAATTTGTACTGGCAAATAAAGATTTGTTTCTATTAAGATGCTAAGCTCTAAAAAAATCACCAATGGGTATGCTTGAATCTAGAAACGGGTACATGCTTCTCTATCCCCTTTTAGTATCTTGTTACGTGTTGTTGTTACTCTTTTACATATATATTTCCTATGTGAAATATTCAATCCATTCTAGGGATGGAAGCCCAAATCCACTTGCCTTTGGTTGTGTATCCATTAGGAGTGTGGACTCAGGGTAACAAACAGTTCCATAACAAATGGCATCAAAGAAAAACACATAGGCCTCTATATATGTTTATGGCATAACACATCTTAAGAACCCAGGAAGGACTAAAATCCTTTCCCCAAACATAGAGTCTTCTAGAATCTCATCTTTTCTCTAAGTACCACCTAAGACACCCAAGAAGATGATGATCAAGTAGTCCCTCATCTCCGCGTGTGATTCTTCTCTCATGACTATTACTCACATGAATTCTCAATATTGGGTAGCTTATGATTGGGAAAAGTAAAATTCACTAGAAATCGTGATAGTTGATTAAGGTGTTAATGACATGATCTGACTTTAAATTGGAAACCCTATCTAATGTAAGAAGATACTCTCGAAAGTGTCATACTCATGTGCAAAGTTTATGAAAACTCAATGTTACCTGCTTGGACATAAGTGCTTTCCATGTTTGAGGTCAATTATTGATATGGTGAAATAAGTTGGAACACATGTTTTATACATCATGTTTGATGATTTCCCTATTTACTATACCTATGTTGTCCCTATTTTGATCAAACCTCAAACATAGATAAGAAAAACTCACCCGATTGATATGCATCATGCCACATACTCTGGTATGACCATGGCTTTTGGACCCCCAGATCATGATGTTATGACTTGAATACAAGAGGTGTTTTCCTATTGATTTGTAAACCTCTTTTTAAGCTCATTTTTTAAAAAAAACATGATGAACATGAATATTACTCTAGCCCTGGTATGCTCAAACTCTCGAGTTCTCAATTTGACTTCTCGAATTCTAAAATCTATCCTTACCATGATCTTGAAAGGAAAGGAATGAATTTGACCTTGATCTTATAAATCTTGAAGTATGGTTTCCCTATTCTAACCTTTATGTGGATCTAGTGTGACATGACTTGGTACTTGATACTCACCCTATTCAGATATTCTTGATGACTCATGATGAATATGGACCCGTGTGCTAGATTAGGGTGGAACTTGTCTTATGACTGCCCTAGCCTAGGTCACATCTCTATTTTTACTTCCTCTAAATTTTCACCTTGTGGATTATTTAGAGTTTGGAAAGGTAACCCCTCCCACACTATTTTGATTGATGGACCTAAGTCTCTAATAGGAAAAATCCATGACGATATTGATTCTCAATCTTGAATCTTGATTTAATGATAATCTTGAAATATGATGTTTGTTGACTATAGTTAGTGGTTAGGTTCCTACAAAGACCTGTGTCTAGATCATTCATTAACATTGTAATACCATGATAATGGACTTAAACTCGATATCCCAAAAGTTGCTTGTATCTCAAATGTTGCTTGAAATGTTTCTCAATTGTTGGTCAATTATTGTATACAAATGAATGATCGCCCTAAGGTATAGATAGGAACCTAAACCATATCTTTGAAATGTTTGGACCTATGAATTTGATGTCCAAATTGATGTATAAAATATCGAATCATGATTGTTGATTTTGGTTTTAACTTGACTCCTATGATCATCCTATTTGGATCTTGAGATCACCCTCGATATATGACTAATGACTTTCATGTCCCCAAATCTTAAAATATTGAAATGATGATTATGACAAATCACTCAATTTATGACTTAGGAGTAAGCTCCATGTGGACCAGAGTGGGACCTTCCATCAATTTTGAGCACAAAATCACGATGTTGAAATATGATGTTGGTCTTAAATTGTTGAAATATGAAATCTCAATCATGGACCCCACCTAGGACAATGTAGAAGATAAAACCTTGCATTTTGGGAATGAAAGTCACACTTCACTCTTGCACTCTATCGATTGACCTAAAATGTGATCTCTCCAAATTGGCGATTGATATGATAATCTCTCCAAAAATGTGATCTGAGTAATGATCTCCCCAGTTTGATGATCAATGTGACTATACTATGACCATGACGCCCGATTGCTCGATATTAGAGTGAGATGGAAATTATTAGTAGTGATGATAACTTATGAGAATACTATGACGATTTATGACATTGAATAGGACAACCCAAATCTCTCTGGATGACTTGTTTAATTTTTGGGACAAAATTTCTTTTAAGGTGGGGAGGATGTGATAACCTAGATCTTTCTCACTCCTCGAGTACATGTTGTCTACTTCATATTTGCTCTAACTCTCATCTTATCCCTCAATTTCATGTTGAAATGAGTTTTGTGGCACAATTAGTTCACCTAGTATACACGTATCACTAAGATGATGCTCAATTTGATTAAAATCAATTTGATTTCATGTAACACATCATCATCTCTTTGCTTGAATTTTTAACACATCCTTGTAAACTTTTGTGTTATATTCTTGATCTCATGTCTCCTTCTTATGACTCCAACACATCAATGTTCGTCTAATTTGGAGTTCAGATGAGGAAGATATGACCAATTGATGAGCTACACTTGAAACTGTACTTTATTCTAACCTTTTATCATCCTTGCTTTACCTTTTGGGCCGACCGATTTGGGCCTAGTTGGGGGATCTCACATTTGTGTGGCCACTCCCCTTTTTCCTTATTTTGTGAGCAGTCCTAGCACTTCTTTGTGGACCAATTGTGGGGCACAGATCACCAAGCAATGGATCTTGGCCCTCAGAACCTTGTTCCATGGATCAGGATCCCCATCTGACGATCACCCTTTTGTCTTTGACCTCTATACCACCAAGTAGTGCAAAGAACGTAGACGCCGCCTACTCCTTCCTTGGCTCCACAAATCGACCTTCTTCTCATCACCTTTATCTCCTTTTGAAACCCTTTCCACCTATAAAACACTCATCCAGACCATTCCCCTCTCTTTTCTTGCTGGATCATAAACCCTAGCAACCCAACCACCCTCCTTCTTCCTACCTTTTGTAGATGGCACCGACACTACAAATAGTTTTGGCAGTCAATTTGTTGCCTTCCTCATCAAGCTCGACATCTCCTATGGCATCATGTGGCCATGGAAAGGGTGGACAGTGTCCTTTACACCCCCTAATGAGCTCGCTTTCTGTACCCCTACTTTCTCCGAAGCGCTACAGACACAGGAGCACCACCTACTTCATGTGGGCTTGTCTAAGATTAGGGACAAATCCTTAGCCGTCAGATGAAGAATGGACTAAGGTGAACTACGAATGGAGGGCCCTGATGGCCCGCTCCCTCTCTTCTTTCTTCACGAAGTGACATTTGACTGAGCGATGATGAGTGATCGTGGAACCCGTTGAGAGTGGTTGTGGGAGGTAGATGAAGGCCAGTGATCCCAGGAACCTTGGGTTAGCACCTGTTGATGCGCGTCCATCGGCCATGGGCATGGGAGAGTGAGCCGGCCCAAAATGCCTTTTGGGTATGAATCTTGCCCAAACCCTCCTCTAAAATCCCAATTGATTGAGCAATTTTTCCAAACCTCATATCTCTCAACTCCCTCATCCAAACCTAAAGATGTTAAATATCATTTTGACCAAGAAAACACCATCTTTTCAATTATATTAATCCATGTTGTTAGTTTTTCTTGTACCATATCTGATTTTCTAAAGAAGCCACTTATACGATCTTTAAAATGGTGATTAACATGCACCACTTGTATAATTAATGATCTTGGACCTTACATTCATGTGAATCAGTAAAGTCTAGCTCCCTTCTACTGTAATTAATGTCTTAGAACATTTATATGATCCATAATGCCTTATTGATCCTTTATGATCTAAAGATGGTCCAATTAGGTGTTTATATCTTACAACTTGCTCATATAGGCATCTTTTGCCTAATATTTATTTATGGAATGCATGTACTTTGAAATAAGTAGTTTAACCTGGGATTTGTATTCTAAGGGACCAATACCTCATGATTATACCCTAAGTATACCATGTAATATCTCAAGTACCTACTTTGTGCATTAAAAATATCTAGTGGGTCTCATTTGTTCTATTTAGTTATAGTGTGAATTTTGTGAAATGACTTGTCATGTATAGTTCAATTCAGTAGTTTATCATGTTAAAAGTAGAAGATACTGACTTCATCTAACTATGCTCTTAATGCTTCTATGGCTTGACAATGTGACCATGTTGCATGCAATTGATCTAATTTCACAAAATGTGATCTTATATTATCAAACTATGATGATAATCAAAATATCATGCTTCCTTTACTCCAAATAAGAAATGAGCTCATGTTTATACGTAATATAATGTGGATGGTTCACTTAAATCTAGGACCTAATGTTGATCCTTTTACTTTGATTGAATAATTACATGCGCATTGTAAGTTTGGAACTAAGATTGAAATACTTGGAACCTAGATCTAGGGAATCATCCACATGACTCATATGATGCTTTCTTGTACTCAAACCCTAGTGAACTAAGACACCATGCTATATATTTTACTTGTGAGGTACCCTTGGTTTGGATAATCTCTAGGATCTGGCTCATTAATCATAACTCTTAATGTGCGCTTACTCTCTTGACCCTACTATGTTATTGGCTTGTTTGTATGTATGCTCGTATGAATGCTTGGATGGATAATTACTTGTTTGAGATACTTGTTCCCTATGAATAGTATGTTAATTTTGATTGATATACGTTGAGCAAACCTCAAACATAATTGAACTTGTCCATTATACAATCCTAGTGTACATGTATGTATTCTCGGGGTAAGGGTACAAGGTTGGGTGTCTTACTAGAGATTTCCAGATAAGGCAGACCATGTCGATAAAAGGGTGGCTAATCTTGAGCACCGTTATAGACCCTTCCAATGGGAAGCTGGTCAGTGGACATATTATGTTTTTTAGTATAATGGAAATACACTTAAAACACAATTTGTATAAAAGAATGTCGTTAAGTGTTTCGCGCCTTGTTTCTAGATCTTTCTTATATGATGTTTCTAGCCAAGTGAGTTTTACAATATTGTTAAATTGTTTACTTGCCTTTTCATAGCGTACATATTGCTTTAGCATTAATATGTTTTGTTTATCAACTTTGTAGTTGCAAATGAAGATCTGCTACTCACAAGAAGCTAAGCTCTAAAACAAATCACCAATGGGTATGCTTGAATCTAGAAATGGGTACATGTTTCTCTATCCCCTTTTAGTATCTTATTAAGTATTATTACTATTGCTTTTACATATATATTGCTTGTGTGAAATATTTGGTCCATTTAAGGGACGGATTTCGAGATCCACTTGCCTTTGGTTGTGTATCCATTAGGAGTGTGGACTCAGGGTAACAAATAGTTTTGTTACACTCCCACTAACCTTCTTGTAAACACAAGGTTCATCTTCTTTTTGACTAATGCCAAACTCTTTGACTATTTCATCAAAATGACTCTGAGATGCTTGTTTCAATCCATAGAATGGCCTTTGTAGCTTACAGATTTTACTTGCATCCTTTGGATTTATAAAACCCTCAAGTTGTGTCATTTACACATCCTCAATAAGATTCCTATTAAGGAATGCGGTTTTAAGGTCCATCTATAAAATCGCATAGTCATGATAAGATGCAATGGCAAGCATGATCCTCATGGATTTAACCTTAGAAAGTGGAGAAAAGGTTTCATCATAGTCAACACCTTGAACTTGTATGAAACCCTTTACAACCAATCTACCCTTATAGGTTTGTACTTTACCATCCATGTCATTTTTCTTTTTGAAGACCCACTTGCACCCTATGGGTTTTGCCAGTTCAGGTGGATCCACCAATGTCCATACCTTTTTTGTCTACATGGATTCCATGTCAGATCTCATGGCATTAAGAGATTTCTCAAACTTTGGTCCCTTATTAGCTTCTAGATAGGTTGTTGTCTCATCATCTTTGAGAAACTCACTGCCTTCTTGAGTCACATGATAACCAAATATTTTAGGCTCAAGGTATGTCCTACTAGATATATGAGGCTCTTGTGTTACTTGAGGAATTTGAGTTTCCTCAACGACTTTTCATTTTTGTTGTTCCTCTTATACATCTACTGGTTTAATGTTTTCTTGTTGGTCTCAAACCTCTTTGAGTTCTACATTACTCCCGCTAATTACTTTGGAAATAAGTTCCTTTTCTAGGAATGCATCATCTCTAGCAACAAACACTTTGTTGTCAGTTGGGTTATACAAGTAGTATCCCTTGGTTTCTTTGGGATATCCAACAAAATTACATTTATCAGATATAGGTCCAAGCTTTTCAGGAAATATTTTCCTCACATAAGCTTCACATCCCTAAATCCTCATAGAAGACATTATGGGATGCTTCCCATTCCATATATCATATGGTGTCTTTTGAACTAATTTAGATGGTAAGCGGTTAAGTGTAAACATGATGGTGCCAAGAGAATAACCCCAGAAACAGGTCAGAAGATCATCAAAACTCATTGTTGATCACTCCATATCTAGAAAAGTGTGATTCCTTATTTATAATACACCTCTGTGTTGTAGTGTTCCAGGTGGATTCCATTATGATACGATACCACACGCTCACAGAAGGTCCTCAAACTCTTGGCTTAAGTATTCTTCACCTAGATCAGAACAAAGTGCCTTAATACTTTTGCCAAGTTGGTTTTGTACTTCATCCATAAACTCCTTGAACTTTTCAAGAGTGTATGATTTATGTTTTATCAGGTAAACATAGTTACACCTACTAAGGTCGTCAATGAAGGTAATGAAGTATTGATGCCCACCTCTAGAGTTTGTTCTAAAAGGGCCACATACATTAGTATGTATGAGTCCTAATAGATCACTAACTCTATCATTGTTTCTAGTGAAGGGTGTCATTATCATCTTACCCAACAAACAAGAGTCACATATCTCTATTGATTCAAAATCAAAAGAGTCTAGATAAACATACTTATGGAGTCTAGATATGCATTTCTCATTTATGTTCCCTAGACAATAATGTCAAGTGTGGTTTGAGTTATCGATTTTTTGGTCTTTTGGTATTTACATTATACACACCTATCTCTAGATCTATTAAGTATAGTCCATAAGACATTGGGGCATTACCATCAAACACTCATCTTTACTAAAAGGAACATCAACCATTCTCTATAAGAAATTTGAATCCATTCTTGTACAAACAAGATATAGATATGATGTTCCTATTAGTGGTAGGTACATAATAGAAGTTCTCCAAATATATTACAAGTCCACTAGGTAGAACTCATATGTTCCAACTACACTGGAAGCAACTCTTGCTCCATTCGCAACACGCAGTTCAGCCTCACCTTTCGATAAAGGTCTACTTCTTTTCAAATCTTTCACATTTGGGCAAATGTGTGATCCACATCCGATATCTAGTAACCAAGACAAAGCTGTATGAAGTTGATCTCAATTACATATATACTTGAAGTAGATATCTCTACCCCTTGCTTCATCTTCTAAGTTTTCCTTATCCTTCTCCTTCTTTTGATTGCAAAAGATGTGGACATTAGCTTAGCCTCATAGAACTTCTTGGCCTTGCCTTTGTCCATGGAATCTATTCCATTGATCTGCATTATAGATTTGTCCTTCTTCATTTGTGCTCATACATATACCAACATGTCAAGAAATTCATATAGTGGTCTTGCCATGTTACTCAAGTTGTAACACTTGATAAAATGTCTATATAATTTAGGCAATGGTTGCAAAATCATAATTATGGCCAACTCTTGACCTAAAGGAAATCCCAGTCTATCTAGATGTTCTACATGCCCAATCATATTGAGCACATGGGACTCAATTGGGTCTCCCTCTGTCAGTTTGCACTCAAACAATGCCTTAGAGATGTTATTCCTTTCATGATTCTCATGCAACTCATAGTCTATATAGCTCAACATAAGGTCTTTAGTGTCGACAACATCATCAGTATGCCTCAAGTAAGCATCCATTTTAGCCTTAGGTGCACATAGAGTGGATTTCACTGGCACTGGTGTTTCAAGAACACAGAGAACACTACTCATAATAAACCAATTATGGAAATATATCTCATTTATATTATCCTTTATAAGGAACAATTGAAATTATTATTTGATTGTCATTTGATTCTATACAATTTTTTTTTGCATATTGTCAAAACGCCTTTTGATTTGATTTGATTTGAATAATATTTAATGACATTTCATTAGGACTTTAATTATTTATCGCTCCCACTATTTTGTTCAAATTAATAGCTGTCATTACCAATTCAGAAGACTGCAACGTACAATCTTCTAGTGAGCCAAGATCAATATTTCATCAAATCATGAGTCAACTTTGGTTGATCACCCCCAACTTGACTATTTAGGTAGGAAACGTTTGCCAATTTCATCTAAATGCAACTCTTGGATAGATGGAGTGCATAACTTTTTGTCACATTCCATGTCTATGCTTCTAGGTACTTAATCTCATTAAGATCACCTAGTTAAGCCTAGACCAAAAGACAACACTATAGAATATGTACCCTACTTGGGAAGATTTACATATCTGCCATACTTCCATGAGATATATGATTCAACATGCTTTGGCGTAAGATATGCTTGGTTGATCAAGCACTTTTTGTGTGCTTCTTATGGAAAGCATCTTAGGATTAATACTATATTGAGGGATTTGTATTTATAAATACATATACATATCCAATCTCCACATAATTATAGTATGCATCATATACATGCTATATTCCACAAATGAGAACATGTTATTAAACAAAAGTGATGTTTGTGGTCATTCTAATGTAGTTCCTTGAAGCCATAAGGAATTACCACAACCTAGGGTCTACATCCATATAGAAACTTGTTGCTGATGAAGATTTGTAATTTAGGATCTAGGTTGATCAGTTCAACCCTTGAATTGAATGGCTCGCCTCCTCACTGGTTGGGTGGTCATCTTCCCCATTGTTTGGTCTCTGGTCCACCATCTTTTGGATTGTCCAATTGATCGATTGGGCCTACCATCGACAAGTTTGGCTCCTCAGGTGTCTCATCTTCTTCATTGTAATAAGAAAATAAACTATCATACTATTATGCGATTATAGAGAATCCTCAAGCTACATTTGAAGGGAGGAAAGGTAGGAGAGTATAGTATTTTTTACTATTTGGAAGATAAGGTATAGGCTCGGTATCCACCATTAAAATAAGCTTTTAGAGTGGTGCATGTAATTTGCATATAATTTTTTTTTTGGGTGAAGTCAGGAGACTGTATTATTCAACCTACTCTCCTCATGTAGGGAAAAGCCAATGATTACAAAGAGTGCCTATTGGAAATATAAAATTGGTAGGACTCCTACCATTACAGATGAGGTAGGGGGGAGGTTGACCCACCGGATCGAGGGGAGGATCTAAGTACATTCGATCGTCCTGGTGATTTTTGAAGTGGTGTTTTGCAAGGTTGTCCACCACATGGAGGTTTCCTCTATTGACTTTCTTAATGATGACATCTTCACTTTCAGCCAAGATACATTGTGTTTTCATAATCTAGTGTCTAACCGCTGGTACACTGGAGGCGTTGTTCTTCAGTAATTCAATAGTCATCTCACTGTCAGTGGCTAGAATAAACTATGTATAGCCATTCAGTTTGCTAACTTCAGCAACAAGTACCGCTCAGATTTCAGCTTTGACCACAGAGGCAACTTTGATCTTTCTTGCACAACCTCCAATCCACTGTCCATTCCGATCGATGGCTACCGCCGCAATAGCTGCCATGTTACCATGAACGGAGGCATTAGTCATCCATAGAGTTATTTCTTATTCGTTCACCGTTTGTGCACAATCGAGGACCACCTCCTCCTGGTGACCTCTGGCTTTGTTTCCCCAAGCTTTGTGAATAGATTGCTGTAGTGTCATGATCAGATTTATCTGATGGCTCGTCGGGTGCTTCTGTTTATTGAATACTTCTTCATTCCTTGCTTTCCAAATGATCCAGCAAGTTATAGCAACCTTTGTCTGGGTGATGATGTCTTCTTGTAGTATCTTCGATATCCAACACTTCAAGTCCATATTCAAACTGATAAGAAGGTCCCTTCGGATAGCAATATGAGTCCAAACCTCAACTGCAAAAGGGCAGTCATTCAAAGCATGAAGAGTTGACTCCTCACTACTATTACATTTGGACATATTACAGAGTTTGTGAAAGTGCAGTGTTGTCTTTGGACGTTCGTCATAATAGCCTCGTGTGTAGCTAACCACAGGAATATTCGAATTTTGGACGGGACCTGAGTATTCTAGATCTTGCCCCATACCTCGTCAGTTTTCTCTGCTTCTTCAGATTTGATCATCTCGTAGGCCATACTAACTGAATACCTACCAGTTGTATCATGTTTCGAACTCCAGAGATCTTTACCATTATCTTGGTGAGGGACTGGAAGGCTAGTATTACTATCCACACACTGTATAGGCAGGTATGCAGATAGGAACTCAGTATCCCAGCTATTATCGAGATTGATAATGCTAGAGAAGGTCATGTATTTGATCTCTTCATTTAAGGGTTTAATGCAGATGTCTTCAAGCTTCCCATGGTTGGGAACCCAGCGGTCATACTAAACAAAAGTCTCCCGACCATCTCCAATAATTTTAGAGTTGTTGGTGATAACGAACTCTACCCCTTTACTGATAGACTTCCAAAAAGGAGTAGATGTGCCTCCCTTCCAAACGTTGTAGTTTTTATACTTGTTTTGTAGCCCCACCTTCCAAAGGGATTGTCTGGCGTTGAGGAAATTCCAAGTATTCTTCCAGAGAAGCACTTTGTTCCAGTCGGACATGGACTTAATGCCCAGTCCCCCGTTGTCTAGGCTTTTAGTAACTTTTTTCCAAGAGACTAAAGAGATAGGATGATCTTTGTGCCCTATACCCCAAATAAATTGTCGTATACTTCTATCCAACTTTTTGCAAACTGAGGCCGGTATACTAGTTGTATGCATAGTATAAGTAGGAATGGAGGTAAGGACTGCCTTTGCTAGACAGATTCTTCCTGTAAGGGATAGAGTTCTCGCCGCCCAGGCATTAACTTTCAAAGCTATGTTCTCTGTAAGATAAGAGTAGGTCTCCTTATTGACTTTCTTATGCAATAACGACACTCCAAGGTACTTTCCCAGATCCTCCATCTCTGCAATGCCACTGGCCAAACATATTTGAGAATACATGCCTCGATTTACAGACTTAGAGAAGAAGATTTTTGACTTTTCTATAGAAATCTTCTAGCAAGAGGCAGCTTCAAAAATTTCAAATCAATTGTTTATAGTAGCCATCTGTTCTAGGGAAGCCTATACGAACAACACTATATCATCTGCGAAAACAACATGTGAGATGGTTGGGCCCTGCTGAGATATTTTTACCGGTTTCCAGGTTTTCGCATTCACAAAGTTGTTGATAAGTTGAGCGAGCCTCAAAGAACAAAAAGGTAAGGGGAGAGGGGATCTCCCTGTCGGAGACCCCTGGTAGCTTTGAACTGAAGCAGAGAAGCACCATTCAGGATAATATTGGTCTCACCTTCCTGCAATGAATTCATAACGTACTGATGGATATTGCGGGGCCAGTTCATATGTTCTAATGTATTATCAATGAATGCCCAGGACAGCCTATCGTAGGCTTTAGAAAGATCCACTTTGTTTTCCATATAGGGTGCACTGAATTTCCTCCTCATATTGTGAATAACCTCCTAGACCACAATGATATTATCGGCGATGCTCCTTCCTGGGATAAAACTGGTTTGTACATTAGACACCCAATTAGGCATGTAACGCTTCACCCGTTCCACAACTACTATCGAGGAAAGTTTCATGATAGTGTTGTTTAGAGAGATGGGTCTTAATTGAGTGCAGTTTGTAGGATTTCTGCACTTTGGGATGAGGACGATACTCGAGTTAGCCAAGGAGCCTTCAATCGGTTGGCCATTCAGCATGCTCTGCAAAGTTCTGACTATAGAATGTTTAATAATTTTCCACTGCTTTTTGAAGAACAGATTGTCTGTTCCATCTGGCCCATTTTCTTTGTAAGGACTAGCATTTTTTATGATTCTCCAGATCTCGTATTCAGTGGGCGCTACTGTAAGCTGCCTTAGCTGGTTATTGTTTAACATCTTGAACACCGTCGGCATAGTATTCATATTGTTCGAGGTAGGACTCGAGGGGGCTGTGAACATGTCTATGAAGTGTTGTTGAACTAGCTTTCCCAGTTCCATTTGGTTTGTAACCCAGTCCCCTTCACTATTTTGTAGAGTTGAAAGAATGTTCATCCTCCACCTATTATTAACAAAGGCATGGTAGAATTTATTGTTATTATCTCCATATCGAAACCAGTCAATATGGATGTGTTGTTTCTAGGTCTCCTCTTCCTCCAGCATGAGATTTTCCAGTTCATCTCAAGTTGAGTGCTTAATTTGTCCGCCTCCATGTTATAATGTGTTTCCACTTCTTTTTGGGCAGCAGCAAGTTTTTTAGTGAGCTCATCCTTCTTTTGATGATATTTTCTGGTGAAGTTTTTGTCCCAGCTGATGAGATTCTCCTTAGCACTGTCTATAGATGAGTGGTAATGACTTTCAGGGTTCCAAACTCTTCCAAGCAGCTTCTGGAACTCAGGTTGATTGTGCCAAGATGCCTTCATTCTGAACAGTGCCTTTCGAGAAGGAGAATGTCTGTTGAGAATGGTGATTGGGTTGTGGTCTAAGCCTATACGTAGTAGGTTCTCACACACATAGTTTGGAAACTTGCGGATCCAAGACGCGTTTGCTATTGCCCTGTCAATGAGTTCATGGAGAATCCCCTTCTTGTAGGTGAATTTGTACTCGGTGCTGCCTATGTTCATAAGCCCCGCCTGGGTGACGGAATTGTTGAAGGACGTAGCTTCCCGAAGGTTAAACAGGTCGTTTCCAATCTTCTCGTCAGGGCTCAGCATACAGTTAAAGTCGCCAAGGGTAATCCACGATTTTTTGATGGTGGTTCTAAGCTGTATGAGATGGCTCCACAGAACTGGGCGGCATGTAGGAGACATGGACGCATAAACAAAAGTGGTGTAGTAACTATTGTTAATGAGGCAGTGGATGAAGTACCTATTTCTTTGAATAATTTGGACATCACAGTCCGTTTCATTCCATAGCCCCAAAATTCCACCAGAAAAACTAGTTGCTTCACTCTATGTGAGCTCGAGAATCCGATCTCTCTGATAACTTTGTCTGCATGTTCACCAGAAATGCGCGGCTCACAGATAGCTACAATCTTGATGGCATATTTCCTGATCATGTCTTTAACGCAGTGTCGAGATTTCCTCTTGCCAACACCCATAATATTCCATGACAGTGTATTAATCATTAACAGCTGAAAGTGGGATGATTACTGACTGGTTATGGCAGTTGTGTTGTCTTCCTCATCACCTCCTATCCTTGATCTTCCTCTGGTGTTATATGGGTTCTTCTTAGCAGGGCTACCTGCTATCCTGGCTACTTCCTTCTGCTTATCCTTTCTTCCGGCCATTGAAGAATTCTTATTAGATGTTCTGGCTGAGTTGGACGGGTTCTCTCCTGCAACTTTCAGATTCTCAGATTCCACAGTGCTAACAACGACGTGTGCCTCTGCTTCTCCTACTGGTCTACCCATGATGACCTCATCTCCGATAGGTGTAACCACCGTATGTCTTCGTTGTTCAGTAGGTACCTTAATAACTTGTTCCCCCTTATTATTACTTGAAGATGTAGTTTCCGTAGGTGTATTGTGGGCTCCGATCTCCAAACCATGGATTAATCCCGATTTAAACACATGCGGAAGCATTCGGTAAACAGCGGAAGACGAAAATCACGGGAAAATAAAACTTTTTGAGATTAGAGCTTGAAACCACAAACCTTTTCCATAGAAAAAGGATTTAACTGTTTACAACTCAGACCAATTACTTCTTGAGTAATTACATGCAACATGCTTACAAAATTTTCTCAAGAATGAACCACAAAACATTTCAGGACCTGAGGGTACAGAGGACATCTAGGACTTTACTCTAACTACACCATGAAGCAGACTAGATCTCCACCTGAGATAGTTACTGCTCCTGATGCTGCTGTTGCTGGGATTGTTCACTTGAGTTCTTATTCCTCCGTCTTCGACGACCACCTAAAAAGTAGAAGTCTACGGGGTGAGACAATTATACACAATTGCCCCAGCGAGAGTTATAACTCTCCATAAGGCTTTATAAGCAAGGCAGGAATAACTAAAGCATCAAGAGCCTTCAAGATATTCACTAGCAGTTCTATGATAAGCAGAGTTCAATCAATATTAACAATATGAGAACCTCCATGCTATTCAAGATAACATCAATCAAATAACTCGTAGCTAACTTTAACAGATATGCTACGCTGTTGATTACGTTTTTCAAACATTATTGTTATGCCCTGTGGAGATGAGGTATACCACTCATACTCCAACTGATCACTGAGAAGTCGCATCAGTATCATACATAGGTCATTAAGAGAGCCGGATTCTTATGACCTCACCTTCCTCAGTCAGTTAGAGGATTGATTGTTTGACATCTGGCAGGATGTCTATGTAATAGCTCACCAGGGTACTCTGGTCCTTCGCTATTTTTAGAGTTACAGTGGCATTCTGTACTCTCTTCGCTATCGGAAGATTTCTTGTTTATCTTTCACCGATACGGGGTTTATGTCTTTAAGGGAGTGTAGAGATACAGCTCACCTTTAAAACTTTGGGGTGGGGTCTGATGGACTACTAGAATCTACATCATCCACTCACCCTTTCTGTTATAGTGAAGGTATGACGGACTACGAGAATCTACATCAAATACCTACACTAGGATGTCAGGTTCTACACATCCATGTACCCCACATACTCAACAGTATGTGCTCCAGGAGTTCCCTTAGGAAAACCTGTTTCACCATCATTTAGACAACTGACAATGATGGATCTATGATCAGGGCTCTACATTTCACTTGATTAGTTAGGTACATTCAGTATTCCAATCATCATACAGTAACACAGCTATATATGAGAATACAAAATGTAGCAGGCCTAACTTATCACAATTATCAGATATTCATCTTCAAGTCATCTGTCAAGCATGACCTTGATAACATTTATGGCTCTTACAGCCCATAAATCACAAAGGATGTCACTTAATAGTGCATCAAGATGGTTCACTATTCATAAAGCATAATACATGCTTTCAATGAATATAACATGGTATTCCATACCTGGGTGTGACCATCATCTCATAACAACCTGCATGGTTAATTCAACAGATAATTGTAAATAATTTAGTAAATAGGGATACATTCCCAATTAGGGTTTCACTTGGATTCACCCTCAACTAGTGTTTCACATGGAATCACCCTCAAATAGGGTTCCACATGGGATCACCCACAACTAGGGTTCCACATGGGATCACCTTCAATTAGGGTTCCACTTAATAACCCTTACAATCAGGGTTTACTATTCATCTTTCATGTCATCGCCCTAAAATTAGGGTTTACTATTCACTCCATGGTGAATTGTACTCATTACATCATCATGTAAGAGAAACATCATCATTAAGACTCTTAATTATCATTAAGATCCATTAGATATCATCATTAGGGTTTCCATGACCTCACATAGGTGGGTCATTCCCTAATCATGCACCTTCATGTGTAAAAGAAGTATCTTACCAGAGATTCCTCCTAAAAAGGGCACTTTCTCTCTCTAGGATACTTTCTCTCTCTAGAAACACTTTCTCTTTCCTCTCTCTAGTAGATGGTGGCAACACCACTCTAGATTAGGTTGAGACAAGTCTCCATTGACTGATATGAGCCAAAGCATCAACATCATGTGATTAGGGTTTGATTAGATTAGGGTTTTACCCCTTTAGACCCCTCGAGGGTATTTTGGTAATTTGCCACATGATCACCATCATGGGTTAACTCACTAATCACATAGTCCCTTAATGACCTAGGTTACCATTAGGGTTTAGATGGAGTCATCATTAAGCCATTGGCACCATCAAATGGTTAAGCATAAATCACCACAAATCTCCAAGTGGTTTCCAACTTTCAAACGATCTCAACCATCCAAACGGTCTTGAGACCGTTTGGAGGTGAGGACCGTTTGGGAAGTTTGACTTCCAAACCGTTTGGAGCCTCAAACGGTTTGAGGTCGTTTGGACCAAACGACCTTGAGGTCGTTTGAGCTCAAACGGTCTTGAGGTCGTTTGAGCCCAAACGGTCTTGAGGTCGTTTGAGCCCAAACGGTCTTGAGATCGTTTGGTCTCAAACGGTCTTGAGACCGTTTGGGTCCAAACGGTCTTGAGACCGTTTGGCCCAAATGGCTCAAACTGTTTGGACCTCCAAAAGGGTTCAAAGATCACCAATGTTTATGGATAAGTGTGTTGAAGCCCTCAATTGGTTAAAGCTATGCTAACCACTTATAAATTGAGTCAATTAGGGTTAGCCCTAACCTTTTAGATATCCAATTGACCCTCAATTGCAACCCAATTAGGGTTCAACCGTTCTCAATTAGGGTTTCAAATTGATTGGTCATCAATGTTCAACAGTGTGAATTAATTCAAGGTTGAACCTATCAATTGACCTCCAATTGGCTCAAACTTGGCCCAAACGGTCTTGAGGTCGTTTGGACATCACCCAAACGGTCTTGAGACCGTTTGCCCAAAGTTTGACCAAGATCCAAACCGTTTTGACTCAGGTTGAAGTCCAATTAGGTCAAAATCAGCACTTTTCAATCAATGCATCAATTTCCTACAATTGGACCCTCAAACCACTAGATTAACTCAACCCTAGACCTTCAAACGGTCTTGGGTTGTGCCCAAACGGTCTTGAGACCGTTTGGAGGAATCCCCAAACGGTCTTGAGACCGTTTGGGTCCTTCAACCCAAAACTCAACAAGATCTATGTGTTAAATCAGCACTTTTTCACCCGATTAGGGTTCCATGTGGAAGTGCCTTCAACTCCCAATTGGTTAAGAATTAGGCTTTGATTCTTTGCAGAGATGAAATTCAACCTGTTGGGAACAGACCCTCAAATGGTCGTCCCTTGGTCAACGCCCTCAAATGGTCTTGAGACCATTTCAATCCAAACGGTCTTGCAAGACCGTTTGAGAGCAAACGGTTTGAAACCGTTTGAACCCAAACGGTTTGCAACCGTTTGGACCAAAAGGATCCAAGACCGTTTGGAAAAGCAACATAGGGAATCACGCCCCTCATCTTCAACCTCTTGCAAGGTCGGTTTCTCCACTGGTTCAATTGCAATCGTGCAAAGAAGAAGGGAGATAGAAGGAGATATACTAGCAAATTTGCAAGAAACAAAGCATGATTATAAAGCACAAGTTCAGAGTTATAAAACCCGCCTCAAGTTTGATCCTAAAGCTCCAAGACTCTGAGGTCCAAGCTCTAATGGCGTCCTTGAGCTTCCACAACTCGATCAGGGATGAAAACTCCAAGGAATCGAAGCTTTGGTTGGCTAGAACAAGAAGACTAGTTAAGCTAACCATGAAACCAACCCTAGAAAGTGAAAACCACCATGAATTCGAGCTAGACATGAGGTTTCTTACCTAGAGCAAGCTACTTCGTCTCCCTATTCTCCAGAGCAAGTCCTTGGCCGTTTGAGAAAGAAAGGAAGTGAATGGAACAGGGAAGGATCGTTTGCTCGTTTGCAAAAGAAAGGCTTTTATAGTTTTTAGGCTATTTTCTCACATAAGGACCTTTTAAAGCCAAAATTCGCATCTAGGTCCCTCCTTGCTCAAGGGCACGTCCAAGCCCATCTAACCTTATGCAAATCTTAGGAAAACTCAAGATCTAAGGGTATAGGAATCCAACCTTCAACTAGGGTACATACATGTTAGGGTTTTGTACCCATTTTAGGTGATTTCTACCACAAAGATCATTTTTCTTATCTGATTAGTGAATGATGTAACTCTTTCATCATTTCTACTCTAAATGATGACAAGAGTCATAAAAGATGTTCTAGATGGTGAAATTACAAGTTGGACCCCTCAATTTGGGTAAATTGCAATTTACCCCAAATTAGGGTTTCTGAGCTTGGGGATTGCTTTCACAGCTGCACCTTGGTGCCCAAGCTTGGGAAATCCCTCAAACCTCATCATAGACATCCCCATGATGTCTTAACATCAAAGGAACATCTTATCTTGTGAATTTTGCAAGTTCAACCCTTAAACTGGGTAATTTGCACATAGGTCCCTGCATACAACATAATGCTACAACTTTATGCAAAAGGAGCAAAATATGAAAGTGAATGTCCCTGAGGGACTTAATTACATGCCAGGGAGTGTTCACAAGTATAATAATTACATATTAAGCAAAACTTCCAGGGTTAGGTCATAACCCAGGTCAGGGGTGTTACAAAATTCTTTACCCCTCAAAAGGATTTCGTCCCCGAAATCGATAAAGCATATTATAAGAAAAGAGTAGGATATTTTCTTCTCATCTCATCTTCTAGTTCCCAAGTGGCTTCTTCAACACCACGATGGTTCCAGAGGACTTTTATAAGGCTTATATCCTTCTTCTTTAACTTTTTGGTTCTGTTATCGAGGATTGATACTGGTCCCTCCTCATATGTTATATCTTCATTCAACTCTACTTCCATAGGCTGTAGAACTGATTCAGTATCTGGGTGACATTTCCTCAGCATGGAAATGTGAAACACAGGGTGCAGCTTCTGTAACTCCTGGGGTAACTCTAGTCTATAGGCTACCTTTCCAACTCTTTCAACAATTGGATAAGGTCCCATAAATCTAGGAGCTAACTTCCCTTTCTTCCCAAAACGAAGGACTCCTTTCCAAGGTGAGACCTTGAGATACACTCTGTCTCCAACTTGGAATTCTAAGGGTCTACGACGTTTATCGGCATACGACTTCTGTCTATCTTGTGCAGTCTTCAGCTGTTGTTGTATAACTTTAATCTTTTCTGTAGTTTGCTGCACAAGATCAGGGCCTAACAACTGGTGTTCACCAGTTTCATACCAACACATGGGTGATCTACAATGTCTACCATATAAGGCTTCATATGGTGCCATATCAATGCTATGCTGATAGCTATTGTTATAGGCAAACTCTATCAAGCTTAGGTGTAGATCCCAACTCCCGGTAAACTGGAGAGCACATGCTCTCAACAGATCTTCTAAGGTCTGTATAGTCCTTTCTGACTGTCCATCAGTCTGAGGATGAAAGGCTGTACTAAACCTTAGCTTGGTGCCTAGGGCTCTGTGTAACTGTTCCCAAAAGCGACTTGTAAACTGGGGACCTCTGTCAGAAACTATAGTGACAGGGACTCCGTGCAAACGTACTATCTCTTGAACATATATCTGGGATAACCTCTCAGCAGAAAAGGTTGTTTTGACAGGCAAGAAATGGGTTGTCTTTGTCAACCTATCAACAACTACCCAAACGGAATCATGTCCTTTGTTTGTCCTGGGTAGGCCAACAACAAAGTCCATGGTCACATGATCCCACTTCCACTGTGGTATGGGTAAGGGTTGCATTGTTCCTGCAGGTTTCTGGTGTTCAGCCTTAACCTGCTGACACACAGGACACCTCAGAACAAACTCAGCTACATTCTTCTTCATCCCAGGCCACCAATACATATCCTTCAAGTTCCGATACATCTTGGTGCTCCCTGGATGCATAGCATACATTGAAGAATGAGCTTCTTCCAGGACTAACTTCCTCAGGTTATCCATATCTGGCACTATCATTCTTCCATGATAGCATGCCACCTGGTCATCTGACTCATGAAAACCTTCTCGTTTCTCATCACCAAACTCAGATCTAATCTGATGTACAAAAGCATCTACTTGTTGAGCCTCCTTTATCTGCTCTCTTAGGGTAGGTTTAATCTGCATCTCAGCTAACAGACCAGCTAACAATGATGCCTTCAACTGCACATTGTCTTGTCTTAAAGAGATAAGCATATCTCTTCTAGAGCATACTAAAGAACTTAGTTGTGCCCTATTCATGGTTGATGTTGCTGATTTCCTACTCAAGGCATCAGCAACCACATTGGCTTTGCCTGGATGGTAATCAATTGTACAATCGTAGTCCTTGATTAACTCCATCCAACGACGTTGCCTCATATTGAGCTCATGCTGAGTGAAGATATACTTAAGGTTCTTGTGGTCTGTGAAAATCTGAAACGTTTCTCCGTAGAGATAATGTCTCCAGATTTTCAAAGCATGAACCACAGCAGCTAACTCTAGATCGTGTGTTGGATAATTTTCCTCGTGTTTCTTAAGCTGTCGGGAAGCAAAAGAAATCACTTGGTTATCCTGCATCAACACACATCCAAGTCCATTCTTGGAGGCATCACAAAAGATTACGTATTCCTTTCCTTGCTCAGGCAACACAAGCACAGGTGCACTTGTCAACCTCTCCTTCAACAGCTGAAAAGACTGTTGACACTTATCACTCCAAGTAAAAGGAACATCCTTCCGGGTTAACTTGGACAAAGGTAAGGCTATAGAACTGAAATTCTTAATAAACCTTCGATAATAACCAGCTAACCCCAAGAAACTTCTAATCTCCGTCGGTGTCTTCGGTTGTTCCCACTGCAATACAGACTCTATCTTTGCAGGGTCAACACGAATCCCCGAGGCGGATACCACATGTCCAAGGAAGGATACTTCGGATAACCAGAACTCACACTTGCTAAACTTAGCATATAGCTTATGTTCTCTTAGTAAGGTCAAAGTCTGGCGAAGGTGCTGCTCATGCTGCTGAGCATCCTTACTAAAAATCAGTATGTCATCTATGAAGACGACAACACACTGATCAAGAAAAGGTCGAAAGACTCTATTCATGAGTTCCATGAATGCAGCCGGTGCATTGGTTAATCCAAACGACATAACTGTGAACTCATAGTGACCATATCTCGTCCTAAAAGCAGACTTGGATATGTCACTATCCTTAATGCGGATCTGATGATATCCGGACCTTAAGTCTATCTTGGAAAAGACGGTTGCACCACGCAACTGGTCGAAAAGATCATCAATCCTTGGCAAAGGATATTTATTCTTTATTGTTACTTTGTTGAGTTGTCGGTAATCAATGCACAACCGCATCGATCCATCTTTCTTTTTAACAAACAAGACCGGAGCACCCCAAGATGAGGTACTCGGTCGGATGAAACCCTTCTCAAGTAACTCTTGAAGTTGTTTCTTGAGTTCTGCCATCTCAGCAGGCGCCATCCTATACGGAGTCTGGGCTATGGGTTTCGTATCTGGGACCAAATTGATCTCAAAATCAATTTCCCGGGGTGGTGGTATACCAGGAAGTTCTTCGGGAAACACATCCTCGAATTCCCTGACTATCGGAACTTCAGCAGGGTTGGAACTTTCCTTGGTAACATCAACTACATGGGCTAAGAATGCATAGCATCCTTGCCTCATCAACTTATCAGCAACCATAGCTGATACAAGACAAGTGAGCAGGATCTTTCTTTCACCTTGAAAGATCCATGTGTTGCTTTCATCAGCAAACACTGCCATCTTGGACTCACAATCCAAGACAACTCGATACCTTTCCAAGGTATCCATCCCTAGGATTATATCAAATCCTTGCATGTCAAGCGGTATAAGATCCACTTGAATGCGATGCTTAGAAAAGGAAAGTACGCAAGGAGAGCATACTTCCTGCAGAACAGCAGACCCACTCAACGGGGTTTCCAACAATAACTTATCTGCCCTATGACTAGTTGTCAAATTGCAGTTACGAATCACTCTTCGAGTGATGAAAGAGTGCGTAGCACCCGGGTCAATCAAAACAGATACTACACAAGATTTAGACATATCAGAATATAAAAGTTCCATCTGACCTGTCACCACTTGTGGATTGACCACTGCCTCTGGTGGGTTCATAGCATAGAACCTCGCCGTAGCCTGTTGCTGAGGTGGTGCTGATGATCCAGCTTGAGACGCTTGCCCGCGTCCTCGTCCTGTTCCTTGAGATTGTCCTCCTTGTGATCCCTGTTGTCCTTGTCTCGAAGGCTGTGTCACACTGACGGGTCTAGATCGGCAGTCCTTCCTCAAATGTCCCACCTTTCCACAGTTGTAACATCTTCTCTCTTGTGGTCCGGTGACAGACATTGAGGCAGAACTCTGTGTCTCCCGAGGCGGTTGTCCTCTTCCTCTACCTCTACTAGGAGACCACGGAGTCTGAGAACTAGATCTAGATGGTGGAGGGTTAGGTGCAGAGGATCTAGGCTACTTAGAGTCCCTAGATGAAGAACCCTGGAACTGTGGATATCTTTTCTGAGTCTGCCTCTTCTCAACCACAGATCTCTCTATCCTTCAGACTGACTCAACGAAGGTAGAGAATCTTTCGCGGTTCTCTAAGGTAGACACAGGGGTAGACATATCAGCATTCAACCCCCTCTCAAACCTTCTGATTCTCTCTTCCTCTGTGGCAGCCATATGCGGACAAAACCGCAATAGCTCCATGAACTTAGCTTCATACTCGCTAATGTTCATCATTCCTTGTCTCAGTCTCTCAAACTGAGAGATCTTCTCGTCTAGGAAAGTCTTTGGGAAGTATCTATTAACAAACTCCCGCCGAAAATCTTCCCACGAGATCTCTACTCCAGGCCTCTTCTGCTCTTCCATGGTCCACCAGTGACCAGCACTTCCTTTGAGAAGATAGACAGCATGTCTAACCTTCTCAACTTCAGGGATGTTGAGGATTCGGAAAGCCTTCTCTAACTCAGTCAACCACAGATCTGCATCTGCGGGGTCAGCAGTCCCGTGGTACTCGGTAGCTCCGACACGACGTAGTCGCTGGAACGTCTTCCCGATACCTTGCCCTTCTGGCTGGACAGGTGCCCTAGGTGCAGGCATAGGCAACCTGTCGGTTATATGTGTCATGGCAGTCATGAACTGCCCGAACATCATCTGGGCTGCTGGATTACCCATGTCAGCTGGGTCAAACTGGGGTGGCTCTCTGGGTTTTTCTGGTACAGGTTGCTCCACCTCTGGTACTCTTGCACCACCTTGAGGTGCACTGGCACTGCTCTCTTCCACATACTCATCATGTGGCTCAGACATCTTAAGTATCTTCTTCTCCTGAGGAGTAGAAGATTCTATTAGATAAGGAAGGAATACTAAAGATAGACTCGACTTCCTATGTCCTATGCCTCTGTAGACTCAGCGAACCTAGAGCTCTGATACCACTTAATTGTGGGCTCCGATCTCCAAACCATGGATTAATCCCGATTTAAACACATGCGGAAGCATTCGGTAAACAGCGGAAGACGAAAATCACGGGAAAATAAAACTTTTCGAGATTAGAGCTTGAAACCACAAACCTTTTCCATAGAAAAAGGATTTAACTGTTTACAACTCAGACCAATTACTTCTTGAGTAATTACATGCAACATGCTTACAAAATTTTCTCAAGAATGAACCACAAAACATTTCAGGACCTGAGGGTACAGAGGACATCTAGGACTTTACTCTAACTACACCATGAAGCAGACTAGATCTCCACCTGAGATAGTTACTGCTCCTGATGCTGCTGTTGGTGGGATTGTTCACCTGAGTTCTTATTCCTCCGTCTTCGACAACCACCTAAAAAGTAGAAGTCTACGGGGTGAGACAATTATACACAATTGCCCCAGCGAGAGTTATAACTCTCCATAAGGCTTTATAAGCAAGGCAGGAATAACTAAAGCATCAAGAGCCTTCAAGATATTCACTAGCAGTTCTATGATAAGCAGAGTTCAATCAATATTAACAATATGAGAACCTCCATGCTATTCAAGATAACATCAATCAAATAACTCGTAGCTAACTTTAACAGATATGCTACGCTGTTGATTACGTTTTTCAAACATTATTGTTATGCCCTGTGGAGATGAGGTATACCACTCATACTCCAACTGATCACTGAGAAGTCGCATCAGTATCATACATAGGTCATTAAGAGAGCCGGATTCTTATGACCTCACCTTCCTCAGTCAGTTAGAGGATTGATTGTTTGACATCTGGCGGGATGTCTATGTAATAGCTCACCAGGGTACTCTGGTCCTTCGCTATTTTTAGAGTTACAGTGGCATTCTGTACTCTCTTCGCTATCGGAAGATTTCTTGTTTATCTTTCACCGATACGGGGTTTATGTCTTTAAGGGAGTGTAGAGATACAGCTCACCTTTAAAACTTTGGGGTGGGGTCTGATGGACTACTAGAATCTACATCATCCACTCACCCTTTCTGTTATAGTGAAGGTATGACGGACTACGAGAATCTACATCAAATACCTACACTAGGATGTCAGGTTCTACACATCCATGTACCCCACATACTCAACAGTATGTGCTCCAGGAGTTCCCTTAGGAAAACCTGTTTCACCATCATTTAGACAACTGACAATGATGGATCTATGATCAGGGCTTTACATTTCACTTGATTAGTTAGGTACATTCAGTATTCCAATCATCATACAGTAACACAGCTATATATGAGAATACAAAATGTAGCAGGCCTAACTTATCACAATTATCAGATATTCATCTTCAAGTCATCTGTCAAGCATGACCTTGATAACATTTATGGCTCTTACAGCCCATAAATCGCAAAGGATGTCACTTAATAGTGCATCAAGATGGTTCACTATTCATAAAGCATAAGACATGCTTTCAATGAATATAACATGGTATTCCATACCTGGGTGTGACCATCATCTCATAACAACCTGCATGGTTAATTCAACAGATAATTGTAAATAATTTAGTAAATAGGGATACATTCCCAATTAGGGTTTCACTTGGATTCACCCTCAACTAGTGTTTCACATGGAATCACCCTCAAATAGGGTTCCACATGGGATCACCCACAACTAGGGTTCCACATGGGATCACCTTCAATTAGGGTTCCACTTAATAACCCTTACAATCAGGGTTTACTATTCATCTTTCATGTCATCGCCCTAAAATTAGGGTTTACTATTCACTCCATGGTGAATTGTACTCATTACATCATCATGTAAGAGAAACATCATCATTAAGACTCTTAATTATCATTAAGATCCATTAGATATCATCATTAGGGTTTCCATGACCTCACATAGGTGGGTCATTCCCTAATCATGCACCTTCTTGTGTAAAAGAAGTATCTTACCAGAGATTCCTCCTAAAAAGGGCACTTTCTCTCTCTAGGATACTTTCTCTCTCTAGAAACACTTTCTCTTTCCTCTCTCTAGTAGATGGTGGCAACACCACTCTAGATTAGGTTGAGACAAGTCTCCATTGACTGATATGAGCCAAAGCATCAACATCATGTGATTAGGGTTTGATTAGATTAGGGTTTTACCCCTTTAGACCCCTCGAGGGTATTTTGGTAATTTGCCACATGATCACCATCATGGGTTAACTCACTAATCACATAGTCCCTTAATGACCTAGGTTACCATTAGGGTTTAGATGGAGTCATCATTAAGCCATTGGCACCATCAAATGGTTAAGCATAAATCACCACAAATCTCCAAGTGGTTTCCAACTTTCAAACGATATCAACCATCCAAACGGTCTTGAGACCGTTTGATCCTCAAACGGTCTTGAGACCGTTTGGAGGTGAGGACCGTTTGGGAAGTTTGACTTCCAAACCGTTTGGAGCCTCAAACGGTTTGAGGTCGTTTGGACCAAACGACCTTGAGGTCGTTTGAGCTCAAACGGTCTTGAGGTCGTTTGAGCCCAAACGGTCTTGAGGTCGTTTGAGCCCAAACGGTCTTGAGATCGTTTGGTCTCAAACGGTCTTGAGACTGTTTGGGTCCAAACGGTCTTGAGACCGTTTGGCCCAAATGGCTCAAACCGTTTGGACCTCCAAAAGGGTTCAAAGATCACCAATGTTTATGGATAAGTGTGTTGAAGCCCTCAATTGGTTAAAGCTATGCTAACCACTTATAAATTGAGTCAATTAGGGTTAGCCCTAACCTTTTAGATATCCAATTGACCCTCAATTGCAACCCAATTAGGGTTCAACCGTTCTCAATTAGGGTTTCAAATTGATTGGTCATCAATGTTCAACAGTGTGAATTAATTCAAGGTTCAACCTATCAATTGACCTCCAATTGGCTCAAACTTGGCCCAAACGGTCTTGAGGTCGTTTGGACATCACCCAAACGGTCTTGAGACCGTTTGCCCAAAGTTTGACCAAGATCCAAACCGTTTTGACTCAGGTTGAAGTCCAATTAGGTCAAAATCAGCACTTTTCAATCAATGCATCAATTTCCTACAATTGGACCCTCAAACCACTAGATTAACTCAACCCTAGACCTTCAAACGGTCTTGGGTTGTGCCCAAACGGTCTTGAGACCGTTTGGAGGAATCCCCAAATGGTCTTGAGACCGTTTGGGTCCTTCAACCCAAAACTCAACAAGATCTATGTGTTAAATCAGCACTTTTTCACCCGATTAGGGTTCCATGTGGAAGTGCCTTCAACTCCCAATTGGTTAAGAATTAGGCTTTGATTCTTTGCAGAGATGAAATTCAACCTGTTGGGAACAGACCCTCAAACGGTCGTCCCTTGGTCAACGCCCTCAAACGGTCTTGAGACCGTTTCAATCCAAACGGTCTTGCAAGACCGTTTGAGAGCAAACGGTTTGAAACCGTTTGAACCCAAACGGTTTGCAACCGTTTGGACCAAAAGGATCCAAGACCGTTTGGAAAAGCAACATAGGGAATCACGCCCCTCATTTTCAACCTCTTGCAAGGTCGGTTTCTCCACTGGTTCAATTGCAATCGTGCAAAGAAGAAGGGAGATAGAAGGAGATATACTAGCAAATTTGCAAGAAACAAAGCATGATTATAAAGCACAAGTTCAGAGTTATAAAACCCGCCTCAAGTTTGATCCTAAAGCTCCAAGACTCTGAGGTCCAAGCTCTAATGGCATCCTTGAGCTTCCACAACTCGATCAGGGATGAAAACTCCAAGGAATCGAAGCTTTGGTTGGCTAGAACAAGAAGACTAGTTAAGCTAACCATGAAACCAACCCTAGAAAGTGAAAACCACCATGAATTCGAGCTAGACATGAGGTTTCTTACCTAGAGCAAGCTACTTCGTCTCCCTGTTCTCCAGAGCAAGTCCTTGGCCGTTTGAGAAAGAAAGGAAGTGAATGGAACAGGGAAGGATCGTTTGCTCGTTTGCAAAAGAAAGGCTTTTATAGTTTTTAGGCTATTTTCTAACATAAGGACCTTTTAAAGCCAAAATTCGCATCTAGGTCCCTCCTTGCTCAAGGGCACGTCCAAGCCCATCTAACATTATGCAAATCTTAGGAAAACTCAAGATCTAAGGGTATAGGAATCCAACCTTCAACTAGGGTACATATATGTTAGGGTTTTGTACCCATTTTAGGTGATTTCTACCACAAAGATCATTTTTCTTATCTGATTAGTGAATGATGTAACTCTTTCATCATTTCTACTCTAAATGATGACAAGAGTCATAAAAGATGTTCTAGATGGTGAAATTACAAGTTGGACCCCTCAATTTGGGTAAATTGCAATTTACCCCAAATTAGGGTTTCTGAGCTTGGGGATTGCTTTCACAGCTGCACCTTGGTGCCCAAGCTTGGGAAATCCCTCAAACCTCATCATAGACATCCCCATGATGTCTTAACATCAAAGGAACATCTTATCTTGTGAATTTTGCAAGTTCAACCCTTAAACTGGGTAATTTGCACATAGGTCCCTGCATACAACATAATGCTACAACTTTATGCAAAAGGAGCAAAATATGAAAGTGAATGTCCCTGAGGGACTTAATTACATGCCAGGGAGTGTTCACAAGTATAATAATTACATATTCAGCAAAACTTCCAGGGTTAGGTCATAACCCAGGTCAGGGGTGTTACATGTATCTTCAGTGCCTTTGGTAGAAACATCAATGTCTTTATCCCTACATTGTTTCTTCCTCCAGACCTTCGGGCTCGTTACCTGATGCTGGCTTGCTTCAGCAGTCATTTGGACATCATTTCCCCTGGTAACCTCTTCATCCTCTTCGTTGTCTAAAATCTAATATTTGTTAGTGTTTTCTTTTTCTTGAATCTTCCCTTTCTGACCCAGGTCTCTCTCTTTTTTCCTTAGTGGTCTGCTTGCCAAGATTTTCTTTCCATGATACACTTGCCATTTATCTTCTTCACCCACCCTTCTCACCCCGTCCTCCTCCTCTACAGGGTTAGTTTCCAGAGTGGCCGGTGCTTCAGAAGGGTCGTTGCAGTGTTGTACATCATGACCCAATCTTCCGCATCTCATACAGAAAGTGGGCAAGGATTCATACTCCAATTTGTACTCCCTCCTGTTAATCAGAATTGTTGGGTGAATGGGTAGATTGGTATTTAGTTCATCACCAATCTGGAAAAGCAACTCCGCGTTCTATTGAAAGAGTGATTATCGGCTCTAATCAACCTCCCTACAGCTTGCCCAATTTTCTCAAAGATTTCTAATTTATAATAGTGGATGGGAAGGCCTATCACTCGCACCCACGTGACTATGTGATCCGGTATGCCCTTAGAGGGTTTGAAGTAACCATCCTAGGGCCATACCATGACGCAACCGCCGAATAGACACCAAGGACCGCCCATTAGGACATTTTCATGGTCATTTTTGTTGTAGAACTGAGCCACGTAATATTGATCAGTGAGTTCGTAGAGTTTGAACCTCCCCATAAGCCTCCAGAGAAGTTTGAGTCGTTCTGACATAGTAAGAAATCCCACTGATTTGTCCAATAGTTTAACTATCACTGAGTATTTGAAAGACCTGCTGAGGATCTCCTCTGCCTCCGGTGCCACATATATTTTAGGATAGCCATGTACATTAATGAGTTTTATATCCTCCAGATTCAGTCTTTCTTCCGATTCGTCATCAATAAAAACTGGACTGGTTGTGTCGTCGTTTCCTTGCCCTAAGCAAGCTTGCTTGAAATTTAAGGATTTCCTCTGTGAGGAGTCGTCAGGGGGAAGAGGGTTGTCATCGTCCTTGTACGGCATATCCATATGCATGCCCATGTTGTTGGAATCTGCCGCCGATCCGAGTTCTTGTTCAAGATCTGGAGCTGCTCCTCGCATATTCCTGTAGGTAATCTTCAATCATGTTTCCTTATCCAAGCGATGTGTCCCTATAGCTTTCCGCACCAGACTCTTTCTTCCATCCTTGCCGCCCCTGGTCGATCAACTCTCGTCTTTCTGGGTTTCCCCTACATCTCCCACACCGCCTCTCCCCGACTCCCCCGAGACTCCCATCATTGGCCTCTCCCCCGAGACTCCCCCGAGACTCCCATAATTTGCATTATATATATATATATATATATATATATATATATATATATATATATATATATATATATATATATATATATATATATATATATATATATATATATATATATATATATGTGTATATATATGTATATATATGTATATATATGTATTTATATATATATATATATATATATATATAGTTTGGGATTGTACGTGGTATTTGATTGGACATTAATATTCACATCGTATGCAATAAATAAATAATGAAAACCAAAAACTGATCATAATGATTATCCCAAAATGTAGTAAATTGGCTTGGCCCTGATACCACTGTAGGGAAATATAGTGACATAATAGGAAATTGATACAAAATTTTTACTTCCATATTCCTCATCAAACCTTTGGAACATGTTAATAACTATATAATGGAAAGGATGGTTGCAAGGATATACCTAGTCCCGGAACAAGTCCAGTGACAAACTACTCATCATTGTTGTGTAGCTTTTTTCTAGTTGCACTTGGACAATGACTATAGTAGTTTCTAGTCTTGACCATGGACATTAGGTTTACATTGTCCTCCTAGAGGCAGGAAACAACCTCCTTGACTTTATGGAAGTCCACAAGGATTGGCTAGAAATCATGTCGTTCTACTAGGACAGACAAGAAGGAGTTGTCCCTCCCATTGGTTTATTACTCACCAACTTTCTCTTCCATGATTGTTCTCCCTTATTATCCCTCCCTTTTCCGGGTAGGACTTACTTGAGTTCTCTTGATTACCACTACCAGAGAAGACAAACAATTTTCAAAGGCAATTGATGTGTCTTAGAGGCCCCCTGCACCCCTCTATTTATAGGATGGTTAGGGTCAAGGTTCTAAATGTGTGTGGGAGTGGAAGGAACATGAATCTCACAAAAATTAACAACCCACAATAGGAGAAATGGTCGGTTCATGAGAAAATTGGTCTGTTGATATGCGAGCCGATCCGTTCACCCATTGAACTGAGCATTTCATCATGGTTCCCATTCACATATGTATTTACAATTCTTATCAAATTAATACACGACATGATGTTAGAACCAATCCTTGATGCAATTGAATTTCTCCACAAACCAGTTGTCTCATCCCATGAGATGATCATTTGGAAACTACGAACCTATAGGTTCACTTAGTGAACTAGTCGGTTTGCACCCCAGCTCATCTAGAATTTATCCAATCCAATATCTAATCAATTTGACACTCCAACCAATAGGTTCAACCCTTGAACTGGTCATTTGGGAGTCCAGCCAGTCCATTGATTGTTTAAATTGAATACCAAAACACTTTAGTAATTAATTTAATTATCATTCATGATTAAACTCTTCGTATCGGTGCCTCCTATGTGTGTGACCCTATAGGTCCCATATTACATTGATAGTGAATGTCCACAACCAATGTTTGACATGACAAGGAAGGGCGGTGCCTAGTCACACATCATTTCTACCCAAGCAAATGGAAAGTTGGAGACAACTTCAACCTACTATATGTGATTGGTGTTATAGTATTTATTTAGTTCCTTTGTCACTGATATCCAGATTTGAACTTGAGGCATGAATTAGTCATCCCCTTCATCATCCAATCTTTGTTCATTGAACTAGAGTAGACTGTCTGAGATATATGTAAGCTCAATATCACATATTGACTCACATGTGCATGGTCATGCATTTATCAGTCTCTCTTATAAAGAGTCCTAGGATATCATACTCGTATAGGAGTGACAAATCCCATCTACATTACTCACAGATATCCCCATGTGTCACAGTGCACCCAAACATCACCTTTATGGTAACCCTTATTCAAGGTCAAGTAGAGTGTATGTCTAAGTACTCTAAAGGACATGTGATGACTATAGTGACTTTATGTATAAAAACCACAATCACCACCAACACCGTAAGATTTGATTCTGACTACCTATTATGGCTTCCATATATCACTCTGATGGTGGGTCTATCTGGTACACTATTCTCTAACAAGTACCTATGTGTTTGGTTTGATGTCACATATCATGATTGATGAGATTTTGTCATCAACCAACACACACTCTTGTCTTAGGTATTGTTTTTGTCTACATTGCTTCCACAATAATAACTGATTAGGAACACTACAAGAATATATACTCTTGACATTCATATGATCTCATTGTTTAGGTCTTCAACCAAGAGACGTAAGTCATTGAGGAATATCATACTTTAGACATTATTATGTTACATCATTATCTCATAAGTGAATAGAAGTTTGCCTTTATTATTAATAAAATCATTTACAAGTTATGCCATTATAATCAACACATGATGGGCTCTCTGGGCATACATACCGACATATATTCCTTAGACTATTTTCCAAAAAAAGATATGCACACTATGAATTTTGTGTTATGCCTTTTGGGTTAACCAATGCCCCTGTAGAATTCATGGATCTGATGAACTGAGTGTTTTAACCTTATATAGATCAATTTGTGATTATGTTTGTATATGATATTCTAGTTTTCTCTCCTAGAAAATAGAAACACAAGGAACACTTAAGTACGATGATTCAAATTCTGAGAGAACAAGATTTACATCAAATTCACTAAATGTGATTTCTGGCTGGACAATTTTATGTTCATAGGACATGTTATTTCTAAAGAGAGTTGTTCAATGGATCTTGTCGAGGTTGAATCTATGATGGATTGATACAATCCCAAGACAGTGATAGAGATCAGGAGTTTTTTGGGAATGGTTGGCTACTATAGGAAGCTTGTTGAGAACTTCTCTGGTATAGACCTTCCACCGACAAATCTGACAAAGAAGGGTGTTAAGTTCTTATGGATCCAAATGTGTGACTTTTCTTTTCTAGAGACAAAGAAAAGACTACTATAGAAACAATGTTCATGCTTCCTAGTTGTAGTGGATGTTTCCAAGAAATTTACCGATGCCTCTAGTAATGGTTTAAGTTGTGTTTCGTAGCATCATGGAAAGGTGGTAGCATATGCCTCTCGACAGTTGAAAAATCATGAGAGAAATTACACCATACATGACTTGGAGTTGGCTTTTATGGTGCATTCTCTTCAGATATGGCATTACTATCTTTACGGGAATGAAAAATTAGTATTGTTTTATCAAAAAATCTTGTAATATATTTTTTCTCAAAAGGATTTGAATATGAGACAATGGTGTTTTTGGAATTCCTAAAGGATTATGATTTCTCCATTAATTATCAGCTAAGATAAGCCAATTCCATGGAAAATTCTCCTAGTAGGAAACAAACTAGTACAATTTCTAATATGATGAACCGTGAATGTAAGATACTATAAGATGTTACTCAATGGTGACTATCTATCAAAGGCCCGAAGATGGAAGGTATGGCATGCCTGGTGGCACAAATTGAGATGATAGAGAGGATTATAGAGTCCCAATTGGAAGATGCCAAAAGAGAAAAAATAATGAAGGACATTGAGGAAGAAGGATCTCGATTATATATAGGGCAAAATGGGAGTATAAGATTTATGACACATTTTTGGGTGCCCAATACTTTCAATATAAGAGAGGAAGTGATGAATAATTCTCATATGACAAAATTCTCTATCCATACAAGAAGCTTAAAGATGTTCAAAGACCTACAATAAAGTTTTTGGTGGTCAGGAATGAAAAGGGACGTAGCTGATTTTGTTTCCAAATGTCTGGTTTGCCAATAAGTAAAGATTGAACATAAAAGACATGTCGGGTCATTACAACCGCTAGACATACTTGATTGGAAATGGTACTTTTAAACAACCAATTTTGTTATGTGTTTTCCTAAGACAAAGAAGAAAAATGAATGCATATGGGTTCTTATGAAGAGTTGACAAAGACTGCACATTTTGTTACTATGGAAGTAGGTCAATCTATTCATAGTCTAGACAATATGTACATAAATGAAATTTTAAGGCTTCATGATGTTCTAAAATAAATTATTGCTGATAGAGATCCACATTTTACCTCCTATCTCTGGGAAAGTTTGTAAAAGCAGTGGGAACAAAATTAATGTTCATCACAACCTTTCATCTACAAATGAATGGGCAATCAAAGAGGACAATTCAAAAGTTGGAGGATATATTGATAGCTTGTGTTCTATCCTGGAAGGGAGGATGGGAGGAACATCTACCTTTGGTCAAGTTTTTGTATAATAATATCTATATGCAAGCATTGGCATGGTACCATATGAAGCTCTATATGGGCGACCATATAGACCACCAGTGTGTTGGAGTGATGTGGTAGATAAAAGGTAATAGGACATGCAATTATTTAGGAATGTGCTAATAAGGTTGATCTGAATAGAGAAAATTTGAAGATCGTCCAAAGTAGATAAAAGAGAAATTCAGACAAAAGAAGACAAAAAAATTTCTTTGAAGTTGGGGACCATGTTTTTCTGAGAATTTCTCCAACTAAGGGAGTGCTACATTTTGGAAAGAAGGGTAAGCTTAATCCAAGGTTCATTGGACCTTTTGAGATCATAGTGTGATATGGATACTCTTCTTACAAGTGTGTCCTTCCACCATCTTATTCAAAAATCTATGATGTATTTTATGATTCAAAGTTGAGGAAATATAACCATGATCCATCCCAAGTTATTAGCTTTTATGTATCAAAAATCCATCCATACTTGACTTATGAGGAATGACCAATCCACATTGTGGATCGAAGAGGTCACCAACTAAAAACGATGTACGTTCCTATGGTGAAAGTGGCCTAGGAACATCACACAGATGATGAGGCGCATGGGAGCTTGAGTCAGATATGAATGACAAGTATTCTTATCGTTTTGGTAAGTCTTGAGCTTTTGTGATTTATATTTTAGGACAGAAGTCTCTTTTTGGGGGGGAAGGATGTAATCCCTCAGAATTAGGATTCTGACTAGGTTTGAGAGTCCAAACGTGTTGGAATCCAAAACTCCAGCTGATCCATAAACCCTATTTCCCCTCCCTATATATGTATTCAAGCACTACTTTGTGGGATTAAAAACACTTGACGCCCCCTCCTTTTCACTATTGCTTATTCATGAAATTGGAGCACTTGACAAGAAAATGACCCTCTCTGACTAGAACAAAAGGTAGTGTTTGTGGGTTGAAGAAGATCTTGGCTTGGGGAAGATGAAGTAAATGTAGCGTGATGGGCACACAACGCAAGGATAAAAAGTAGCATCGGGCCTGGTGATTTCTGAGGTCGCCACATCATTCCAAGTTATGCACTCGGATCCATGGCTACGGCTTTCGCCTTGACTATACCCTATGAACGTATTTTTAATAATGTAATATTTTAGTGCTATAGTAGAACCCACTGACTATGTAAAAGGCGTGCTCATGTATGCTTGATCCCCTAAATTGTCATGATTTAAGAAAGTCTAAGGCCAATGAAATATTCATACTACTAAACTCTCTTCTTTATTTAATATAAATGATCATATGAAACCATTTATATTTATATTATAAAATATTTTTGTTAAAATAATGTCTACCCCTAAATATATGGATCATATATGAGCCTTAATATTAAATGAGCTTCTTAAACTCATGGTACATATGCATCTCATATTTTCAATTATAGTTATGACTCCATATATTGGTCTTAATAATGATATAAATTGGTTAAGAAAGCTGATTTTGGTTAATCTAAATCAAACATATGTGCTACCCCGCTACATATCAACTATCTTATAAGGATTATAATTATCCTAAAGGGAAAATGAACATGCATAGGTACAGTGCCTACCTAAAAAGGGAAGATAACTATTGTATTCAAGGTTACACTCACATGAACCTTGTCTCTTTTTTATGAGCAAATACTTGATAGAAACTAGTGGCAATGAAAATTAAATAGATATGAATTTGTTCTTATACTTACAAGATTGTATGAATAAGCATGACCATATTGAATATTTCTTTTAGGACCTCGTCCTCGGGTCACTTGTTGGCATCGATCCCATGATAGTAATATTCCATATTGTGGTAACTATACCCAATCTTGGGTAATGAAATTTTAGGAGCTTTGTCCACTTTGCGTTGACTAATATATCTAGATGACAAAATCCATAGATTGACTAATTACTGACTCCACCCTTATGGGAACTGCACCCTCATGGTGTGAGTTCAACCTCATGTTGACTGATTACTGACTACACCCTAGTGGTGACTGCAACTTCGTGGTGTGACTGCAACCGAATGTTGACTGATAACTGACTACACCCTTGTGGTTACCGCAACCTTTGATTACTTTGTCACTTAAGATTTAATGAATTCATCTTGATGCATAATTTTCTCCTTGACTATTAAAACTACTAAAATTGGTTATCATGGTGATGACATTGGGTATTTTTTCTCATAGATGAACTTACTAGCCAGAACATCTCTTTTATGTATTTTCACCTTTGTGGATGCATAGGTGATTGGGAACTATTCCCCTACATCTAGATCTTATAGATACCTAGTTGATATTGGTTGAGCCCAACATGATGATTTTTCTACAGATGATGGACACTAGAAACTATCTCATTGATTTTATTTTGGTAAGTGAATTTTTTTCATTTAAATTTAGAAACAAAAATTCGTTTCTATAAAAAAAATGCATAATCTATGTTTTTATTTTCTATGAAACACAGTTGTTTGATGAATTTTTCTTATGGAGAAGTATATTCACTTTTTAATTGATCCTCATATTGCCAGAATGATTTTTCCCTGATTGAACTGAAGTTCCTTATGCTTCCGGGTGTGTTTTAATTATATTTTTAGGGTGTTATATTTTATGGTATCAGAGCCAAGGTTTTCAATATGCAGACAATAGTGGAAGTAAAATCATCACACTATCAACTAGTAAAATTAATACTTAGTTTCAATTGTAATATCTTCCTTGCATGTATGAAATAGATGCCTCCTCATCATCAACCAGTGCTTGAAGTCCCTACCACCAAGCCTCTCATCCAAGCCCTTGCTTTACAAAAATTCACAAAGCAAGATTTACCAAAATTGGAGGTTTTATTTGATCCAAACAAGGATGAGGAATGGGTTTGTAGCATAGATAAGTGCTTTAGAGCTCTAGCTTGTTCTAAAGAACTCAAGGTGGATCCTTATACTTTTCTTCTAGATGGAGTTGTACATAACTGATGGTCACGCACCCGTGACATTAGTTTTCCTGGTGTAGATGTCACAAGTTGAGTTTTAGGGGAAGTGTCTTCCTTACCATCTAAAGGACAAGAAGAAGGAGTTTGTGAACTTAGTGAAGAAAGATGGCCAAGCAGTGGAGGATTACATTCATGCCTTCCTCTAGTTGAAGTTTTATCATCCAGACCTATGTGAATCTGAGAGGGAATGAGCAGACAAGTTAGTTAATGGCTTAAGGCCAAACTTAATGTAACGCCTGGGCCCACTGCCCAAGGCACTAGTAGAGTTTCAGGAATGACGACTGGCCCCACAAACCACCACTAGCCTTAACTGCTCACTTTTTCCACACTGACGTGCAAGCCAGGATCAACTTCCCGACTGGTCACCCATCCTAGTACTACTCCAAGCTGAGCACGCTTAACTATGGAGTTCTTTAGAGATGGGCTCCCTGAAAAGGAGGTGCACCTTGGTGATATGGGTAGTCCAATCATTCCTTCTAAGATCATGTTATCTGAGGCCTCAAATCCTGGGATGTTACAATCTCCCCCACTTAGACTCTTGACATCCTCGTCAAGGCTCAACTATATGGCTGCATAATCTAACCCCATTTCAGTGCAAACCCACAATGGCCCATGGACACCCAGCTCCCGTCCACGGCTACCAGTGCAAAGGTGGCTCCATCTCGTCTCTACGGATAGCCCTTTCCAACTTGCCTGGACCGCACGGCTCAAGACTAGCATGCCACATGCCCATGTGGGCCCCACCTACTGGAGGGGTTATGGCTCTGATACCATTTGTAACGCCTGGGTCCACTGCCCAAGGCACTAGTAGAGTTTCAAGAATGACGAATGACCCCACAAACCACCACTAGCCTTAACTGCTCACTTTTTCCACACTGACGTGCAAGCCAGGATCAACTTCCCGACTGGTCACCCATCCTAGTACTACTCCAAGCTGAGCACGCTTAACTATGAAGTTCTTTAGAGATGGGCTCCCTGAAAAGGAGGTGCACCTTGGTGATATGGGTCATCCAATCATTCCTTCTAAGATCATGTTATCTGAGGCCTCAAATCCTGGGATGTTACACTTAAGGACATAAGGTTCATTCGTGTAGATGTGATACTCTCTCTTATACTCTTAATATGGCTTCTATTATGGAGGAGGACAACAAGGAGATTCAAGGCAGTGAAAGGAAATTTAATAATAGGAATTTTGGACACAAAATGGATTGCTCTGGGAAAAATGCGGGCAATTTTGGCGAGACATCTAAAAAGAGGTTCAAGAATGATGATAAAAAAGTTGATGGGAAAAAGAAGTTACGTGAGAATTTTCAGAGGGACCACCCAGGGAAAGAATCCTATTTCAAGACTAGTGATTGCCTAAAATGTGGGAGGTAGGGTCCCTTTGTTTGAGATTTCCTTGAGAAGAAGGGTGCAGTTGGGGCCTACTGAAAATTAAGGTAGAGTCTCAAGTATACTCTTTCAAAAAATAAGATGTAGATGCTTCTAACAAGGTGGTGTGAGGTATGTTTGATGTTGCTAATCATTCTACTTCAGTTTTGTTTGATACTGGAACTATTTTATCCTTTATCTCTAAAAGTTTTGTTGCCAAGTTAGATTTAAAGACAAACCTCTATCTTATAATCTCATAATATCTACACCTTTTGATTCTGACAAAAACTATAGTAGATATGTGTGTGATGTGCCTATGACAATGGAGAATGAGAGTTTCAAGTCTAATCTTGTAGTTCTTGAGATGAATGACTTTGACTTAATCCTGGGTATGGATTGGTTAGATTAGAATTATGTGTGTGCTTTCTATAAAGAGAAGATGGTCTTGACAGGGCCAATTGCAAAGTTGAGATCAGTCATCGAATGTGTGAGACAAAAAGATGGTCGACAATTGATATCAGCTTTGAAGGCTCAAAAAATGTTGATGGATGGTTGTAGGGGATTTTTTGGCTAGTGTAGTGAAGATTGACTCTTCTATTGCAAATATTGAGGATATAGAGGTAGTGAGGAAATTGTTTGATGTCTTTTGTGAGATCTCCTAGGACTGCCTCCACATAGAGAAGTTGATTTCTCTATTGATATCTTGACAAGGACTGCTCCTATATCCAAATCACCTTTTCAAATGGCCCTGTACTAAACTGCTAGAGCTGAAGTAGTAGTAGCAAGAACTTCTGAACAAGGGTTTTATCCAACCCAATTTATCCCCTAGGGGAGCTATGATAATCTTTGTAAAGAAGAAGGATGTATCCTTACAACTTTGGGGTGATTACTAGCTATTGAATTAGGTCATTATGAAAAATAAATATCCTCTTTCTCGTATTGATGACTTGTTTGACCAACTACAATTTGTTGAAATCTTCTCAAAAATTGACTTGAGGTTTGGATATCATCAATTAAGAATAGTTGAATTGGATATTCCAAAGACTGCTTTATGAACTAGATATGGGCACTAGGAGTTTTGTGTTATGCTATTTGGGTTAACCAATACCGCTACTGCAATTATAGATCTGACAAATCGATTTTTTTAACCTCATCTGGATCAATTTTTTATTGTGGTTTAGATGATTTTCTAGTTTTCTCTCTTAGAAAAAGAGCAACACAAGGAACACTTACAAATAGTGCTACAATTCTAAGCAACATCAAGCTTCATGTCAAATTCTCCAAATGTGATTTCTGGCTGGACAATGATATGTTCTTAGGATATGCTAATATCTATAGGTGGCATACCTATGGATCCTACCAAGGATGAATCTATGATGGATTGGGACAAGCCCAACACAGTGACAGAGATCAAGAGTTTCCTGGGAATGGTTGGCTACTACTGTGAGTTTTTTGATAACTTCTCTAGTATAGACCTTCTACTAACTAATATTAAAAAGAAGGGTGTCAAGTTCTTATGAATGCAAAAGTGTGAAGAAATTTTTATAGCTAACATAATACTGACTACAACACTAGTTCTCACCCTTCCTAGTGGCAGTGCCAGTTTCAAAATTTATACGGATGCCTCTATACTAGATTGGGTTATGTTTTGTTATGTCATGGTAACATTGGAGCATATGCCTCTCGATAGTTGAAAAATCATAAGAGGAATTATGCCACACATGACTTCAAGTTGGATGTTATGGTGCATGTTCTTAAGATATGGCATCATTATCTTTATGAGGAGAAATTCAAGTATTTTCTTATCACAAAAGCTTGAAATATATCTTTTCTTAGAAGGAGTTGAATATGAGACAACTTGATTTGTTAGAATTCCTAAAGGATTATGAGTTCTCCATTAATTACCATCCATGATAAACCAACATTGGGGTAGATGCTCTTAGTAGGAAACAAACTGGTACAATGGCTAATGTGATTGTCCATGAATGGAAGCTATTGAAGATGTTACTTAGTGGCGACCATCTGTCAAAGCCCCAAAGAATATAGGTATGACATGTTTTCTAGTATGGCCTTAGCTGATGAAGAGGATTATGGAGTCCCAATTAGAATACACTAAAAGATAAAAGATGACAAAGGCAGTTGAGGAAGAAGGATCTCTATTTTAATAGGTTTAGCTGGGAGTATAAGATTTATGACACATTTGTGGGTGACCAATACTTCTAATATTAGAGTGGAAGTAATGAAGAATGGTCAAATGACAAACCAATCTACCATCTATGAACCACAACAAAAGTTTTTGATGGCCAAGAATGAATAGATACATAGCTGATTTTATTTCCAAATGTTTGGTTTGCCAACAGGTAAAGGTTGAACATCAAAGACATGTAAGGTTAGTAAAACTGCTATAGATACCTAAATTGAAATGGGACTTTATAGAAACCAATTTTTGTAGGGTTTCCTAAGACATAGAAGCAAAAGGACTACACATGGGTTCTTGTGGATAGGTTGACAAAGGATGCACATTTTCTTACTACAAAAGTGGGTCATCTATTGATAGTCTAGACAAGATGTACATTGATAAAATTTTGAGGCTTCTTGGAGTTCCAAAATAAATTGTTTCTAATAGAGATCCATGTTTTACCTCTTGTTTTTGGGGAAGTCTGCAAAAAGCATTGGGAACACACTAATTTATGCACGGCCTTTCATCTGCAAATAGATGGGAAATTGAATAGAAAAATACAAATAGTGGAAGATAGTTGAGAGCTTGTGTTCTATCCTTGAAGGGCAGTTGGGAGGAACATTTACCTTTGGTGGAGTTATAATATAATAATAGAAATCACACAAGCATTGGCTTGGAACCATATGAAGCTCTATATGGGAGACTATATAGACGCCAATGTGTTGGAGTGATGTCGGAGAAAAAATGTTAATAGGACATGTGATGATTCAAGAATGAGCTGATAAAGTTGATTTGAATAGAGAAAAGATAATGACCGACCAAAGTAGAAAAAAAAGTTGAGCAGACAAAAGAATATGGGATTTGATCTTTGAAGTTGAGGACAATGTTTTTCTGAGGACGTCTCCAACTAAGGGAGTGCTATGTTTTCATAAGAAGGGAAAGCTTAGTCCAAGGTACATTGGACCTTTTAAGATCTTAGAACGATATGTAGACTCTACTTATAGGCTTGCCCTTCCACCAATATACTCAAATATCCATGATGTGTTTCATGTTTCAGTGTTGCAGAAAGATATCCATAATCCATCCCATGTTATTAGCTTTGATGTATCAGATATCCTTCCAAACTTAACTTATAAGGAAAGACCAATCAAGATTGTGGATTGACGAGCACACCAATTGAAAAGATGTATCACTCTTATGGTGATGATGGCTTGGAAACACCATATAGGTAAAGAGGCTACATGGGAGCTCAAGTATGATATGAAGGACAAGTATTCTTACATTTTTGGTAAGTTTTGTGCTTTTGTACTTTATTTTTTAGGATGGAAAACTCTTTTTTGAGGGCGAGGATGTAATCCTCATGAAATCAGGATTCTGACTAGGATCTAGAGTCAAAAACGTGTTGGACTCCAAAATGCCATTCAAATCAAAAACCCTATATCCCCTCCCTATATATGTATCCAAGAACTGCGTCTATGAGATTAAAAATGACCGACGTCCCCTCCCTTTCTCTACTGTATAAAGGAGATAGGAGCACATGACAGGAAGACAACCCCCCTCTGACTGGAACAAAAAGCAGTGGTCGGGGGTTTATGAAGAGCTTGGCTTGGGGAAGACAAAGAAAGTGTAGCATGATGTGAATACAATGCAAGGATAAAAAGTAGCATTAGATTTGATGATTTCTTGGTTCAACACAATCCTTCCAAGGTATGCAGTAAGATCCATGGCCAAGGCTTGTGCCTTGACTATACCCTATAAATTATTTTTTATTGATGCAATATTTTAGTGCTATAGTAGAACCAGTTGACTATATAAAGGATGTGTTCATGTACATGATCCACTAAATTATTGTGATTTATCACACTCTAAGACCAAAGAAAGATCCATATTATTGAACTCTCTTATTTATTTAATCCAAATAATCATATGAAACCCTTTCTATTTATATTGTAAATTATTTGTGTTAAGATAACTTTAATCCCTAAACACATGGATCATATATGAGTCTTAACATATTGAACGACCTTATTGATCTCATTGTACATATACATGTCATATTTTCAATTACATTTATGACTTTGTTATATTGTTCTTAACCATGATCTACGGTGGGAAAGAAAGTTGATTTTAATTAACATAAAATAAAAATATGTACTATCCTCTACATACCAACTTTCTTATAAGGATTAGAGTTACCCTAAAGGGAAAATGAACATACATAGGTATAATGTCTACCTAAATAGGGAAGATAATTACTATATTAAAGGTTATGTTCACATGAACTATGTCACTCTTTTGTGAGCATATACTAAATAGAAACTAGTGGCAATGAAAATGAAACAAATATGAATTTGTACTTATACTTACAATATTGTATGAAGAAGTATGACCATACTAAAAATTACTTTTAGGACCTTGTCTTAGCATCAACTGGTTGCATCCATCCCATGATACCAACATGCAACATTATAGTAATTGCACCCAATCTTGGGTAATAAAATTTAGGAGATTTTCTTGCTTTGGGTTGACTGAAGTATCTAGGTGACAAAATACATAGGTTGACTGATTACTGACTCCACCCTCGTGGTGACTGCACCCTCGTAGTGTGACTTCAACCTCGTGTTGATAGATTATTGACTACATCGTCATGGTGTGACTGCAGCCTCGTGTTGACTAATTATTGGCTATGCCCTCATGGTGACTACAACCTTGGGTTACTTTGTCACCCAAGATTTTTTGAATGCATCTTGATGCATATTTTGATCCATGACTACTAAAATTATGGAAATTGGTTGTCATGGTGATGACATAAGGTATTTCTTATCCTACATGAACTTACTAGTTAGACTATCTCTTTTATGTATCATTTAGCTTTGTGGTTGCATACATTACTCAGAACTTTTCCCTTGCATCTAGATCCTGCATGGACCTAGTTGATGTGAACTTTTCCCTTGCATCTAGATCCTACATGGACCCAGATGATATTGGTTGATTGTTGGCATGATGATCCTTCTGACACAAATGATGGACACTAGAAACCAGAACATTTATTTTATTTTGATATGGGATTTCTATTCTTTGTTTTGAGTTTAGACTAAATGTTATTTTGTTGCTAGAAAATAGCCATGCATGGTCTATGCTTTTTATTTTATATTTTTTATGAAACATTGTTATTTAATGAAATTTACTTATGTAGAAGTATATTCTTTTTATGAATAACCCTTGTATTGGGAGAGTGTTTTTATCCTGATTGGACTGATGTTCCTTATGCTTCCGCATGTGTTTTACTTGTATTTTTGGGGCATTACATATATTATAGATAAGGGTGGGCATATTTATATTTGTTTCTGAGTGTCGGGGGTTTGAAATCGAGAAACAAATTTCAAAATGGATTTCCTTTAGATCAGGATAGGAATTGGAAATCATGATCAATGCTCTGAGGGACCAACATTGCTTCATTCATGAAGAAGACCATTGGCGCAATGACACATATGGAAATGCCACACCTTGTCAGAACATGGTGATTTTTAGAGGTGTCACTGGGTAGAAAACTTGGTCTTTCCTTGTTTGAGTTTCTGGCTTTCTTGATGTTCGTAACTTTATCTGATATAGGAAATTCATTTTCCTTTGTGAGATTAAGTCTATAAGTAACCCAATTTCATTTGAAAAAATAGGAGAGGAAGAGAGATGAAAACTTGAGTGGCAAGCTTTTTCCATTCTTTTCTCTTGTAAAAAATATATAATTTATGTAAATATCCTTATACTAAAATAATAGCATGGTTTTAAAAGAGAGACAAATACGCAATTGAATTTCTCATTGGGATTGGAAATGGATATTTATTTATTATGAATTCAATCATGAACTTTTATTGATAATGGTAAATATCTCAAATAAAATCAAAATTGCACTAGAGTCCAAATAAAGGTTATATTTTATCCATGAAACCTTGACATGTGGCAAATGGTTGGATTTAATAGGTGGAAAACATTGAAGAATATATATATATAGATAGATAGATAGATAGATAGATAGATAGATATACATACATATATAAATATATATATACATACATACATATACACACACATATATATATATATATATATACTCTGTCATTATCAAGAGAAATAGTTTGATCATGATTGTTGATAAAATACATAATAGGCTATAAACATCCTCCAACTATGATAGGTACATAAATTATATTTTTATCTGACAGTCCAGGAAAGTAGTATGTTGTAATTTATGTAGCATACCCATTTATGTACTATATAATAATTAGTGGACAATGACGTCACAATATTTCCTACTTGTAGGAAAAAAAGACTTACCAACAACCACTTTTATGGTTAAAGAGTAGTTCATGATATTGGGGAAAATTAATGTTGTTATCTAGTTCCAGTTTCTTCAAGTATTTTATAAATTTAAAGAACATTCAAGTAAAAACATCCAAATAGTGTGTAATATTCTTCCAATAATTTGAAAAGAGACAACCTCTCAAAATTCTACTCTAATGCCATTGTCAATCTCTAAGGGTAAACATCCTCATAGACATGGGTGCAATATGTTAGCAATGGAAAAGGCTGGCATATTGAGATGTAACCTCTATGAATATCATGGTCCTAAAATCATTTATTTATCTTCCTATGTTCACTTAAAATACTTTAAAATATGAAGTTTGGTCTACTATAAATATATATAAAAGTTGATACTTGTTAACTATAACATGGGGAATTGAGTTCCTAGACTTCTTTGTGGAGCACAATAGGTTGCAAGTAGGAGTACATTATTAAGTTTGATACTTGTATCCTTATAGATGTTGCAATGCGTCTTTACATGTGCTGAAGTTATCACAAAAGGAAGGCCTACAATACTTAAATACTTCTTGTACTATCTACTCTACTCATGAAATTACCATCTAATAGAATCCTCCTGTTAACAAAAATAAGGAAAAACATGTTGATGTAATGAATTAGTGAGAAAATTAGAAACCCAAAATGGACTCCAACTAAGGTCGTATAAAAAGGAAATAAAAATATAAGACTAGGTAAGGTGACTTTTTCACATTCGAGGAAGGTGTTAGGAGCCATTGTGATGTCCAATTAAAATTGATATTGTGCATACTTAAAATAGGAAAGAATTCAAATTAGGATACCAGGTTCAAAACCAAAAGGAAAAACATGATGTTATACAAAAAATAACTACCTTAGGTTGAATGTGGTCCTTCTGATGCATACTTGGCATTTATAGTTTTGTTAATATCCTTTTCATATTATGATATCTTATGGTTGAGATTCATCATGGACATTTGAGTGGGTTTTAATGAGTGTATAATTGAAGTGTGAAATCTATATTGAATTTAACTGATGTGAAGATTATAATAGATTATTACATGGTGGTCTTTCTCTTTCAATTTAATGATTAAAAGGATATGTATTATACATTAATGACATATTATTTGATCACTTGATAAGGGAAAAAGAGATTCCATCGTTCATGTGTGAATAATGACATAAAGATATGTCTTTATTGAGGAACTAGAACATATTTATGAAATAGTTCATGTTCATTGATTTGAATAATAGACAATGAGTGCATCATTAATAACTTAAAGTAATACCTCTAATGTGGTCAAAGATCATTAGTATCTCAAAAGGTAGAATATATAATGAGACCAAAAAATTTATTAGAAGATATCGATGTTGATAACAAATCAACATTACTCATAGAAATTATGACATTAACTAAAAATAAAGATCAACAAGGAAAGGAGTCACCTTAACTACAGAAGGATTATGGTTAACTAGAAAAAGTGTCATCTCTAGCCAGGGGAAGATCATGGTGAATTATAAAAGGACACAACTGTTTTAGAAAGTGACGTGATAAACTTGATAAATATAAATCCTTAAGTAGAATATTTGGAAATTAACTACAAAAGGGTAACACCTCTAAGGACATGAGTGTGTTTTCACCATTTTAGAGAAAAGTGAAAAATACATTACATATAAGACATACGACATCTACAAATTTAAAAGACATCTCTAACATGAAATACAAATATTATGAAATGGGTCAACACACCATCAGAAATCATATTGGAAAGGGGAAATTATCATTACTTGTAAGCCATACAACATCTAAGAATTGAAAACTACAATGGAGCATAGTCTATCAACAAGTATTTTCATTTATCCAATATCATTATTTTATCAAAATTGTTATTATGAAGAAGAATATTAGAGAAAATGGAGTGGCTGAGAAAGAGAAAGAGAAAGAGTGGTATAATTTATTCTCTAATCTCAGGTGAGTAAGGTGTGAGTTTTGATATGCGGTATGGGAACATATTCATAGGTGTTATTGAATCCAAGGGTTATGAGAAAGGCTTTGGAGGGTGAAATATCAGTGCTTATGAAAAGGTTTGGGACTTAGTTGTGGAACATGGCATTATTCTAAGGAGAAACTCATAAAGCAGTGTGTACCATGACTCTACTCATCCTGTGGAATTATTCACTCTACTACGTGGTTTCTCATAGATGTTTGCATCCAGTTGGTTCAACATCCCATGGTGAAGAATTACTTTTGTCTTAGTTGAATAATTATGTTTTGGGCTATTTTCATAAAAATATATAATGTAATATTTATTCAATTTTTAATGCTTTTGGATCATGTCTGATAAGACAAATTTTGGGTTCCAGATCTATACACTTATTTTTCCTTGCCCTATTTATCTCCAATTATATATTCCTTTATTGGAAAAAAATCATTTCTTTACAAAGATATTTGAAAGAATATGAATGAAAATTCATTTGATTAATTATCAATAAAAGGCCCATAGAATCCCAACTAGTGTACAAATCACACTTAACTAAACGAATAAACTATTATTCAGCTTTGGAGACCAAAATGGATGGATTAGATGTAAGAATGGTGGATAAAATTAGCATAAATGTGAAAAGAAAAAAGAAATATTTGTATATAATTTGAGGAATGGGTTGATCGCATATGTTGATTGGGCACAAAAAATGGGGTGTCAATGCCACTTGATACAAGTTTTGAGGTTTAATCAAAATCATTCGCTTAAGCCTCGTTTGACACACATTTTTTCATGAAAAATTGAAATAGAGAGTTCATGTAGTTTAATGCAATATTTTATGGGTTGATTAGGAATAGCCTTAAGATCAATTATAATTATTGATATTTTGAAATGAGGATTGAATGGGCAAACTAAATGCAAAACCATATTACTTTTTGAAATTTATATTCTCAATAACTCTAAATATTAAATGTACAACATTGTGTTTCACTGAATTTATATTTAAATTAAAATGTTTGTATCATTAATTTTATAGTGAGTGAGTTGATTTTAGTTAAAATAAATGATCATAAAATTTTCGAGATGGATCTTCCTTTTATCAAGATTTAAATAATATGTTTAATATATCTCACTATAGTATGAGTTTATAGATATATGAATTAATATAGACAATAATTTCTTTGTTTTGAAGGGAGAAAAATATTTTGCATATAATTTTTTGGTTTCTCAACTATATTTACATATTTTGACTTTTGGTTTATCATGGATTTACCTATTACTGTTTGATTCAGTGAAATTCCAATTTCCTATAAGAAATTTATCCTAAAATGACTAAGACAGGAAATTGGGGGAACTATCATATCATATTAATTTTCCCTATGAAGCTACAATGTGGATCTTTTCCTCATATGTGTTGATTATATATAAATATTCACATGTACATATCTACATTTTGAATCCCTTTAAAAAATTGATTAGGGATCTTTTCCAATAGGTAGAAAGCGTCCTCGACAAAAAACAAATTTCTAAAATATAGAAGGGTGGTCTTTCCCAACAAGCAACTCACAACCAAGTTTACACACAAAAAAATACTAATATAAGCTATGATTAGTACCAGGTCATATTCTAATATTCTTGGCTCACATCAAAACAAGTCTATCTCAATTATTTATCAATTCTCAACACCTCCCATCCATATATTCCCCCAATTAAATATGCTACTCATGAACCTATAAAAGATCAGATATCATATAAAAATTAATTATTTGATAAAATTATGAAGATTTATTTATAGGTAGGTTTGATCAACAATATTTACTATGATTTTCAAATGTTTAATTTCATTTGTGTATTTTCTATTTAATTAGCTCATTTAAAATCAAAAAAGAAAAATAGAGATATAAACATTTCCTCAACATAGGGATTTTGGAATTTATGATATGCAGGAACTTGGCTCAAGTTGGGGTATGTTGATCCATTATAAACTTATGAACAACTTGTTCAAACTTCACACTATATAATATATATATATATATATATATATATATATATATATATATATATATATATATATATATATATATATATATTAAGTAAGGAAATAAAGAGAATTTGAGCCACCATAAAAGTAACATAACTATTTGATGGTTCAAGTAACACCTTCACCCAGTTTTATTTTAAACATATATGTTTCCTTTGCTCTCTTGGTATAACTATAACTAGATTGTTTTAAGATGATTAGTTGATGACTTTTCTATTGATATAGGATAATGAATAATGAATGGTTGTGATTCAATAAAATAATTGGATGAAAGAAACACTAGCCTAATTGTGTACTTGTAATAGATCTTTGATCTTTATACCCCAAGTCTGGTTGGAGTTTTTGTAAACAAAGGGGTAAACCATGAATTGAATATCAATTTTTTTAGAGCCTTAGATTAAGATAAATAAAAGTATTTAGAGGCTTTATTCAGATGAATGAACTGTTATATAGATTTTGGATGCCTTATAATGGGTTTTGATACATTTAATAGAATCTTTGCTATAAAATAAAATAAGTCATTCAAACTCTACATAAATCAATCTGACTAAATGGAGTTAATAAAATAGATAGGTCGATGTAATGAAGATATAAGTGTGAGGGAATATTTTATAGAAGTTGGGATGACTTTTGAAGTATTGTTGTAACTTGGCACACGGTGAGGGCCCTAATCAAGTCAATGAGCAACATACTTGGTAAGAAGTCATTTCAATTTTGAGAAGTCACTTTGACCTCACTATAAGCTAAAAGAGATCCTTTGTTTAGCAGTGTGATCTGTATGGAATGGTGTTTTTATCCAATGTACACTTCTTTTTCCCCAAATGTATGTCATAGCATTGTTTCTCATGTTTACATGTTGGAGCTCCATGGTGATATGGGAGGGAATTTTTATGTTACTTGAACCTTTTTTCTTAAAGTTCTAGATTTTAGAGTTTTTTGGTGGCGTATCATGTTTGCTTTTGGTTATACTCCATGTATGTTTATTCTTCTCCTTGCTCCCATCTTGGATGTCGTACCAAACTAGTATATGTTTTATCCACTAGAAGTCAATTCTTCCCCTACTACATTCTGTCTTTTCTTGTATGACTAGGTTTGAAGTAGAATATTGTGTTCATGGGGTTATTGGTGACATCTTGGATGTTGTGTGACCTAGGGGTGCCTTTCCATTTCTCTCTCCCCATTTTTAAGTCAAGGTGAGGGGGTACTTCTCTCTTAGATGACTTAGGGTAAAAATGGGATAGGAAATTAGGATAATGAAGAATACTCAAGGTTTGATGAATTGTTTATGCTATTTTTGTGTGGGATACTCATTGTATAATGTTATTCCAAATTGTATTGAATAAATTAGAACATCAGTCAAAAAGATATCCCCTCCCATTATATCCTAAATGAATTAGGAACCATTGGTCATGATAATATAGATTGATATGTGATTGCCATACTATGATCATTCCTGATTGATGAGTGGGATGAAATGATAGTCTCACAACCTACATGCTTCAACCAAATTTGTAATGGAATTATATTAATGTTAATTTGTAAGAATATGATTATTTTCATGAGTGTCATATGAATAGGATTAATCATAGTAGATACTACTCTGTAATATAATAATGTCTTAACTTGTATAGCTTGTACGTGGTATATTATGATGAATGTTCATTAGTGAACTCTAATGGATACTATGTTGATACCCTAATTTTGGTAATTCAATAAATGATCAAGGTCAGGTCTTCTCTATAGATAATGACGTAAATTATCCAATTTATTCTACATTTTTCTATATGTACCGCCCATTTGATCCACTCAATTCATCCATTTTCCATTTATTTAGAATTCAACATATAGAAGAATCTTTTCTATGGACTTAAGTCCAATTTGTCCTTCAATTGGTCTATTTACAAGACATTTTCCATAGATTAGCCATTTGAAGTATCCATGAATAAAACATTAGATTATAATCTAATTAGAAAGAAAATTGCCCCTTTTTTAAATCAAATAAATTCCATGTCCTTTGGAAAATAAAGGTAAAAAGAAGTACTTGTCCTTAAAGTTTTCATCTTTCCTCTTCCAATTATTTAATTAGAGATATATTCTTGAAATATATAACTCACAATTAAAAAAATGAAATTTCTATCTTAGACACAATCATAAGATTCTAGAAAATAAGAAGCTCGGATAAAGAATACTCTTTTACCTATGTGGGGACACCCCAGTGGAACACCATTATTCCAGGGTGCTACATGGGGGAAGTAAAAGATCTTCTAGTGGAGAGCTCCATAGAACAAATAAATATATAGGCCCCTTTAAGGCACAAGTCCCAATTTTTGTTTCCTTTACCTAATAAGATGGGGATTTTTTCATGAAACATCTTTTTTGAGGTTGGACCATCATTCCTCACAAACAAATATATATACTTCCCTATAACCACCTACACAAAAATCTTGTTTGACTCTCTAGAATAAAAAGAGTGGCTACCTCTTCTTTTTCAAACATTATCATTGAATTCCATGAAGATAATTTGTCTACAACATTGATTCCACTATGACAGGAGGCTATAGAGATGCTAAGAATGAAACATGTCCACTTGATCTTATTGTTATTTATATATCTCATGTTTTTCATTAATTCAATTATTTCTCTCCAACTTTGCATGGTCATCGACTTGTTTAAACAACTTCTCATCTATCTCGTAAAAATATTTCCATGCCTACTTGAACTAGATATCACCATGGTAGTACAGTGATTCTTGAACTACAATTGCATAAATAAATTATTACTAAGCAAATATTGTAATCTTGCATACCGTTTTTCTTGAATTTTTGGACAAAAGTATATCATGCTCGTAGTAGTTTCTTCTCTAATCATCCCTCTCTATATCTTCCCATATCTCATCTAAATTTCAGATTATATATCTACCATGGGAGATCCTGAGATGATTGGGATCATTGAATAAAAATTAGAGTCTTTGTGGATGACTTGGAAAGTGATGGTCATCTTGATTCCCTTAAAACACAAATACCTTAATCACGTTTTCCTTTGATTTTCTTAACCAAACCCTAACTTACTACATTTTCAAGAACTCGTGATTTGAAAATGCAATATTTTATGTTCAGTTATGTGGGGATGACGAACACCTTCCACAATCTTAATATAATTCTTGGTCTTGATATCTTGATCATATTTTCGAAACATTACCCATACTAGGGTGGATTCCTATTTGGTCTTTCTGTGTTTTACCATAGATATATACACACATCTATAGTTTTCCTTGTTTTCCTTATAAATAAGGCATTGACTTCACAATTTTTAAATTTTGTATGGGTTTATATTTTTCTTGAGTTTTTTGCTTTGGTTTATGTTTAGCATTTTATTTACTATCCATGTTTGTACTCACTTTTAGGGCTTCCTATAGGCTACCCATGTTTTGCCTCACCTTTTAGGATTTCTTTATTTTAGGTTTTCCCTTTTCATCCCTTTTTTCCCTAGGTTGAATTAAACATAAAATAAAAAAGAGAAACAAAAGTGAAATCTTCCTTCATGAGTAATTTCATTTTGCATCTATTCATGATTTATTTCTCACATGATGGGTTTGATATGGGGAATTTTGAATACACTTGCATGCTTGTTGGAGGATATACCTCTTACTATTTTCCTTCCTTTATTATTATATCATGGGATTGCAATTAAACGTCTAAAATTTTCGCACTTATACTTTCCACTCTTGCAAACCCATGTCCCTATAGAAAATGTTTTGAATTGCAGTTTAGATATTTGGATGAGGTATGGATATGTAATTCAAGGTTTGGATGCACCCTGATTCTGGATGTTCATGTCCTTGAGGGAATTCCTTCTCCTAGAACTAACAACTATTTATGATTGTTGTAGTCACAAGGTGTACCAAAGTTGGTACCCAAATCCGCAAAAACTAGGTCCCCCCATACAAATCCCATCAATCCATGGATAAGTAAGGGACTAACACCTCCAATAAAGGTCACACTTATCTCCAATTATATATCCCTTTATTAGAAAAAAAATCATTTCTTTACAAAGATATTTGAAATAATATGAATGAAAAATCATTTGAGTAATTATAAATACAAGGCCCATAGAATCCCAACTAATGTACAAACCACACTCAACTAAAGGAATACATTATTATTCAGTTGTAGAGACCAAAATGCATGGATTAGATCTAAGAATGGTGGATAAAATCGGCATAAATGTGAAAAGAATAAAAAAACATTTGTATATAATTTGAGGAATGGGTTGATCTCAATTGTTGATTGGGCACCAAAAATGGGGTGTCAATGGTTTGTACCACTTGGTACAAGTTTTGAGGTTTAGTCAAAATCATTGGCTTAAGCTTCGTTTGACACACAATTTTTCATGAAAATTTGAAATAGAGAGTTCATGTAGTTTAATGCAATATTTTATGGGTTGACTATGAATTGCCTTAAGATCTATTATAATTATTGAATTTTTGAAATGAGGATTGAATGGGCAAACTAAATGCAAAACCATATTACTTTTTGAAATTTATATTCTCAATAACTCTAAATATTAAATGTACAACATTGTGTTTCACTAAATTTATATTTAAATTAAATTGTTTGTATCATTAATTTTGTAGTGAATGAGTTGATTTTAGTTAAAATAAATGATCATGAAATTTTCAAGATGGATATTCCTTTTATCAAGATCTAAGTAATATGTTTAATAGATCTCAATATAGTATGAGTTTATAGATATATGAATTAATATAGACAATACTTTCTTTATTTTGAAGGGAGAAAAATATTTTGCATATTCTTTTTTCGTTTCTCAACTATATTTACATTTTTTGGATTTTGGTTTATCATGGATTTACCTATTATGGTTTGATTAAGTGAAATTCCAATTGCCTATATGAAATTTATCCTATAATGACTAAAATGGGTAATTGGGGAAAACTATCATATCATATTCTTTCTCCCTATGAAGCCACAATGTGCATCCTTTGCTCATATGTGATGATTATATATCAATATTCACATATCCATATCTACTTTTTGAATCCCTTCAAAAAAATTGATTAGGGATGTTTGCCAATAGGTAGAAAGTGTACTCGACAGAAAACAAAATTCCAAATAATAGAAGGGTAGTATTTCCCAATAAACAACTCATAGCCAAGTTTGCACACAAAAAAACTACTAATATAAGCTATGAATAGTACTAGGTCATATTCTAAGATTCTTAGGTCACATCAAAACAAGTTGATCTCAGTTATTTCTCAATTCACAACACCTCCCATCCATGCATTCCCCTAATTAAATATGCTATTCGCGAACCTAGAAAAGATCAGATATCAGATAAAAATTAATTATTTGATAAACATTATGAAGATTTATTTGTAGATAGGTTTGATCAAGAATATTTACTATGATTTTCGAATTTTTTTCATTCCATTTGTGTATTTTTTATTTAATTATCTCATTTAAAATCAAATAAGAAAAATAGAGATATACAAATTTCGTCGACATAGGGATTTTGGAATTCAGGATATGTAGGAACTTGACTCAAGTTTGGGTATGTTGATCCATTATAAACTTATGAACAACTTCTTCAACCTTTACGCTATGTACTATATATATTAATTAAGGAAATAAGAGAATTTGTGCCACCACAAAAGTAACCTAACTATTTGATGGTTCAAGTAACACCATCACCTAGTTTTATTCTAAACATATATGTTTCCTTTGCTCTCTTTTTATAACTATAACTAGATTGTTTTAAGATGACTGGTTGATGACTTCTCTATTGATTTAGGATAATGAATAATGAATGGTTGTGATTGAATTAAAAAATTGGATGAAAGAAACCCTAGCCTAATCATGTACTTGAAATAGGCCTTGGATCTTTATACCCCAAGTCTGGTTGGAGTTTTTGTTAACAAAGGGGTAAACCATGATTTGAATATCAATTTTTCTAGAGCCTTAGATTAAGATAAAGATAAGTATTTATAGGCTTTTCTGAGATGAATGAATCGTTATATAGATTTGGGATGCTTTATAATGGGTTTTGATACATTTAATAGAAATTTGTCTATCAAATCAAACAAGTCTTTCAACCTCTAGATAAATCAATCTGACTAAACGAAATCAATAAAATAGATAGGTCGATGTAATGAAGATATAACTGTGAGGGAATATTTTATAGAAATTGTGATGAATTTTGAAGGATTGTTGTAAGTTGGCACAAAGTGAGGGCCATCATCATGTCAATGAGCAACATACTTGGTAAGAAGTCATTTCGATTTGTCTAAGTCATTTTGACCTCATTATAAGCTAAAACACATCCTTTGTTTAGCAGTGGGATCTATATAGAATGGTGTTTTGATCCAATATACACTTATTTTTCCTCAAATGTATGTCGTAGCATTGTTTCTCATGTTTACATGTTGGAGCTCCACGGTGATATGGGAGGGAATTTTTATGTTACTTGACCCCTTTTTCTTAAAGTTATAGATTTTTGAGTTTTTTGGTGGTGTATCATGTTTGATTTTGGTTATACTCATTGTTTGGTTTTTCTTCTCCTTACTCCCCTCTTGGATGTCGTATCAAAACATTATAGGTTTTATTCACCGGAAGTCAATTCTTCCCCTACTACCTTCTGTCTTTGCTTGTATGACTAGGTTTGAAGTAGAATAATGTGTTCATGGAGTTATTGGTGACATGTTGGATGTTGTGTGACCTAGGGGTGCCTTTCCATTTCTCTCTCCCCATTTTTAATTCAAGGTGAGGGGATACTTCTCTCTTATATGACTTAGGGTAAAAATGGGATAGGAAATGAGGATAACGAAGAACACTCAAGGTTTGATGAATTGTTTATGCTATTTTCTGTGGAATACTCATTGTATAATGTTATTACAAATTTATTGAATAAATTGGAAAATTAGTCAAAAAGATATGCCCTCCCATTATATCCTAAATGAATTAGGAATCTTTGGTCATGAAAATATTGATTGATATGTGATTGGCGTACTATGATCATTCCTGATAGATAAGTGGGATGAAATGATGGCCAAAAAATACATGCTTCAACCAAAATTACAATGGAGTTATATTAATGTTAATTTTTAAGAATATGATTATTTTCATGAGTGTCATATGAATAGGATTTATCATAGTAGAGACTACTTTGTAAAGTAATAATGTTTTATGAGTACACATTCAAAGCAACCAAATATTTTTGTACAAGTAGGAACTATTCTCTCTCTCTCTATAATCCTGCTCTGTTCCATCTCTAACCTGGGGTTGGTTGTGCCCGATGGCGGCTGACCAAGGGGGGCAGGCTCCTCTAGCTCCAACATCTCTGACCCTCCCACCCCACGCCCACCCCCTCCTCTGTGGGGTGACCCACGGGCTGATGTCATGGTTGGGCGTTCCTGGGCCAATGTGCTGGCGAAGCCGAAGGCTGTCCATAGAGGATTCAAGCCCCTTATCATTCCCAAAGATGTGAGGAAACCAGTGTTCAAGGAAGGAGACGACCGGCCTTGGATGTCCTTCTCTGAGCCGATTGTTGCAGTGATGGAGGAGTACCACAAACACTCAGTTAATATCCAAGTCCTTAGGAGGAAGACAACGCTTGAACAACTTCATGGGTGGATGATGAGGCCGTGGCGTCCAATAGGGGATCTTCAGCTATCCTAGATGGTTGGAGGACTCTGCCTGGCCAGATTCAATTTGGAGGATGGTCTTCTTGTCACGGTAGAACAGGGGCCTTAGTTCTTTGAACAAAAACTGGTCCTTACCAGACGATGGTCACTCGAGATGGACATCGGGATAGAGGCCCTTCCCTCGACTCTGATATGGGTTACCCTTCCGATGTTGGATAGCATTGGACTAGGAGATCCATCTCCATTATCGAATGTGGGATAGGCGATCCCAAGGTTATCAATTCCAGACCCAGTGATGCTTTACGAGTGTTTATCATGTCTGCGTTGAGGTAAGCACGAAGATGAACCCTCCACCAGTGGTGATGGATGAGTTGTCGAACAAAGAGAGCCTGGAAGTTAAGGTAATGTATGATGCGCTACCAGAAAGATGCGAGAAATGCAAGGTCTTCAGTCATGTGGAAGGACAATGCCCAGGCATGAGAATCGTGCACCGTGAACCACCCATTATCACTGCAAGACCGAGAGACAATATGCCAGAGAAGGACAACAGTAGACTGAAGTGAAGAGGAGGGAGCAGGAGCAGACCCTCGATACCCAGGAACCAGAGAAAGGTTACCCCGAAAGAGAAGGAGGCCATGGCTAAACAAGTTGGGGCAGCAGAGGAGGCAGTGATGACCACTATTGAGGTCATAACAATAGAAGAAGAGGTGAATGATGAAATGTCAAAGTCATCGGATGACAACACTGAAGCCACAAATGACACTTTTGACAAGGGGGAAAGGATCAACAACAATGAGAACCCTTTTGCCATCCTTGATCAGATTGCGAACACAGAACTTCCTGATGACACTAGAAGAAGTAGTAGTCCGAGACACACGAGAAGTGGCAAAGCCAAAGGAAAGGAAAAGGCTACCCCTAACTCTGTTAGAGGAGGAAGAGGAGGGAAAACCAATAATACAAGATGACTCTCCTCATATGGAATGTGCGGGGACCATCCCTACCCAAAATGCAAGGGAAGCTTAGGGGGGTTCTCAGAGATGGAAGCCGAAATCATCTTTTGTTTTGAAACTAGAATCAAAAGAAGAACGGAAGAGAGAGTAAGAACTATCTTTCCTGAACAATGTGGTACTCTATCTAACCTTGAAGCCTACGAAGGAGGAACAACATCCTGGTATGGAATCCTGGGAGATGGCAAGTTGAACGATCCACATCTTAGAACAAATGATGACGGTTAGCTGTTTTAATCAAGGGGGCTTTGTGTGTATAATTTTGAGGGTATACAGAGAGAACTTGGATAGTAATAGAGACAATCTCTGGGAAACCATTATTAGCACAGCACAAGAGGAGATACCTTGGCTGGTGCTAGGTGATTTCAACAACACAAGAAGGAACAGAGAGAAGCATGGAGGGTGGAGGGTCCCTAATCACATCCTGGATAGATTCAATAATGTTGTAGCTGATGCCAACCTCTATGAACTCAACAGAGTGGACAACATTGTGTCCTGGTCCAACAAGAAAAATCTAAGACATAGAATAGCAAGCCTCCTGGACAAAGGACTTGCTAATGAAGTCTGGCTTAACACCTTTCCACACATGGCCATTAACATGGGAGCACATCCCTTTAGTGACCATGCTTGGATGAGAATCCATTTCACGAGCTCTAAGATGACACCAAGGCCTTCTACTTTCTGAACTTCTGGTGTGAGTGGGAGGGATTCGAAGAGGAAGTGAAAAGGAGTTGGCAAATTCCTATACACGACAACCCTTTATTCATTGTACTAAAGAAATTGCATATGACGAAAGCAACTCTGAAAGGCTGGGTGAAGAAGAAGGTCAATATACCTAACCTTATGATGATAGCTAAAGATGAATATAATGAAGCAGCTTCAAACCTGAGAAATAACCCTCTTCTAAAAGAGGCTATTGAAGAGGAGAGACTGAAGGACAAGAGGCTATTAGAGTTAGATAAAGACCAAGAAATCTACCTATGGAAGAGAAGCATAATTAGATGGATAAATGATGGGGACAAGAATACCCAGACATACCACTCAACGGTTAGAAAGAATGAGATGATAGATACCATCCATGAGCTTATTGATGAGAAGGGTCAGATCGTGAACAGTAGGGAGGAGATAGCCACAAATTTCTTCAACAACATGTACAATAAAGACAGAGTGGAGGAACATGTGTGGGTTTTCAATGCCGAGAGGAAAGTAATCACTAGCATTAATGAAGCACTTTGCAAAGAACCAAATGATGAAGAGATACATAGAGCCCTCAAATCCATCCACCCATCCAAAGCATCGAGGTCTTGACGGCTTCAATAGTAAATTCTTCCAACATATGTGACCCATGATCAAGGAGGACATTTGCAATGCAGTTAAATGGTTTATGAAAGGCGGGAACATGGTTAGAGTTGTAAACCATTACTTAATCAAGATAATCCTAAAGAAAAACGATGCTAACAAACTTGTGGATTACAGACCCATCACATGCTATTCAGTTCTTTACAAAAACATCTCTAAGCTTCTGGATAGCAGGCTGAAGGGGATTCTACCTCTTATTATCTCTGAAGAGAAAAATTCCTTCATCCAAGGAAGAAGGACAGCGGACTACTCTCAGTTGGCGGCAGAATTCCTGAATGATTTCAACATTGGGAAAGCATCGTTGAAAGCTTTCATGAATGATGATATTAGCAAAGAGTATGACCATGTGCAGTAGGGATACCTTTGGAGAATTATGGAGGAAATGGGCTTCTCTAATCAGTGGATTAAAATTATGCATCAATGTACCGAAACTACTTCATTTTCTATCCTTATTAATGGTACTCCTGAAGGATTATTCAAAGCATCCAATGGCTTAAGGCAGGGAGACCCTTTGTCTACTCTACTATTCACCATAGTGATGGAAGGGCTTTTAGGTCTGATCAAGAAGGCTGAGGCTGAAGGACTTATCAAAACTTTCAAAGTCAAGGGTGTGAAAGTCAAGACATGTCTCATTTTTGTGGATGACATCCTTCTTTTCTAGGTGGTACACACAAATCATCTATGGGAGTATGTGAAAGTGCTAATTCAGTTTGGAAATAGAACCGGCCTCTACATCAGTGCCATCAAATCATATGTTTTCCTCTCCAAGCCGTGCAATTCAAGAAGGGGTACACTCAAGAGAGATGCTGGTATGAGAAGGGGAAAACTACCTACTAGATACCTCTGTATACCCATAGTAGGGGGAAGAGGTACTGCTAAGGACTTCAGCATGTGCAAATATAAGTTCAGAGACAAAATTGAAGGCCGGAGTGGACTCAAAATTTCCTTGGCAGGGAGATTGGTCCTTGTCAGAACAATGCTTCAGAGTAAGATAAGATCCTGGACCCACATGTGCGACATTCCTAACCCAATGATCATGAACCTTAGATCCATGATGACTAGATTTGTATGGGGTGGGAAAACCCATGGCATAGCATGGAGGGTCGTCACTCAACCTTTTTTGAAATGTGGGATGTAGATTGCCGATCTAGAGATGATTCTTAAAAAAAAATCCATCAAAAGAATCAACCGCTTCCTCATGCAACAAGATAATATTTGGACAAAGTGGATGATGGAGAGGTATGGCAGGAACCTTATTCTAAACGAGTAGAGAAATCCCTCTAGATCTTGGAGGAAGATGTCTATGAGCTTTCAATCCATCCTGCAGTTGTACAATGTTGATAGCAATGGTACATGGTCATGCTCAAACCATACACCATGGATGAACATCGACACAACATCAGATCTAGAATGGACGTCTATAGTTTGGTGTAAGAATCACTACCCCAAATGGAGCATGTGTCTCTACAGGGTGATCCTTGGGCACCCACCTATAAAAGATAGATTAATCAGATGGGGGATGGATGTTAATCCTATATGCCCACTCTGCAAAACACAAAAGGAATCGATAGATCATGTTTTTATGAACTTCCCTTATACAAAAAGGGTGTGGTATATTGTATGTCTAAGGAATGAATGAAGAACTATGACCAGGTACAGCCTGAATGACATCCTTGAATGGATTGTTACTCATCATTGTCAAAATAGAAAGAAGTTGGTGTTCCATAGCTTATACTTTGTAGCAACCTGCTACTACACATAGAAGGAAAGAAAGTTTAAGGTACACACTAACGCTGAAAAGAATGAGTTGGCTTTGGTGGACTTGAAAGGTTCCTACCTCCGCGGGCTTTTTAAAGCCAACATTAACATTTTTTGTAATCTTGGTCCCAATACAAGAACCTAGTGGGGTTTGTAATGTAACCCAGTAGTGTGTTTTTTGGTTTCCCTGGGGTCTGTTTAGATGCAATGTTCTATACAGTATAGCCCTTCTATACATATTTTGGTAATACATTTACCTATTCCAAAAAAAAACTAATAATGTTTTAACTTGCATAGCTTGTATGTGGTATATTATGATGAATGTTCATTAGTGAACTCTAATGGATACTATGTTGATACCCTATTTTTGGTAATTCAATCAATGATCAAGGTCAGGTCTTTTCTATAGATAATGATGTAAATTATCCAATTTATTCTACATTTTTCTATATGTCCCACCCAATTGATCCACTCAATTCATCCATTTTCCATTTATTTAGAATTCAACATATAGAATAATCTTTTCTATGGACTTAAGTGCAATTTGTCCTTCAATTGGTCTATTTACAAGACATTTTACATAGATTAGCCACTTGAAGTATGCATGAATAAAATATTATATTATAATCCAATTAGAAATATAATTGTCCCTTTTTTAAATCAAATCAATTCCATGTCCTTTGGAAAAGAAAGGTAAAAAGGAGTACTTGTCCTTCAAGTTTTCATCTCTCCTCTTCCCATTCTTTAATTAGAGATTTATTCTTCAAAGACATAATGCCACAATTAAAAAAATGAAATTTCTATCTTAGACACAAACATAAGATTCTAGAAAATAAGAAGCTCAGATAAAGAATACCTCTTTTATCTACGTGGGGACACCCCAGTGGAACACCATTCTTCTAGGGTGCCACATGGGGGAATCAAAAGATCTTCTAGTGGAGAGCCCCACAGAAAAAAGAAATATATAGGTTCCTTTAAGGCACAAATCCAAAATTTTGTTTCCTTTTCCTAATATGATGGGGGTTTTTCATGAAACATCTTTGTTGATGTTGGACCATCATTCCTCACAAACAAATATATATACTTCCATATAACAACCTACACAAAAATTGTAACATACTGAAATCCACTATGTATCTCTTTGTACTTTTTTCTAAAAGGTTTGTCCTTCATTTTCATCCCATATGTCTGTGGAATTGATTTATTGGAATTATGATGGTTCTTGCATAAATATTTCCCATATATTCTCAATATAGGGTTGTATGCACAAATACCTCAGTTAGATTTTAAATAATGGACTTGAAGTGCAAATTGTACACTAAGTAATAAAAATACTAAAATATTTCGTCCTAGAACTTTCTAGTACTTTGTAGAATGGGAAAAAGAAGAGAAAATCCAAATTATATATAAAGGAGATGATAAATGCAATAATTAGAGATCATGTGGGATTTAATGGATGAAAGAAGATAATCAGGAACAAATTGTTCTAAAAATCATAATGGGCCACAAAGATAATTTGACACTCAAATTTGTTGTCTTGACCAAAAAGTAACTTAAGGGTCAAGTATCATCTAATTGGGAAGATAAATGCATATATTAAAATCATTCTTAAAAGAAAATAGGAAATAGGCCAATAAAGTGAAATAAAATACTTAATGCCCTCAAAATAGAAAACTAACCCAAATTTGTAATCTAAATATAAAAACAAGCCTTTTGGAAAATTTGCAACTAATTTGGATAATTTTTGAATAATGAATAAAATAGGAGAGAGAAAGTGTGTAGAATCTTCTATTTATTAAAATAAATAAATTCAACTTGTGAAATTAATGATAAAATCGTATTCAAGTCACTTAGGGAGACATATGGATGAAGTTTTATAATTTTTGGATAATCCTAGAGGCATTAAAGGAGGAGGAAAGAGAAAATGGCATTTTAATTATTTAACCTATTAAAATTCCCCAAAAGCCAAAACTAATTCCATTATTGAATTCTATGCATCAAAATCAGTCAGAGTATGAAATTTGGGTAATTTTGAATAACATTTGGGCCTCGAAATGAGGAGAGAGAAAAGCATTTAAATTTAATAAGACACTTTGGTCGCATTTTTAATACAAACATAGTTCCAATGTAACAAGGACTCTCCCCATCCACGAGATCAGATGGCTCATGGTCCTTCGTGGACCTGGGTCCATTGATCTGATGACTGGCAAGTCGTCTTCTTCCTCTAACTAAAAAGGAAATAGCTAGTTGCTTTCTAAAATTTCAAATCCAAATATCTCGAGATATACTCGATGAAATTCGATGATTTTTGCTTCTACGAGTTCCTCCCGAGATTCTGCTCAGCTTTATTCCAAAGTTTTTGTGTTTTGACGATAATTTGAGAAATACCCAAAATGAGGGGGACTCTTCTCTCACCCCACCTAGATAAACCCTAGAATAGGCCTCCTTGCCTATATATATCCATACCCCTAGGTTCTCCATCATCTTAGCAACTCAACCATGCTTTTGATTTCACGTTTTGCAGATGTTTGGGCCCTCAACTAGCCACCGGACTTGCGGCACCTCTTGCTCCCTGCTTCCTCGGCCATCATCTCAATTCAAGGTACCCTCAGATTCGTTTTGCTCTAAGCTTTCTTTTGCATGCCTAAACGCGAAGTTTGGTGGTGTATTTTGTGTTTGCCCAAATTTGCAAGCAAGCACCAAGAAGTTGCTCACCGCTCGATCGATCGGGTGCTTTGGGGAAGATGATTCCCCGCGCTTTTATGAAATTTCCCTCCATCATCCTCTTTGTATCTCTCTATTTGCGAGAAGGGTGTTTTGGTCTTTTGCCTCTGTTTGACCCATGTTTGACTGTGAGCCTCAGCCGATGGCAAGAGAAAGAAGGGCATGTGGGCCCCACCTCCTGACCCCACTCTGCTCTCTTCTCTATTTAATAATCGAATTTTCGATTTTTTGATTCGTTGATACGAAGTAAATCATAGAAAATGATTCCAGTGGTCAAAAATTAAAAATAAATAGTGTTTTGAAATCAGGAGAACGAGATCTATCAATTAAAAATATTTCCGAGGTTTGATTCTGATGTTTGCGAAAAAGTATGTTTAGAATGATTTAATTATTTAAAAATCACCAAGAATAACCTGAAAAATCCATATCTTCAAAATACATAATATTATATGTCATTTTGATCAGAAAACCCTAACTAAGACAATGGTGATACTTTCGAAGTCTGATTTGAAGGTTTGCGCAAAAAGTTTGTAACTTTAGGCTTTTGACCTTCTAATGAATAAACTTATCATTAATGCATGAATGTGATTATATAATAGGGGAAAGTGGACTCTAAACTGATATAGGGATCTGAAAGTGAGTTCTAGGGTTTGGAGGATCGAGGTATGTGCATCTACCCCCTTCGGTTGGGAAATTATTTATACCATTACCTAAGTTCCTTAATGAGGCTTAATCTGACCTAGTCCATTAGTCTTGAAACCTAATTTATTCGTGCCTCAAAATCTGTTGTAGTATTATCTTGTTTGGGTTTTTATACCCCAATGCCATGTTATATAAATCATTTGATTAATCTTTCCATAACTCTTTTTCTAGCATGTAGTTATATGTTCTGTTTAATTGTAAAGTAGAGGTACTTACGTACAACCACCCACAGAGGGCATGTATATAATCGCCCTAGGGGAATGTTTATAATTCTCCCCATTGTATTATAGGTGACTGGGAACATATTATTCTCCCCTCACCTAAGGTTAGAGGTCCAGTAGGTTCCTCAACCCTGCTTAGTTAGGTAGACATATTAATTTACATGCAAATCCTTTATTACTTTTATTAATGGCAAGTTTCCTTAATTAAAGCCTCATACTCTTGATATCTCATCTTTTGATGATTCCCTAGCATGCTTTACTTGTTACAACTATCTTGTCACTTTTAGAATAATGTTGTAACACTTACTTTTTCTTCTTTTTCCCTCTTGGTGGGAGTCTTCCCAACCACCCAGGTGTCGGAGTTGTGCAAGGAGACGGACAAGCTTGAAGGAGGTTTTCCTCAGGAGTTGATCCTTAGCTTTTGGAAAGGATGGCTAGGTTGCTATAGCTAGATCCTATTTTTATTATCTTTTCTTTTATAAATCAATCATGTAGTAAACAATAAAAGCCATGTGAAGACTTAGTATTTATTTATTTCTGCTGCTATTGACATTTTACAATGTATTTGGAATCATGCTTATTTACTTGGAATATTATACACTCATCCTCAAAGTCTCTATTTTTGTTAAAATTGTGGATGTTTTGTATTTCCTTTAAATTTTAGTAAAGAGGTGATCTCGCCTCTTTATAGCATGGTATCAGAGCCTTTAAGGTGACTATTAGGGCATGAAGTTGAAGCAAGGGTGTCTAGAAAGGATCAGGGTTTCGGGGGCTGGAAAAATTTTCCTCCGCACCACTAGCTTGGTATACAAAGACTCACGTGCCCATTTGATATCGGACTGGCCTGCGCTGATATGAATTGCCTAAAATAGTATACTTTTAGGCAATAGCATTCTAGATATCTTTTTCTCATCTCTATTTCTATTATCTTCTCATCTATGATTCTATACTCCTGAGAACTTATCATGATAAACCTAATTTTTAGGAGAGGTGACTTGCTCGACAACGTGAACCAGGAGTCGACCCCTAATGACCCCAACACTCTTGTGACTCATGTGGTCAACCAGACTACTTTGGGTACTCCCTCCTTCACACCTGAGCAAGAATTGGCGATGCTACATCAGTTGCTATCCTCCACCATGATGGGACAACTCAACACCATAGTTGTTAATGCCAACAAGTCGAGGGAGTTCACCCTCACCGACTTCATCAAATATGCAGCCACCCTACTTCAAGGGTGAAAGTGAGCCTAACATGGTGGACAAAGCCAACGAATGGGTGTTGGCCCTGGATCAGACCTTCGAGGGTATGGCATGCCCTCCTCACTAGAAGGTTCGGTTCACGACATACGTGCTGGATGGATCGGCGTGCATTTGGTGGAATGGTGTTGCCCGCACTCGGGACACCTCTTCTATGGAGTGGGCCCAGTTTTCGAAGCTGTTTAGGGATAAGTATATCTGCCCTACTTTCTTGAGGAAGAAGGAGGCTGAGTTTTATAGTCTCAAGCAAGGAAGCATGAGCGTGGCCGACTACGTTTAGAAATTCATGCTGCTAGAGCATTATGTCACCGACCTTGGAGATGACAGAATAGCAACCATGTTCTTGGAAAGTCTGAACTATCAAGTGGGTCAGAGCCTCTTCCCACAACTCCCACTTACGTTTCAACAGATGCTGGACAAGGCTCTCGCTATCGAATCATATCTAGGGCTTCAAGCTTCTAATGGCTACAACAACAAAAGGAAGAATCATAACCAGAATGAGAACTGTGGACATGATCGCTGCAACAGGTGCAATCGCCACCGTCCTCCTGGCAGATGCCTTGCCAACAATGCACCTTCCCGTAAAGACAAACATCCTCCACCGACATGCCATGAGTGCGGCCAAGTCGGGCACATCCAACCCAACTTCCCTCATTTCCAGCAAGGGTAGAATATTGCCCAGTAGCCACAGCAGCCAAGATAGAACCCGCCTCTGCGGAACAACAACAACAACAACCAGAACCTGAGGCATCTTCCTGTAGAGAGGCATAATGGAAGATTGTTCGCTCTCAATGCTGAGAAAGACTGTGAAGGAAATGATGTGATTGAAGGTACATTGCACCTTAATATGCATCCTTTAAAAGCACTGTTTGATTCTGGTTCCTCCAATACCTTCATATCTTGTCAGTTTGCCTCTATGCTAGAAATAGAATCTGAGTTTATGGACCATGTGTTAGACGTAAAAAACCCTAGTGGTAAGATATGCTCCTCGTACCTCCAAACTCCTACCATGGACCTCTGTATATATCTAGAATAATGTTTCCCATGGATATCATCTTACTTGATATGGACGTCTTTGATGTCATCCTGGGTATGGCTAGTTAAAGAGGTATAAAGCAGTTTTGTACTATAAAGAATTCAAGGTTAGATTGGTTCATCTTGTTGAAGGAAAAATGTGTGTCAAGGGAAATAAGAGAGAAGAGCGACAATTTGTCATCTCTGCCATTAAAGCTGAAAAACTTGACTCGTAAGGGTGTAGAGCTTTCCTAGCCTCCATAGTTCTCGATGCTACACCTCCTGCTCTAGATCACATTGATGTGGTGAAGGACTTCCTGGATGTCTTTCCTGAGGAGTTGCCCAAGTTGTCGCCAACTCACAAGGTGGAATTCTGCATCGAGCTTATACTTGGAACTTCACCGATATCGAAGCCACCCTACTTCTTGGCCCCAACCGAGATGGCTGAGTTGAAGAAGCATCTTGAAGAGCTTCTCGACATGGGTTTCATCTGCCCTAGTATTTCTCCATGGGGAGCCCCTGTCCTATTCGTGAAGAAGAAGGATGGATCAATGCGGATGTGCATGGACTACCGCATGCTTAACCAAGTGACAGTGAAGAATCGTTATTTGTTGATGCGCATCAACGACCTATTCGATCAGCTAAAGTCAGCCACCATCTTCTCCAAGATGGATCTGCGAAGTGGTTACTACCAGATGCATGTGAAGGATGATGATGTCTCAAAGACAGCATTCAAAACTCATTATGGGCATTATGAATTCATGGTCATGCCTTTTGGTTTGACAAATGCCCTTGTTGCATTCATGGACCATGAACCGAGTATTCTACCCATACCTTGACAAGTTTGTAGTGGTGTTTATTGATGACATTTTGGTTTATTCTGAGACGTTAGAACAACATCGCGAGCACATGCGGATTGTACTCAGCACACTGTCAGAAAATCAACTCTATGCAAAATTCTCAAAGTGTGAGTTCCGGATAAAGGAAGTTATGTTTCATGGTCACGTGATTTTTGTTGGTCATATAGTTGTTGACCCTGTAAAGGTACGTAGAAGTTGTGACAAAGTGGAATGCTCTGAAAAACCCATCTAGATCCTACTTTTCTTATCTTTTCTTTTAGAAATCAATCATGTAGTAAACAATAAAAGCCATGTGAAGGATTAGTATTTCTTTATTTCAGCTGCTATTGAGATTTTACAATGTATATGGAATCATGCTTATTTACTTGGAATATTATACAATCATCCTCAAAGTCTCGGTTTTTGTTAAAATTGTGGATGTTTTGTATTTCCTTTCAATTTTAGTAAAGAGGTGAGCTCGCCTCTTTACAAAAATCATGTTTGACTCTCTAGAAGAAAAATAGTGGTGACCTCTTCTTCTTTAAACATTGTCATCGAATTCCTTGAGGATGATTTGTCTAGAACATTGATTCCACTATGATAAGAGGCTATAGAGGTGCTAAGAATGAAACATGTCTAGTTGATCTTATTGTTATTTATCCATCTCATCTTTTTCATTACTTCAATAATTTCCCTTGAACTTTTCATGGTCATCGACTTGTTTAAACAACTTCTCATCTATCTCGTAACAATATTTCCATGCTTACTTGAACTAGATATCACCACGGTAGTATAATGACTCTTGAACTACAATTGCATAACTAAATTATTACCAAGCAAATAAATTTATCATTCATACAGTTTTTTTTTAGTTCTTTGATGAAAGTATATCATGCTCGTTGTTGTTTTTTCTCTAATCATACCTCTCTATATCTTCTCGCATCTCATCTCAATTTCAGATTGGATCTCTACCATGAGAGATCTTGAGGTGATTAGGATCATTGAATAAAAATTAGAGTATTTTGGGATGACTTGGAAAGCCATGGTCATCTTGATTCCCTTAAAACACATAAACGCTAATCATGTTTTCCTTTGTTTTCCTTAACTAAACCCAAAATGAACATATTTTCAAGAACTCATGATTTCAAAATGCAATATTTTATGTTCGGTGATGTGGGGATGACTAACACATTCCGCAATCTTAAAATAATTCTTGGTCTCAATATCTTGGTCATATTTTCCAAATGTTACCCATACAAGGATGGAGCCATGTTTGGTCTTTCTATGTTTTAATGCTGATTTATACACATATCTATAGTTTTCCTTATAAATAAGGCATTTAATTCACAATTCCTCATTCTTTAATTTTTTATGGGTTTACATTTTTCTTGAGTTTTTTTGGTTTGGTTTATGTTTAGAACTTCCTTTACTATCCATGTTTGTCCTCACTTTTAGGGCTTCCTATATGCTACCTCTTTTTATGCCTCACCTTTTAGGATTTCTTTTCTTTTATGTTTTCCCTTTTCATCCCTTTTTCCCTAGGTTGTGTTAAACATAAAATAAAAAAGAGAAACAAAAGAAAAATATTCCTTCATGAGTAATTTCATTTTTCATCTATTCATGGTTTCTTTCTCACGTTATGCATTTTATATGGGAAATTTTGGATACACTTGCATGTTTGCTGGAGGATATCCATCTTTCAATTTTCCTTCCTTTATCATTATATCGTGGATTGCAATTAAACATCTAAAATTTTTTGCACTTATACTTTCCACTCCTGCAAACCCATGTGCCTATAGAAAATGTTTTGAATCGCAGTTCATATATTTGGATGAGGTTTGGGTGTGTTATTAAAGGTTTGGATGCACCCTAATTCTGGATGTTCACGTCCTTGAGGGCAATCCTTCTCCTAGAATTAACAACTATTTATGATTTTCGTAGTCACAAGGTGTACCAAATGTTGTACCCAAATCCACACAAACTAGGTTCCCCCCATACAAATCCCATCAATCCATGGATGAGTTAGGGACCAACACCTCCAATAAAGGACACACTTAAGATGAGTGAGGACTTATCCATGGATTGATGGGACCAACTAAGTTAGGGACCAACACCTCCAAACATATAAGATGACTGATGACTTAACTCACATCTATACTCATTAGCAAAATGGGAAATCTCAATCTTCTATAGTTGTTTGTATGTTTACATTCCAAGATTTTTGTCTCTATTATGCCTTGGGAGTGTTTCTTATAAAACATCTTTCATATATTGTTCATTGCTTACTAATATTTTCATTTTTACAAAAAGTCATGATGTTCCCTATAATCAATCTTCTACGAATACAATGATCTTATTCAAAATTCCACAACCTATAGTTTATATCAAAAAATTACCAAAATCACCCTTATACATTGATTACATTGAGAATTAATTAACTTGGTGTCATACCTTGCACCAAAGGGCTATTATGATTACTCTCAAAGTATTGCATGCCATGGAAACATTTATTAAAGATCTTCTAACGGGATCCATGCTGGAAGGTCATCTAGTTGTTGTCTAATCACATGGTCCCATTACTCTAATCTAAAACTTGTGATGCCTATTTAAAGTCTACCAAAATTAATTGAAGATGTCGATCCACCTTTTTTAATGGATACCTATCAAGGTTAATAGTAAAATAAACATGCCAAAAGGTTTCACAACCCCAAAGGAACCCCTTTAGTATGCCTTGTATACATGAAGAAAAGTTATATACCTTCATTCTCACATTAAAAGGTTGCCCAATTTTAATCCAAAATAAATGTGATTCCATTCAAACCAACCACTTTTGGCTTAACTTCATAATCGATATTGAGTGATATCTTATTGATATTGAGACTATAAAAACTCCATAATCGATACACTTCACACCCCTCCAAAACCACGATAGTTCCCAAGGGGAAAATAGTTCACTAGAGACACTCAATATTCTTAAACATACTACCTAAACCATTAATATCATATTATGCCCAACATTACCCTTTCCATGAATGGTTGTCCCACTAAACCATTCCTATAGGGAAAAAAGATCACCCATGCTACCATCCCCAAGATTCGCTTAGTATTTCCCCATGACAAGTTTGGAGCTTATACAGTTCTTTCTAAGCTAAGGACATGTATTCTACGACCTAGCCTATATCCTTGATGTCTAGTGAAAGATATCCTTCAAAGAGCATCAAATTTAAGGACTAAGTAGGACCAAGCACTTCCTTATACACACTCCCACAAAATAAGGAGAAAATTACTTTTGCACCATAATTGCATGCTAAGGGCATGTTCCAGGTGCCATTTTTAACTAAACCATGTGTTGTAGATGTGTATCAAAACTTCAAGTCGTTATGATCATGAATACATTCCATTACTATAGTAGAAGACCCCTTTATGGTTCCATTTGTACTCTATAGAAGACCCTTCAGAATTGGCATTGAAGCATTGACACTATCTCTATTGTCTAAGAACAAAGTCCAGTAATCCCTAGATCCATCCAAAGGCTAGTCATCATACAAGGGACATAGACATGTCAAGATTTACAGCCACTCTATATATCTAAGACAACACCAGCACCATCCACTACTAAACTACACCATACCACATCCAGTCAAGTCCAAGTAAACTACGTCAATGGTGATACACCATACCACATCTAGCCAAGTCCAAGGAAACTACATCGGTGGTGATATTGTAGAATAAAATAATAATAGGACCAAAGATCCATGTCTGAACACCAAGACATATTGTGTATAGTTACTACGGTTGAGTTCCCCTCACCTATTATCAAGGATAAGACAAAAATGACTATGTATGAAGGGGTTCCTATTGATTCTCCATAAGTACTTACATAAGCCAGTATGGGGTTGTCATTCCCATGGTCAATCTAAAGCAATTACCTCCTATTCCCAAAAATTTTACAAGAACACAACCCTAGGGATCAGAGATAATTCAATTCCTATGTGAGTCATAAGGAGATGTATGGAACTTTCATAAAAGTTAAGCTCTATGTAACATCAAGAATGTATATTGAAGATCCTAGAAGGATCCTTTCTCTCCAAATATTAATCCAAAAGAACTTGTTCCCTTCATCGGGGCTCATCACAAACCTAGATTTGATTTCATTCTTTGAGGAGGAAATACTAGAAGGAGAGGACCACCATAGTCCATTCTTCATCATATCTACACGTATAAGCTTGAAGATCCCCTAATGCTTTATTAAGATTGAGGAATGTCATAAAATGTGTGACGTCATTACACTCATTAGTATTGGGAGATACCCCACATATATCTATCCAATTACAATGAAGCCACCTCTTTTGGTTGTGCACTCAATGACGCTTTGGGGGATATTATAATTGTACTCCAGATTAAGACACAAACACTCTTGGTATAATTCATAGTCATGGAGATAAGCCCAACTTTAAATATGATCTTGGGAGAGACCATGGATTTGTCACAAAAAAGTAGTCCTATCATCACTACATTAGAAACACAAATACATGATGGGAAACACAATTGTTACCGTCCATATAGACAACCCAAGCAGCAGCACAGTATAAATATATGAAGATGATCTGTAGCTCATATTTGATGCAAATCATATCACAAACCATCAGCTACATACCACCTTTAAGACTTGGACTATGCCACTTTTCATACAATCTGGTGTAGCAAATCAAAAGTTGAAAGATTTAGACATCAATCTAGATTGAGGTTTAGGACCAACAAGGCAAGGGCACATAGAAATAATACAAATCCAGTAACAACCGAGATATATAAGCCTTAGGTTCAATATCCACCATATTGTCACCCACAATTCACAAGATGGACAGTAAATTAGTAACCATCCTCACTCTATCCCACTCAAGAGGATATGAAAAATAAGGATACATGTGCTACAAGCCTCCCATAAGAGACCCAAGATGAGGGGAATACACATATATGACCTAGGCCCTGGGTGGAAGGGTCCCCAACCCTACTCCCCTACACTATCGCTAGCGATGATGACAATTTTGACACTACCAAAACCATGATCCATGTGATGATACATTACCTCATTTAGGAGTTTGATGAATAAGAGAAGGATGATTACCTTTGCATTGCAACCAATATTAAGGAAACCACCCTCATCAATGAAATTCTAGTGGCATCTAGTGCTCCTAGAATGACTATTAATATGAACACATGATCATTTCATGAGTTGGGAATGGTACCAAAAACATGGAGGAAGTCGTTTACTTGACTCCTATAGTGAAGAGGATTTCATTAAATTCATCTTACTCCATAGAAATTACATCCTTACTCATAGTCAACTCACCACACTCATTGGATACGAATGAGTGGAGAAATACGTGCATGGAGGAGGACCAAAATTGTTCTTCTGATGATTAGGATCAGGGGAACACTATTAACTACATGGAGAAAGTCAATAATCTAACTCCTGATGAAATAAGGATATTGTTCATTCCAGCTAACTTCAGAATACTCACATCCATCGACAACTCACGACACTCACTAAACTACAATGAGTGGAAAAAAATGTTTGAATGATGACTATTGCAATTTGTGTGACAATCATGATGATGCATATGAAAAACATTTGAACGATGGGGAGTCAACACCACCTTTGAAGTAGGTATCACAAAAAATACATAACAACTCATGTCACATGAAAATTAGGGACTAACCATAATATTTACACAATAAGGAGAGGGATATCTTGATCACAAGGACACCTCCATTTCCAAAAAAAAATATTGGAAACATGAAATTTAGATATTGTGGAGATCCCAAAGTGGATGTTTTTTCATTCATCAAGATGCCTCCAACTTCACCCAAAATACCAAAACACAAAAAATTGAATATTATCTTTCTAGATAGGAGCTTGTTGAATATTTTTCAATGTAGTGCAAATATACAATGACAATGTCACAGAGTTCAAAGATGTTCCTATCTCAGACTACATGTTGAAAGCGCACCAACCCTTTTACATTGAAGATGAGATAGAAACAATCAACCCCATGTCTATCCCCCAACCACATACAGTCGAAATGTGGGTGTGTCTACCTCAAGTTATCAAAGAATAGTCTATAGAGATCCTATGGAATGGCAATTATGTATTCCCTTGGAGATACTCAAACTTGACTAGATTGGGAAAGAAGAACATATTTGTTTCATGCTGATAAACCAAGGCATTTGGGTAAGTAAGGAAAAAGCTAGATCATTATCACTAGAATATATCCTCAAGATTAGGGAAAAGGTTCAAAGGTAGTAAAGTGATGTATCTTAGAGTCAGTATATTGTTACTTGCATTGTACAAGCACTAAAGAAAGATGGCAAAGTATGCATATGCATAGATTATATTGACCTCATAAAAGGCATGTTACAAGGACAAATTCACATTAACACAAGTAAACATACTAGTCGACAACATAGATGGACTTACCTACAAAGCTTCATGGATAGATTTTCAACCTATAATTAGTTGAGGATGGATAAGGAAGACAAGAATAAGACTTCCTTCATTGCTGAATGGAGAGATTTTTTTACAATCAAGTCCTTCATTTTTCCCTTAAAAATTCCAAAGCCACCTTTAAGGCCCGACCCACCGCCCAAGGCTCTAATAGAGTTTATAAAATGATGATTGGCCCACTAGCCTTATATACACACCTTGCTCTTGATCACTCAGATCTTAGGTTCAACTTCTTGATAGGTCACCCATCCTAAATATTCCTTTGGGCTAAGAAAAATTAACTATTGAGTGCCCATAGATGGGCTACTTGAAAAGGTGATGCACCTCCATTATATGGATAGTACATTCATTCCTTTTAAGACCATTATTTTTGGGGCCTTGAATGAAGGGATGTTATAATATTCCTCACTTAGACTCTTGATGTCCTCATCTAGGCACAACTATATGGGCTCATAATATCTTCCTCATTTCAATACGTGCCTAGAATGACCCATGCACACATGTCTCCCATTTATGACAACTAAAATAAGGGTTTCTCCATCTCACCTTTACATATAGTGATACAAATTATTTAATGGTATTTATACCTATAATGACCCATGCACACACATCTTGTACCACCCCTCCTTATGATATATAATACAACTAAATGAAAGCTTTAATCTTTAAGGGGGGTCACATTTATGAAATCATAGCAAATAAACACATAATTCACCATTGATATTCATACATTGTTCTTTGAATAGGAAATTATAATAGAGTTCAATGATATATTTAAACATTTCTAAACATGGGAAACTACTCATAAATGTGAACATGAGTGGATCGCGTAGTATGGATGGCACCCCACTAGATAGATCTTAAAGGTCTTCTAGTCCTTTCTTGATCATCTTGAGTCATTACTTTCTCCAACTCCTAGGGACATCACGTCCCCAGCCACGCAAAGGGGAAAACAACACATCAACAAATGGTATTGGCACTTTATAATATGAGCTAATTAAATATACTTGACATGTAAGAAAACCTGACATGAATTAACAATAGTATTCTTGAATCATAATTAACAAGAAGAATTGAATAAAAAATGTATGGATCCCTCTATAATGCCCCCTTAGGAGAACATGATTTCTAGCAAATCCCTTGATGCTAGGAAAGCCCTTGACATCCCCTTGAGGTCCATGATTTGGGAGCATATAGAGACTAGTTCAATTCCAATTAGCTTGATCATTAACATTAAAATAATCATGGTTCTTGAACTTAACATGATGGGATTTCTCCCTCTTTACATGATGTCTTAACATGATGGGATTTCTCCCTCTTGATCATTAACATGAATCTCATGAGTCATTAATCATAAACTTTAATCATAGTGAACATTATAACCATAAGACATGTGTAGAAATCAACAAGAAATAAAATAGAGTGATTATGATTCAAACATTAGGACTTGAAATGATAATTTCTACTTTGTACTTAGCATGCAAACAATCATAATTACTTGTTCTCAACAGCATGACTAGTTTACCTTGGAGAAAATTTGAGTCTAAGATGGTCTCTCTTGATCCTTGAGTCAAAACTAGGTCAAACCTCCTCTTGTCTTGAGTAGGATCTAAATACCTATTCATAAACATCATTAATCAATACCTTGTATTGATCTTAGGTTGATTTAGGGTGGATTATGATTTGAGTGCATTAAGGTTAGGCTCATAGATCAACATCACTCAATTGATAAAACTTGATTAACTAGATCATATTAGTTACATGTAACACATAATTAGTGTTTCATGGGTCCAAATAGGGTTTATAATAAAACATCAAAATATAAAGGAAAATCATAGATTGAAAATCATAAAATCATGTTCCTCTCGAGAAACCCTTTCCAATGACTATTTATTTACAATTTTCTAAGCATCCTATGATTTACTATGAATTTCTGAAAACTAACCAATCAGAATCCAAGGAATCATATGTGTGACATTAATATAAATGAAAACAAATTCAAGTTAAATGAAACTAAAATGAGTGAGAAATCCATAGCCAATGTTAGATTAGATTAATCATGTGGGGGTAAATTCCTCATTTCAACTTATCTATCAAAACTCACAAAAAAAGAAATAGAACCATGACTACCCTTATTACCCTTGTGATATTAATGATCCCATCAAACGTTCAAAGGAATCATGGCCATTGACTGACCAGGCTTGTTACCTCTTTAGCCATGGCATGACAAGTAGTCCGCTCTTGACCCCAGGGGTCCAGAACACAAATCAACGCCTACTGATGCAAATCAAGAACATCACGCTCATCCTCATCACTCAACGAATTTACTGAGCCCAAGATTAGGTCTCGTAGTAGTCAGGAGCTTAGGAAATATCTATTGTAGGGAAGTAACAAAGGACACAAGCTCAGAGTGTAGAACCCACTGATTCAAGGTGAGAAACTATGAACAAGGCTTCGCAAAACAAACATCAGGGGAAGGCGAAGACAAAGATGTTATTTTCATTGTTGGAGAGGTACTATGTGACCAAGGCATGAATGCAAGAGAACACTCTGGTAGTGGACTATAGGTCTGGGTGACTCAGACAAGTATAGAGAAAATTAGAAAAGGGAGAGTAAAGGAGAGGTGGCATTCCTTATTATACCATCATTTGGTTGGAGGTGCTGAAGGAGGATGGGGCAAAGTCGGTGTTGTCGAAGATGAATATTAGGTAGGCTAGAGTGGTCCGAGGTAGTGGAGATTGAATTGGTGATGGAGGAGTGTAATGTGTCATTTAGGGATCACTTATGGTCCTTTATACTAGTTTTGGAAGGTTAGTGAAGTCCTTTGTAACACCGGGTAGTGAGAGGAAAAAACCCCTAATAGGGTGTATCTTGTATTGATCATGAAAAAGGGCGAGTGAGGGCTTGATGGTTTTTTTTTTACTTAACGGTTTTGTTGGTGAAAGAATTAAGGGAAATGGTGCATAGTGTAGGGAGAAAGAGGTCAGTAAATATCGCAGTGTGAAAACGGTTCTAACCACAAGAAAAATAGAGGTTGATGTTGATTGTGGAGCCATCAGATCAGGGGTAACTTAAATCCTGACTGACCGATGGTGCAATCAAGAGGGATAAATGGAGTAGCATAATGTGTGACAATAATAAAAAGGGTGATACTTTAGGAAATGAATGAAATTAATGAAATCAGATTCAAAAATTTGGTCAAACTATATTCAAATCCTTCAAATTCAATTTGGAGGGTCAAACATGGGTCAAATGAGTTCAAATTTGGACCATAGGAACTTTAGAAGGTCTAGATTATTCAATTCGAATTGGTTTTTGTACCCGTTACCGTCCATAAATACTATATTGGATATTAATTTTAATATCAAAGCATTGAAATGGTGAGATAATTTGAAAAACCTTTTTCTATTACATTCTTGAGTCAATATTCAAGATATACACTATTTAGCATTCAACAGTCACATGGTCACTTCTTTAACCTCTTTCCTATGCTTTATGACCACCTTGGAGAAGGGAGAAAATAAAATAGGATCATCATGGGTTAATAGATATTCATAATGTACATTTGAGAGAAAAAATGAAATTGAGTCTTAACTTAAGTTTTCTTATCCTATTTTCATATAAGGAAAACCATTATTGGTCTTTTTGCATTAAAACCCCTCAATATTATCATTTAGAAAAACTCCATTCTAAGTTTTAGATTGGCTATCAAAATAGGGGTGTGACACGCCTCCCATTTATGTCTTTCATTAAGGAATTTATCACAACCTGATGATATTCTCTACAACTTATTGGAAGGCATGACTCACTCTAATATATGTGTGAATGACCTTCCCTCATTGTGTGATGCACAAAATGTCAAGTGTTGTTGTTTAAGCTTGGCCTCAGTTATCTACCCATGAAATTTGTCAAAGCACAAACCTTAATATCTCACCTAGAGGACTTCCTTATTCCTGAACAACAAAATCATGAGTATAGTTTGTTAAAAAAAAAATCAAAATGATTAGCCCCTTAGATGTCATTATCTCTTCTTATCTAGACATAAACAATTTTCATTTAATGGAGTCATCAACTATAAAGGAGTCAGGATTAGAGTCATCCTTCAAGTCCCATGTGGGGAAAAGTTTCCCTTAGTGCCACTAACAATTTGAATGTGGTTGAATATAAAGCATGCATCATGGAACTCCAATTTTATGAATAGTAAGTCGCATGTCACCTTTAAGTCTATGATAATTTTCTTCTTGTGATCTCTCAAGTCAAGAACGACTAGATAACTCTCCGTCAAGATTTGGTCCCTTATCAGGAGAATTTGTTTTCTCTCCCCTAAGATTTTGATCAAACCTCCTTCAGCCTCATGAGATGAGAACACAATACTTGCATTTATAATTTGCCCACACTCACCTTATGGATTAAAGTTCAAGGTGACTAAAGTTTGCTTTAAAGTTCAAAAAAAATTCTCAACCAACCTATTGTGTCGTCATAGACAATTTTGCCAACAACATAGAAAAGACATTATTCTGTGACATAAATGCTCTTGCAAACTAAGTCATACCTAAAAATACCTCCATAAGATAATAACAAGCTATGTGATATGTCCTATGATCAGGATATCTTTATCAAACACCATACAATCAAACCATCTTGAGGTGTGTTGATAAGATCAAGGCTGAATCTCTCATGAAGGAAGTCAATGGAGGATGATGTGGCACACAATGAGTGGATTCATGCTCACAAAGAAAACACAACTCCAAGATTACTATTGGAACACCGTGGAAACATATTGTTGAAAATACTTTTGTAAATGTCAAGTAAGGTACATGGTGACTACATTCATCCACACACTAACCATCTATACATCATGGGCATTTGTTGGCCCTGATTTACTTGGAGAATATACATGAACAGAAACATATATCTTAAACCATCAAATGTGAATGGTTCAGTTTTTTTTTTTGGAAATGGTAATATATTACTTCATAACAGAAAAAGGAAATGGTTTAGTTTTGGTAACAATCAACTACTTCATGAAATGGGTGGAATCATTTTCCATTACCAATGCTTTAGCTCATTAGGTATTAATATCCGTCAATAACAACATCAGAATTTGATATGGAATAAAGCATGAAATTGTCTATAATAATGTCCCAAACCTCACTTTCAAATCTATTAAGGAGTATTTATACTCCTTGGGAATCAAACATAACCAAATGTCACAATACAAGCATAAGATGAATGGATCTATAGAGACCATAAATAAGAACATTATAATGATTCTTGAAAATACAATTACCTCGAATACCAAGTAGTACAAGCACCTTCCTATGTGTCTGTGGGTATTTCAAATGTCTTTGCAAACTTCCATAGGAGTTTCATCATATTCTCTTATTAATGGTATGGAGGTAGTTCTACAAGTGGACATCAAGAACCCATTTGGTCGCTTACTACAAGAAGCTAAGATACTTGAAGTGGAATGTGTCAAGGATTTAAATTTACTACATCAACACACTTGAAAATGACAAAAGAGAGCTTTGAATCATGCATAGTGCTATCAAGTCATAGAAGATCAAGCATTCAACAAGAATGCCCATCCTAAAACTAGCTCAGGTGTCACAACTCAATTCAAATAGTGTAGGAACCACTCTTTTATTTACTATAATTCCCAACAGAGAAAACCTAAAACTAAACCTAGATTAAGAAACAAAGCACGAAATTCTTGACAACTTTGATTGAAATTGTATATAAGAAACACGAGTGAATTTTTCCTTTTTCGTAAAAGCTCAGAAACCATTGCCACATAAAAGCCAACATGTTTAGTTATCACAAATATCATTCAAATTCATCAAAATTAGAATAAAGTCTTCTTAGTAATTTGCATTTTGGTTTATATCACAATTCATGTACATATAAGACATAAATTTGGTATAAAATCCATCTCGAGAAAGATAGATTACAGGGTCATTCTAGACAAAATTATTTTATTTACATTTTCTTTGTCCAATCATAAAAGTAACATGCATCAACATTAAGTTAAGTACAATGAACTGATAAGAAACATTCTAATATCAATAACTCTAATTGATAATTCTAGTTAGGGCTATCAATGCGGACAATACGAGGAGGGTAAGAGATTACTCTTACCCTTACTCACCAAGTGTGACGGGTAAGGGATAGGCAATTCCCCACTCCACCAATATCCTTACCCTCCCCTACCCTTACCCTCTTACCCACATGATAAACATGGAGGGTAAGGGTGAAACATGGAATATATATGTCTTTAACTTATTGTGTTAATAGGAACAATATTGGCATGTGTAATACATTCATACATTTAAGTGAAATATGAAAATGCTCTGAAATGTCTAGAAACTATTCAAGATGATTATAAGTAATATTCTTCAATATTATAACTATGGTTTATGTTGTATTAAAATATATTATAAAGATAGTGGTTCCTACGTATAAAAATAGTATAAATCATGTCATTGATATATGAACATATAAGGGGGCCCAAAAAAAGAAAAAAAGAGCCACACTAAAATGATATAAAATGGAAATTCCTCACAAAAAAAAAAATTTTATTGACATACATAAATTATACCTTCCATATTGTTGTTGTACAAAAAAAAGTTAAATAAAAATGAAGTATATACCCCCACCACAAATATGTATCAAATGTTACATTAATAGTAAAATATTGCATTACATACCCATGTGTCCTACAACGTCTATTTTATTACATACCCAATCAAATAAGTCCCAAAAAAAGAACATTGTATAAAAGTCTAAAATGGAGTGTAAATTATCAGATCTAGTTATTTCAAGCATCTGTGACTTACACCTCCAAAATGGTGTTTTATACAAGATCAAGTTAGATACATAAGAAGTATATAAGTATATTATGCATTATATTGAATAATGAATCGACTTAAACAACACAATGACTATATATTTAATATATTATACATAAATATTGATGGGTAGTGAATTAGAGGGTATAGCTAATGTCTTACCCTTACTTACCCACTAAAGTTGTAGGTTAGAGGGTAGCTGGTAGGTGGGTAAAGGGTAAGAAAATCCTTTACCCTTACCCTTCCCCTATAGGGTATGGGTAAAGGGTAGACATGTTTACCTTTACCTGTTGACAACCCTAATTCTAGAATTTAGTACACCCAATTTGCAAATATAATCTAATTATTCATAAAGGTATTCATTTAGTCAAACCTAACTTCTTAACCAATTTTAAGAACTTATATATGTATCCATTCAGTCAAACCTGACTTCTTAACCATTTTTTGAGAACATATACATCAACTAATCAGAAAATATTATCTAATTTCATAATGAAAAATGAGTAACATAGTCAACATATTTACATTCACAATCCAACAAGAGTAACACCATTTTTATGATACCCCATCAACTGGACTAGGAACATATCCTCTAATCATGAAGCATAAGTCCACATAAGACATGTCTACCAAATATGACTATTCAAATAACAACCAAAGTCAAGTCATTAATAAGAGTTGACATTAAATCACCACAAACTAGATGTCAAAATTTACAATCAAATTCCATACTATACAGTTAGGAATAAGACAAAAAAAATATCTTAATAGAAAACTCATTGATTTCCTTAAATAATAAATATATTCAAGAACACAATATTTATCAATTGGAAAAAAAAGAAATATAGCAATCATTCATCCCATATTCTACATGACTTGTCAACTTTTATTCATTTTCCCTAAAACTACTTGGTCATACCTCACCAAGAAGAAGTGGCCATTCTTGATTCTTGTGTCAACAACTTATCGTTGTCATCTTAGGGTTTAGTCAGTCACCATAGGATATCTACAACAAAACTTGTACCACTATAGGGTTTCCTAAAGAGTCTTAATTCATCATCTCAGGTACACGATATGGGAACAAATAGACCACAATATCAAACATGTTAGAAAATTTCTCATGTTTCACTATTTGCATTACATAAGAGTGTATTCCTTATTGGCATAGATTTTCATAGTTGAGATTTAGGTCTAAAATCATGCCATGTATCTCACTCCTAATTCATGCTGGTCTAACCTTCAAGCTCTCGACATTTTCTCAATATGGACCTCGGGGAACTAATGACATTCATGGAACTTAACTAGATGTATTCATCATTTCACTTCTTACTTATTCCGATTACTCTCCTTATCTATCATGTTTGTCTATTCCCATGCAACTAGAATGACATAAATCATACTAGATTACAAGAAATACAATCATTATAGAAAGAAGCACAGAATTATATAATTTACAACATACATGTTTCTCCCCCGTTCTCACATCAATTCATATGAGTTATTATCATTGGGATATCATCCTAAATATAATCTCATTCTCAAGTATTTACCCCAATAAAGGTTTCTAATTGCAAATCATTACATGTTATTTCAATCCCAGTACATTTGCTATCATTTCACTTCATCTAACACATTTTAGTAAACATTTAGAGAGACATTAGTACATCAAAATTGTTACCATTTAAACATCGGGGATCATCCATCTTACTCAATACATGTTTATTATACAACATTTATTTATTCCATATGATTTCAATAGATGTAAATAAATCTCATTGTAAAATGTGCATAGTAGACTAATTAATACTCTTTAACTATTATCATGTTTTAGTTAGGCTTACTATTCAATACATTTTATCTCATCCTAAATCCATGAAAATAGATCATTATCATATTAAAATTATTATAGAATACAATTACAATACAAGAATGCATTCTTTCAAATCAATTTACATCCTTGATCTTCATTATTTAATTGATTCAAACTATATTGATTAACATTCCTTAATCCCTAACTTGAGAACATTATTCATTATCATCAAATATCTCATAATATCAGGGAAGGTGTTAGGTTCTTATATCCACCAAGATAGCTACTTGGTTTTCTCTAAATTTTAGATCATTAATCTTAACTTCTTTCATTTCATGTTCATTACATTATTGGAATGAATCATTCTTAATTCACTTAATGTGAAATACTTATCTCTCATTGAAATCCATCATAGCCCAATTTTAGTGTTTTTTTTCAATTTGTGTCAACTCAAATGTAATTAAAATAAATAGATTCAAGACTTCATAATACTCATTTCATTCATATTTCATCTATAACTTGCCATCTCATTTTATATCATCCTTATCCATTTATTTTCTTACATTTTGGTATGTGTACAATGCCATTTGACATCCAAATTTAACTACTAAAATCAATCTTCCATTCCTTATAAGATTACTCAATGTGCTAAGTATAATAGATCAAGGTTTGATCTTGTTGCTCTTTATTCTCTAGTAATCTTCTGATTCATTATTATGTAACTTTTAGAACGGACTTGCATTTGTATAGGATTTATTCATTATTCACTAAATCATACTAAAATACATGAGTTAGTCTTATATCATCTTAATAAGACTTAATGCCTTGAATCAAAGTAATATTACTTGAATTTTAGCATCTCTTCACATTTACAAGATTTTATATAAGTTAGGGACTTGTCTCTCATTATCATCCCAATATTGAACTTATAGGGATTTCAAGAAGTCATCTCAGTTCAATCATTATAAACACACTACTATTAGTCAATAACTTCATAATGTTGTACATGGATTCATTAAGGGTACTCATGACACATGGAAACCCTAGTTCTTATTTCCACACATTCAATTCATAATTGCATTGAGTCAATCCCTCGACATTAACCCTAAACATGGGTACCTCTATTTGAAACCCTAGATTTGTCCTAATATAGAACCATGTTTAAGTACATAAAATATTCAATATCAATTTTATGTAGCTCAGATTTATTTAGTACTAAAATATTCCACACATGCCATTCAATTTGCAAGCATATGATTCATTAGGATAATTTTTTGCAAATATTATATAAAGCAAGGTATATCTTTTGCCACAAACGTTTTTCCTAACATAATTTGAATTCATAGATCAGGATTTAAATATACAATTCGTTAAGAATGGATCCAAATTGGTAGCATTAATTTGCAGATGAATTTTCTCAATTGGTTACCCAACCACATATATAATACAATAGATGCAATCGTCAAACTTTAGCAGGATAGAACTAAGCTTTCAACACATTTCAATATATTAATGAGGTAAATATCTAAATGTGGACATAACCACTCACCATAGGTTTTAAACACCTCATAAATGTATCCCACAAACTTATTTCTTTGAATCTAGGTCAAACTTAGAGAATCGGTCTTTTTCTTCATCCTCACTATTCGGGAACCATATAAATTGAGGTAGGAGAAAATGAAAGAGAAAAGAGGGTGATTTTATATCAATTTGATTCAAATTAGGGTAAGTATGTAATTTATATATAAATGAGAAAATTCACCATGAAATCCTATCCAGGGTTGATAACTTAAATGAATCAATAAGGGTAGGGAGCTAAAACTCCAAATCAGCATTTCAGACTCTTTTCTTCTTTAAAACTCTAATTCTCCTATCTCTCTAAAATTTAGTATCTCAAGGACTAAATACATATTATGACATATAGTAGTGTGCTGGGGTGTGTGTGTGTATATATATATATATATATATATATATATATATATATATATATATATATATATATATATATATATATATATATATATATATATATATATATATATATATATATATATATATATATATATATATATATATATACATATACATATATATATATATATATATATATATACATATACATATACATATATATAGGTGCTTGGAATAATTATAAAAAGTCCAAAATTTATTCAAAAATTCAGAACATTTAATGTGTTGTCTTAAATAGAATTTCAAATTATTTCAATTTACCAGTATGTATTAAAACATCGCTTACCACACTTCTATAGTGTAGTCTCTATAGTATGGTCAATTGAGTTTGTCCTGGGAAAATGCGACTGACCAATAAGTCAAAGGAACATTTGAAAATTTTGATATTTTAAATTAACACTTGGATTTTATTTTTTCAATTTCCATAAATCCTATAAAGGTATACGAGTTATAGATAAAATATTGGAAATTAGTTTCTACACTACTATATACTTATCAAATTTTTTATTAATATACTATCAAAATCCTAAAATCGTTCAAATAGGTTTTCACTTTCCAAACCCTCATTATGTAAAATCAAATCATATTTTACTATCTCATCAAGTTGAAATTTTTATAATTATAATACCATCATTAATCATGCTTAAACAAAAAATAGTAAAGCATGTAATCATTCAAGTAAACCCTTTTCATTAGACCACGACACTCTGTCTGAACGAGCCTAAGATGAGATTGGGTCATTACAAATAACATACAATGTGGAAAGCAAGAAATATAGTCTATAGTATAGAATGTATATATGAATCTATATGATCTATGAATGTCAAAGCTAATGATAAGAAAGCATCTTATTTAGTACAAAAATTTAAAAAATAAATTAGACAATATATCCCCAAACATCACATAATCTATCATATAGGTTAACACCCCAAAGTGTTGAATGTGTATATTTTTGGTTGTATGTAGTGAGACACATCATGTGATAATTTTAATATGGATACACTATATATGACTTGATTATTAATAAATGAAAATCCATTTATTATATTTATTTCAATATTGAGATAATTAATACATGGAATAACCCTAAGATGTTTTGACTCAATTACACATGGTCTAGATTGAGTACCTAAACATGAGATCATACATATAATTATAAAGTATTATTTTTTCTATACACTCGGTCAATTATTATTGTGGATATTATAGGAGAACCATCCCAATATTCTACTCTACCTCAAGAAACATAAATTGAATATGAAGAGGATGACAATTCCATACCTTAGTTTCAATTAAATATATGTGACATAGGATTATATTAACATGGTAACATTCGTCACTTTATAGGTTAAATTTGTTCTCTAACATAATCCTATTACTTGGGTAGCATTTATGTGTTTCACGATAGAAACTTTTTCTTGTGAGGTTTTGAATATCACTGTCAATGTAATAAGTAACCCATGTGGTCACATGCATATGTATGCTTAAAGGAATTGAATTTCACAATTTTACATATGATTAGAATGGCTAGAATCATGTACATGATTATTTATGTCCAATCAGGTGATTGGGAAATTCAGTTGACCGACTGAAGGGTTTGGATGAGTTGCTTGGTTGAATCCCAATTGTGTAATTCATCACCAATTGGGCAAGTAGTCAATGTATTGGTTGGATAATCCAGTCAGGAGACTGAGTGAAGTCATTGTTGAATAAAAATTAGAAAGACCTGATTGATCTAGACTCAAATTTAGCATTTTGAATCAGTACAAGACATGTAATTGAATGAATCAGGTGAATGTATAGTCACTTGGATAACTAGGTTAGTGAGTTGGTCATTTCATAAATGAATAAGCCGAATGGGAAGTCTAACTAAGTTTTGTAGTTTGATTCTTATTGTGATTTTTGATTAGGAATGGGATTGGGTTTTTTGGGAAATCCAAGCCCATGACTCTCCTATATAGAGGGATGGACGTCCAATGCGAAAAATAAATTTTGAGACACAAGTTTAGGGATGGAAACATTCCCTAGCAGACCCATAACCCAAGGGGACCCAGCATGGTTGACCTAGTGACAATGGAACTAAAATGTTTTAATTGATAATTGGGTCTTAGCAGAGACACAAGTGAATGACCCACAACCCAACTTGAAGCCCACAGAGACCTATTGACACCCACTATCACCAAAGCCCCATCTCCCCTCTCCCTCTCCATTTTGTATCTCTCGAAGGCTTGTTTGTCAGCCTCATGACCTCCCCCACCTATTTCAGATCCAATGTTCATCAGTCATTGAAATTTTTGTCCAGCATACCCCCCTTTAGTTCTTGATCTTTGGATTCCTTATTAGTACACCTTCATCTTGGCCCTCTCCACCCCCTACACCAGGTGCCTTGTGGGTTTGGTGTGCCGGTTGGGTAGGGGAGAGTGGTTGTCGATGCATCCATGGAATCCTCTGCACAACCTCAGCATATGCACCATACATGTGGCACTACATGGAGATTTTGTTGTTGTTGTAGGCTACACATTATGAGCATTGAGGTTTTCCTTGTGCTTCACAACTATCATGATAGTTCTATTGATTCATCACTCATTCAATCTTCTTTGGTAATCTATTTTTTCTACACATGTGACTTGATCGACAGTAAAGTAAAAGATTCAAGTTTATTGGATTCTCCTTGGGTGTGCATCCATGAAGCTTCAAACTCTACAATCACTTTCACATATGCATATTAGATCCTATTGGTTGTGCAATGTCTAGGTTGGCTCCCAGCTTCAACAATATAATATTAGGTTCTTGTCAACCTCTCCATCTGTGAGTGTGAAGAAAGATCTATTTAGGGTGGGATTGTTGTTTTTGTGATCAATCAAATTTAGAAGAATGTTGATGGCCATGAAGAACGTAGTGTGGATGCTCCTAGGCTGGTCCATGCCTTAGGGGACATACAACCTTACCATCAACATGATATGGATTTTTTCTATTGGATATAAATAATTTGATAGAAGTTTTATGATAATTCTCTTTAATCACAGATTGTCACTGAAGCTCACAATGGATATGATTATATTTTGCTTCCTATTAAGCATATATGGGACTACCACATTTTTCTTTGAACTTCACCGACATGCCCTCCTTGTCTCGAATTCTATAGGACAGAACATGTAAGGCAATTGGATATGATGTGGAAAATGGTTCAATGTTGTAATGGATAATTCAAATTGATGTAGATGAAGCATATGAAGAAATGCTTGAGATAAAGTCAGGTTCCCATTAACCATTGTGCATAGTTGCATGGATAATATCATTGTCCAATGTAGATAAGTATAAGTTTAATGATCTGTATGGTAGTGATTTATTCAATAAATACCATGTTCACATTTTTACTAGAATCCTAGATCGTATTTGTCATTTATACATCAAATCTGATTGAAGTAATTTTCTTTTGTGGTTCGGAAGTAAAAATTTATACATGATTGTATGTTTATTTTCATGCACATTATTGTTGGATAAACATGGTTCACATTGGGTACTTGTGAATCACGCCATTTGATCCACAAATATCATTTTTGGGCTTATTCATGCATTATCCAATATGGGTTATAGAAGAGAAAAGTCTTATTTGATGTGTCAAAAACAAATACAATGCTCTCTCTTTTATAGGATAAGAGAGTAAGTAAAAAATGGAACTCGGCAATATGAGATAAAAGAAAAGCTAAAGACAAGACAAGTCTACATACTATAACAAAACAAATAACTCAACATAACGTAAGAAATCATATATACTAATACAAATCATGCCCAACTTGTCCACCATGGTAATGAATCTGGCCTTGGAAAGAAGCTTTGTGGAGATATCTTCTCATTGATAAAAAAATGTGAGTAAATGGAGTAGAGATATTTTTAGATAAGACAGGTTCTCAGATGAAATGGCAATCCACTGCAATATGCTTGGTGTGCTCAATAAATGTTGGATTGTTAGCAATCAATATAGTAGCCTTATTGTCACAATACATAGCAATAGGATTAAGGTCAAAAATTTGAAAAACTTCAGAAGCCCACGGACCCACAACAATTCACAAGTAGTATGAGCCATAGCCCCATACTCCACTTTAACACTAGAGTGGGCAACTATAATCTATTTCTTACTACACCAGGTAACAAGTTACCTCCCACAAAGGTACAGTAACTAAAATTAGATTTTTGATCTATCTTGCTGCCTGCATAATTAGAATTAGAATATCCTATAATTTATAATATTTATGTCTTCTATAGAATAAACCCTTTCCTAGAGAAGAAAAAAAATAGATATTTCAAAATATAACATGCAACATCCCAGTGGTATTGCCTGGGTTTATCTAGATTTTTACTAACTAAGTCAACTGCAAAAGATATATCAGCCCTTGTAATAGTCTGATATATAAGTTTACCTACTAATCTACAATGTTGTTGGTTGTCTAGTATGCAGGAGAAAAATCATCATCCCAGTTGGTATTAGGATCTAAGGGAGTAGTAGTAGGCTTTTCACCAAGAATTCATGTTTCTGACAAAAGGTCCAAGACATATTTCCTCTATGATAACCAAATACCTAAAGAAGAGCCAGAAACTTCAATACCCAAAAAATATCTTAATTTTCCCAGATTGGTGAAAAAATGTTTATATGTATTATTTATTAGCTTCAATGCATGCTTGATTGCTCCCAGAATAGATTACATCATAATCATAGATAATCAAAATTATAAGGTCAGATGAAGTTTTCTTAATAAAACTAAGTGATCAGAATGAGAGTGAAAAAAGATGAAAATCTGAAGAATATTACTCACTTTGTCAAACCAGGCATGTGGAATCTGTTTCAATCCATAGACAGCTTTATGCAACCTACACACTTTAGAACGCCCTTCCTGATCAACAAACGTAGGTGGTTTCTCCATGTAGACCTCCTCGTGTAAGTCTCCATATAAAAAGGCATTTTTAACATCCAGTTGAAATAGAGGCCAATCACAATTTACAACCATAGAGATAAGAACTCGAATAGAATTAAGACATGCTAGAACAGAGAAAGTCTCAAAATAATCAACTCCATATGTTTGAGTATAACCTTTTGCAACAAGGCAAGCTTTAAATCTTTCAATTGTGCCATCTAGCTAACACTTTATAGGAAAGATCCAGTGATAACTAAACAGATAGCAACCAAAAGGTGCATCAACCAAGTCCCATGTATGTAAATTAGTAAGAGCCTGCAATATAGTCTACATATGTTGGAGCCATGAATTATGTTGTAAAGCTTGAGAATCATTCTTAGGAATAGATATAAGAGATAAATCATAGGTGAAATTGGAAAAGTATGTGCCCAGCTTAGTAGTAAAACAAAAAATTGTAATAGGATGTAGAGTACAACACATGATCCCTTTTTGTAGACTAATAGGAACATATAAATAAAAAATACCTGAGGTGGAGGGAGATCTGTCAATGAGCATGTAGGACTTGATGAAGGAGGGGCCATGGAGGGAGTTGTATATTTCAATCTTTTTCTTATACAGCTTCAGAGGAAGGGGAGGTGCAACAACAATAGGAGGAAAGTTAGTGTCAACAACCATAGGTAGTGGTGTATCATTGAACATATCAAATGTCATAGTAGAACCTGCTATAGAGTATAATAGCATATGCTTGAAGAAGACCACATCGACACTGACAAGCCATTTTATAGTAGAGGTTTCATAGCCTTATACCCTTTCTGAGTCTGAGTGTAACCCAGGAAAACACATTTTTTAGACCGCGGGTCAAGCTTAGTCAGACCAAGATGTAGATTCTTGACAAAGAAAGTTCTTCCAAAAATATGAGGAGGCACAACAAAAAGGGAGGCATTAGGGTATAAGATTTCATAAAGAAGCTTACTGTAAAGGATAGAAGAGGGCATGCAATTAATAAGGCAACATGCAGTAGAGATATCTTTAGGCCAAAAGGTTTTGGGCACATTGTAGTGAAAAAGAAGGGTGTAAGAAACTTCTAGGAGGTGTCAATTATTGCACTCTGTAATATCATTTTGTTGGGGTGTTTACGGACATAAAGTTTGATGAATAGTAACCATATTGCAACAAAACTGGATGACAGATGATTGTACAAATTCTAGGGCATTATGAGAGAAAAAAATCTTAATACGTTTGTCAAACTGGGTACGAATCTCAGCAAAAAAGGAGGTGATAGTATCGAGCAAGTGAGATTTATATTTTAATAAAAATAGCCATGTAGTTCTAGGAACGCCATCAATAAAGCTCATAAAGTACCAAAATCTAGAAGTTCTTGGAATAGAACATGGACCCCAAACATCAACATGCACAATATGAAAATGTTATTTTGAACCAACATATGGTTTTTTTTAAAAACTAGCACGAGTTTGTTTTCCTATCTGCAAAGTTTCACCAATGAAAATAGAATCTAAAATTGCAGGAATTAAATGCTTCATTTTGGCAGGAGATGGATGTCCCAATCGAAATGGCCATTGTAGACCAATCAAAGACGTAGATAGCAAACCAGTATTTTTTGGTATATCCAAGTAAGATAACTCTGTGGTCCCTCATGGCCCAAACCAATCCCCATCCTTGTGCCTAGATCTTGAAAATAACACTGTCTGGGTCAAAAGTAATAGAGCACCTTAGGTTCTTCATAGTTCTACTAATAGATATAAGATTCAATGGACATTTGAGAACATACAAATCTAAGTGTGATAAGAGTTTTTTAAGAGTGTAGATATTCCCTATGCTAAAAATAGGAGTCTGAGAACCATCAACAAGTGTAACACGAGGAACATAAGAAGTTTTATGGAGTTCATAAAATAAAGTAGAATTTTTAGAAATATGGGAGTTGGTGCCAGAGTCAATCACCCATTAATTTTTATCATAAGGTGCAAAGGAGGCAAGGAGAGAAGAACCTCAATTTGTAGAGGCATCAACATGTGAGGGAGTGAGACGGGCCTAAAGGAGATGTTCAAAATTAGAGCAAATTCATTCTGCAATGGCTAGGATGAAGAGGATGGTGCAAAATTAGGTTGACCAGTAGTGACTTGATTTACCCATGCATGCTTACCATGCTTAATCTAACAACAACCTTCAGTATGGTTTGTTTGTTTATAAAAATGACAACATTGTTGTACAAAAGAAGATGGGTCAGAACTAGTTGAAGAGGAACCAGGATCAGGCCTAGCATTAGAGCAACCATGAGCATGACCTCAGTCATGGCCTCAGCCATGGGAGGAATCTCTAGAGTAGACAACAAGAGTAGCAGCATCAGAGTGGTTGGGTGACACCAGACAAATAGACGGGAGTCATTGGACCCTTTTCAGAACATCATGTAGGGTAGGCAATGGGTCATTATCTAGGATCTGATCCACCACTCTCAAAAATGAGTGGGGCAAGCACGTAAGAAATTGCATGAGTTGAAGTTCATTGTGTTGACATTGTATTTCTATGATATCAGCAGAGGGGGGGTGATATACCTCAAACTCGTCCTATAGAGCACAACATTTATTATAGTAATCATTCACAAATTGAGTAGCAGAATACTCCTTTTAGCCAAGTGTTTGAAAATTTCAAACACTTTCTTCAGATTTTGTTGATAATAGTAAACATGTGAGAGTTGGTCACACATGGCTTTGGCATTCCACCAAAAAAAAGGATTGGTTGATTTTGGGCTCAATGGATGTTGGAGTCCTCCTTAATCTGTAGATCATAGGCTTGTTTATTTTTCTCAATGGTCTTATTAGCAGGTATGGTAGGATCACCACAAGTAATATGTGAGTAATGACCATGAGCTTTGACATAGAGTTCGAAGGTCCCAACTTCATAGTAGTGATGTAGAGTGTCTAAAGGGACTCAGCAGACACCATGAGAAGGGTATGCCAGAAGACAAATACATTGGCAAGAAGTAGTAGCGGACAAAAAAGGGACCCAACTCCGGGGCAACAGCAATAGTCAGCAGGCCATGGTAGTAGTCAACATGCAGTAGCAACATTAATAACCCTACTCATGGGCAGTAGAAGCTCTAGATCATTCGATCTAAAGAAACCCACAATGGGGCACTAGGCAGAAACAATAGATCTAAGCATCAGATATGAGAAACCTACATAGGGGTATAAGAGATCAAAGAAATACATGTGCCACTATAGGGAGAGAGTTACTCCACCATGAGGTGCAGGTAGGCAACAATCAGAGTCCTTTTAAGATCTTCAACAAGCAATATTTAGAAAGTGTCCATGACACATGGAAGAAGAAGGTGGAAGGAAGGAGGATTTATGGTTGGACAGTGGAGATGGGATGCCGATAGGCTTGGAGTGGGGTGGAGGTGGCTGGTTTTGGGTAGAGGGGACAACAACAGGTTGTGATGGAGGCATGGTGGCGGCAGCAACAAGTGTAGGGGGGGGAGGATAGGGGTGGGGGTAGGTGTGGGGGAAGGGGTGGGGGAGATAGTGGGAATAGGGGGCGGGGTGGTGGAAGTAGTAGGGGAAGGATGGAGGGGAGGAGGGGTGGTAGGAGCAGAGAGTGGAGGGGGTAGTGGTATCAGGGGTTGGTGGGAAGTAGGTTGGAAATGGTGGGGGAGGATAGGGTTGATGAAGGAAAAGATGGGGAAGGGTCTAGGGTTAGAAAGAAAGAGGAGTCATTAGGGTTGGCTGAAGATCTTATGGGGTATCATAGCCATATGATACCATATAGAAGACAAAAGTCTTATTTGATGTTTCAAAAACAAATACAATGCTCTCTCATTTTTTATGATAAGTGAGTAAGTCCGAAATATAACTAGGCAATATGGAATAAAAGAAAAGATAAATACCATACAAGTCTAAAGACCATAATGAAACAAATAACACATCATAACGTAATAAATCTTATATACTAATAGTTTATATTGGGTACCCATGACCCATTGGGTGTGTGTATATGTACCCATTTATACTCATTTTTCTGAATGGGGCAGATATGGTTCAAGTAAAAGTAAAGTGGGTATAGGTATGTGTTACCCATACCTGACCCATTTTCATTCCTATAGAAGTTGTCAAAGAATTTATCCTCTTGGAGATAGAATAAAATATCCTTAGGACAACAACCCACAATAGGTGGGGAAGGATAGCAAGAGAAAATGCCACATTAGCAGAATTGAGTTTTGCTTCCTCTTGGAGACCTTGGTGGTGCACCAATAGTTTTTTCATATGTATGGATGATGTAGAGGTTGGGGACCTTGGTCAGAGGCTTGAGGATAAGCAACTTCTTGAAAGAGAAGATAAGGTGGTGATTTTAAGGTGACAATCAGGCATCAAAATGAAGATGAGTTAGGATCTAGTTCTGTAAGTTTGAGGTCTTCATTGACATAAGTTGTGTCTTGTTGTTGGAAAACTATTGTGCCAATATATATTTGATATCCCTTCTATGTCTTTAATATATTGACATTTTATGACTATGAGGGATATGTTGGCTAAGAGTTTTGATGTGAAAGTTTTTGTATTTTCTCTACACCACCTTTCCCCTATAACCATACAACATATTCTAGGATGATGTTGTTGAAGCTTTTTAGTGGGTCAAAAAGGATTTCTCTCGATGAGTATGATCTCCTTGGTACAATTTGGTTCCTATCAATAACTAGATATATTGGTTCTATAGAACTTATAGTCAGCATTGTTAATTCAGTTACTACAGAGACTTTCATCCCTTGTGGAACCGCTAACCTAGATGTGATAAGCTTAGTTCTTTGACTCTCTACCTAATCATCCATCTTTAGAAGAGGAGGATTCCAATTTATCTATCCATCATGTATATGCAACAAGGTTAGGTGTGGGGAGACCCACACAGGTCAGGGAGGTCATTCAGTAGACATAGACTCCCATGTCTACTCTAGGAATTATATAGTAAAATTGTTGTGATATTTGCACATGTTATGGTATACATCAGGTATGTCAAAATCATAATAATATAAATAGAAAATTTTAATATTTTAACTCCTTATTATCTTAGTAGTCAACCATAATATGTTGTCTTCTAGTTTCTACTTGTTTAAACTATTGAGCAACTGACACGTTTGTATTGGATATGCATGTAATTCACTTGATTCATAAATTATTTACAACATCATGACTAGTAAGAAAATTCCAATGCACTAATAACATTTCTAACACAAGAACATACCAAAAATTTTGGAACACAAGAACACTAAGTTAGTTGATCACATTCTACTAGAATGAGATATCTATTAAAAATGTAGTCCCTACATACAGATAACAACATGTTAGGTCCTTTGAACTTAATATCTCATTTAAATTCTAATATTAGTGCCTTATGAAGACTTATATGGATCGTATTATATATAAGCTTAGACTTTAAACAAGAACCCCATTTGGTGGTTATAGACTCCAAAATTAAACTAGTCAGTATGAAACATTTACAATTAATAAATTTTAGTTTTGGGGTCATTTTAATGTCAATGATATTCTTGTGTAAGTTAAACCATTACCTGGTAAAACTATACTAAAACCATATTTGAGGTCAACTAAAATGTATTTTCAAAAAGCCTAGTACGATTTACTATATTACACAATGAACAATTTAATGACAGACAATATGCAAAATTATTGGATTACTAAATTGATATAAAATTAATCTTTGATGTAGTTAAACCAAGAGAATGTCTAAGAGAACAAAAATGTTAGTGAGGGAGTCCAAGTTTAGCTATGAACATCAAATAATTCTACCTAACTATTTTTAGTTAAAATAAAGTTTGATTGGTATAATAACTACCATCAATAGTTAACACTATGTCACATTGATAAATGGTTTTACCCCCATTGTATTTCTAGCTAAGATGTTTTCTAAGTGATCGAACTTGATTAGGTCACAATTTACTTCCGCTCAATTTCAACCATTAGAAATGGATCTAAGAAAAATATAAGTTACTTTTCCAAACATGTAGATACTAACTTTTATCTATCCCAAGCCCTATTGTAGGTATTACATATTGGATACAAATGTTTTTCTTATAGATAGCGCAAAAGGTTTCTCATAGAGAAGGAAGAAACAATAGATTCGTGGAGTTTATGTTTTGCTAAAAAAATGACCCACTTGGTTTTGTTGATATATGACATAGACAAAATGTAGGGGGAAATGGAGGTTGGAGTTTTCTAAAATAGGCCCTTGAATGTTGTGTAATTCTAAGATGGTTTGATTGTAGTGTTGATAATTGAAACTACCTAAATTAACTCACAGAGGATGGTATAGTTCCTCCACACTTTACATTTTCATAGATGATCCATCTTAATGGTAATTGCAAATTCGGTTTCCAGGTTAGATTTATTAGGCCTAACTCAACCCCTTCCCATTTTATAGTGTACCCCATTTTTGGTGGCATGCATAATTAAAGATTTTTTGTTAGTTTCTTTTTATAAAGTGATGAAGATGTAGGTTGTGAATTCAGTTGGTATAAGAACATTTTGTTTGCATTTTTCATAACTATATTTGGATTGTGGACTGAGCATCCTTATAATGGAATTAGTATGCTCTTTGGTGAATAAGATAATGGTTTTAATTGGTGTAATCATGCCTAAGTGGGTGAAATCATTCCCCAGTTTGCATAGGTTCTAGAGGGTAGATGTTTCCTAAAGTTTCCTACCGCCTCCATGTCTTTGAGTGATGTGTTGACTTGAGAGTTATACATTTCCCATATTTTGATAATGACTTAACCATTCCAATCCTATGTATCTAATATGTTTGTTTAAGATTGATTGAAGGATTTAGATACATGAAAAGGATCAATTTACGCAAGCCCTAGCTTGTTCAAGTTTAAGTCAAACTTCCAAACAGCTCCAGGCATTTCCCTCTCTAGGTTGCTCTGACCTCTCTCTTGAGAAAGGGCGATCTATGGCGCTTTCCGCCCAGGGCAAGGTGGACTCCTCCACCTCGTCCTCCACCTTGGCTGCTTCTGTTTGCTGGGGCGATCCGTCCATGGATGTCACAGTGGGTCGGGGTTGGCCTTCCACGGTGTCCAGGCCTCTTGTGGTGAGCCGTAATCTCACCCCAGTTGTTGTCGGGGGAGACCCTAAAGGTCCTAGCTTCAGAGCGGATGATGGGCGACCATGGATGAAGATGTCAGAGCCGGTTGTTTCTGAGATGGATGAGTTCTATAAGTTCTCAGTGATTGTCCAAGTTATGGGGAGCAAGTGTATCATTAACCAGTTCTATGGGTGGATGATCTGTAGCTGGCGGCCGAAGGGGGAGCTGCAATGTTCACCATTGGTTGGCGGTCTTTTCTTGGTTGGGTTTGCTTGCGAGGAGGATCTGAGGGTAGCCTTGGACAAGGGCCCGTGGTTTTTTTATCGCAAGTTGGTGATCACAAGACAATGGACTCCAGAGGCGGATACTAGGCGGGCCTCCCTTACTTCAGTGCCCGTCTGGATCACCCTTCCGGAGGTCGGACACCAATGGTCGAGGAGGGCCATCACCATCATCTCCCGTGGAGTGGGCGAGCCCAGAGTCATCGACTTCCATACCCAAGGGCGATATGAAGGCGCTGCTCATGTCTGTGTGGAGGTCATGGCGGATCGGAAGCCGTCTGAGGTTGAGATGGTTGAAATGCCTGATGGGAAAGAGCTTGAGTTCAAGGTGGTTTTCGATGCTCTGCCACAGCTTTGTAGTGATTACAAAGTGTTCGGCTATTTTATCAATGAGTACCCTGGTGAAAGAGCGGCACTCCCTACACCCCCGTTTGCTTGAGTGAGTGATAAGAGTAGAAGACCTGAGCTTGCCAAGCATGGGAGATCTAAAAGTCCCTTTTATAGGGGTAAGGGGAACAATACCAATGTTGTGACGGGCAAGTCTACGCCGGCTGTGTTGACGGAGGGTGTTGGACCCTCCTCTGAAGTGATTGAGATCACTGGATCCATATCTGCTGTGGGGGAGCCGTTGCTAGAGACCGGAGAGTTGTTGGATAAATTGGACATTATGATAAATCCCTTTGTTTTGATGATGACAAACATTTCATTCTTGTTGATCTAACGCGCTACTTGAGTGTTGCAGGAATAAGGTGGATGACAAAGCTCTAGGGAATCTATATGCTTGAATGATTGTAAATGTCATGAAATGTAATCAATTGTAAACTTGTACAAATATATAATGTACAAGTACTTATACTTCATGTAAATCAAGCGTTAGATCTTCCCTAGCTAAACACCACACTTAGTCATGTCATCCCCTTCAATAGTGTCACATATGCACACTCATACACACACTTAGTGCCTTAATTGAAAGATTGAAACAGGGTCAATCTCGGTCGACAAACTCCTCGACCGAGACACTCTCGGTCGACAAACTTCTCGACCGAGAAAGACCCAAGTAGCCGTTAGACACAGCTGACAATGTAGTTGGCAGTTGCAAATGAACGTTGATCCAGAGAGCCTGTCGGTCGACAAAACTTCGACCGAGTAGGTATCTCGGTCGACAATTTGTCGACCGAGATGGACTCTGACAACAACTGCAGAATAAAGCAACTAGCCGTTACTAATGCACCTAACTTATACCTAACGGCTAGTTAAGCACTTAGAACCCCCTAGAAAGTGTCTAGAACGTCCTTAAGCACTTGTAGGTCATTTCTATAAATAGGACATGCCTTAGGACACCTAAGTTACACTTGTGCTACACTTGAGCTTGAATACTCATTGGCAATCTGTTTTGAGCAATAGAGCATTTCCCACATTGGCTATTCATTCCCATTGCTCTAATTTCGTGTCCTATAGGCTAGCATCTCCTTTCCACAGCACTTACACTTCTACACTCATTGGTTAGGAGATCAATACGCTTGATATAGGAAAATCAAGCCTTGTGCTTAAAAGGATAAGTTGTAATTTCTGTTTTCCTTCTTGTTCCTTTTATTCTTTGTATTCTCCTTGCTACTCCTAGGGTTGGAGGCTGCAGATTGGAGAAGGTTCTTCTCGGAGGAGAAGGTGGACTTCAAGCTACTTCAAGAAGGCTATCGCAACGGGAAGCTACTTCAAGAAGGCTATTGCAACGGGAAGCTACTTCAGGAGGAAGGCTGCTTCAAGGTTGGTGCAATTACTTCTAGGTGAAGGTTGCTTCAAGGTTGGTGCGATTACTTCTAGGTGAAGGCTGCTTGAAGGGTTTAGGGAGAGAATTGTAATTTTATGTAAAGTCCTTGCGACGTAATAAAATTAAATTCTTTCCAAATCCCGGTTGGGTAAGCAACCGGGTAGTGGACTGACAACTTTAGTATTTGCTAAAGTTGGAACCACTCTAAATCCTTGTTCCCTTGTCCAATATTCTTGTGGTTGATTGTTTGAGTTAAATAATTGTTAAAATTAATTTAAAACTCTATTCACCCCCCCTCTAGTGTTTTTCATTTGGTATCAGAGCAGGCTTCAAGGAACCCTAACAAGGTCTTGAAGAATGGGTGACGGGGTGCTCAACAACCTAAATCTTGAAGGGACATTTGTTGCTAGGCCTCTAGTGTTTGATGGAACAAACTACACATATTGGAAGAGAAGGATGCAGTTCTACTTTCAAGGCATAAGTTGGGACTTATGGAGGATGGTCTCAACCCCATACGAGCTTCCTCAAATGCAATATGCAGAGTGGGATGCAAATACGGTAAAATCGGCTCAAATGAATGCAAAGGTTGTAAGTATCTTTTATTGTTCAATTTCAGTAGGAGAATTTAATAGAATATCAAACTGTGAAACATCTTATGAAATATGGCATAGACTTTCTATAACTTATGAAGGGACAGTTCAAGTTAAGAATTCCAAAGTTAGTATGCTTAAACAAAAGTTTGAACATTTCTGTATGGATCCAAATGAATCTATTAGTGAAATGTATGCAAAATTCTCTTCTATTGTTAATGGTTTGAATGCCTTAGGAAAAACCGTTCTTGAAGAAGACCAGGTATCAAAAGTACTTCGATCACTTCCTCCCAAATACAAGCCCAAGGTGACAGCCATTGAAGAAGCAAATGATCTCACTAAACTGAAAATGGAGCAACTCATTGGCAATCTAGAAGCTCATGAGGCAACTTTAGAAGAGGAAGAAAGAAGAGAATGTGAACGTCAACAAGGGAAAAAGAAGGACATTGCATTCAAAGCATCAACCAAGGACACTCATGACACAAGTGAAGATGATAGTGAAGAAGAAACTCTCATTGTAAATGGTAAGCAATATAAAAGTTTTAAAACTAATAAAACTTCCAGTGTTTCTTCTTCCAGGTGCTTTGAATGTGGCAAAAAGGGACACATGAAAGGTGATTGTCCAAAACTCAAGAAAGGGAAGAAATCATCTCAAAAAAAGAAAGAAAGAGCATATAAAGCTGCATGGGATGATTCAAGTGATGATAGTGATGATGGAAAAGAAGAAGTAGAATGCCTCATTGCTACAACAAATGAAGACGAAGAAGAGGTAAGTCTTTATGATCTACCAAAAGAAGATCTAATTGCTAGTCTTCAAGATACTCATGAGAAATATATTGAGTACAAGAAGAAACTTAAAAAATCAAATAAAGTCAATGATGATTTAAATGTTAAACTTCTTGCTCTTGTATCTGAAAATGAAAATCTCAAAAAGGAAAATGAAGATTATGATTTTAAGTTAAAAGCGGTAGAAGCTAATTGCAATCTTCTTTCCTTAGAAAAGTTAAACTTGCAAACTCAAGTGAATGATCTTCAGAAACAACCTGTTCTATGTTCACATTTAGATTATGATGAGGTTGTCAAAGAAAGAAACTCTCTAGTATCTGATTTAGATCAAGCAAAGAAAGATATAAACAAGAAAATGAATGATATTGCTAAGTTACAAAGAAATGTAAATGAGTTAAGAGGAAATGACATGCTTGAAAATATTCTGAAAATTTCCTCTAGTTATAATGGAAGAAAAGGATTAGGATATGATCCAAGGAGAAATAAACCTAAAAGAGTTAAAGCATCCAAGACTAAGATTATGTTTGTACCTAGGAACACAATTCCTAGAAAGAGAAATGAAGTTGACTCTATTAGTTGTCATTATTGCATGCGTCTTGGACATTATTCATTTTCATTCCCATATAAGAAAAAGAATGATGATTTAGCTTGGATTCCTAAAACTTATTAGCTTAAAATTAACTAGTTGAGATTTGACCTAAACTAATTCGGGATATACAAATGTCATATCTCAACACAATTGAGCTCTAACTTGCATAATCTTATTTTGCTTGGAATAAATTAACGGTTCTGAAAATATTCCAGAAACTTTGTCGGTCGAGAATCTGTCGACCGAGTGAACCTCGGTCGAGAAATTTTTGACCGAGCATGTCACTGATTTCCAGTCTGCTGTAAAATTGTTGAATTCTTTTTGAAATTGATCAAATTGCTATCTATTTGTGATTAATGACTGTATATATTGGAAATCATCCCTGAAAACTTATATGAGATTAATTTGGTTTGATTTAAGTTAAAACTAAAATTATGCTTAGCTTAATAAAAAAAGGGAAATTTCTATTTTATCATTATTCACATGATGTTTCCTAAAGTATTTTATGGTCTACCCATATAGAAATCATGTGATTACAATCATGGAATTATCATTTTCATCATGATGATGATGTGTTAGCAAGAATAGATAATGATAATTGTATGCATGGATCCTTGATGATACATAGGCAAGCAAAATAATTCAATGATGATATCTCTCTTAGAAATGCTTGCAACACATAAGATAAAAATTTCTCAATTGGCATCTTTAAAAGACTTGAGATATTAATCGTGATTTCATTTTTAAGAGGATGTTTTCACTAAACATGCTTCAAAATTGATATCTAATCAAGTACTTCACATATGAATGCTTAAATTGGAAATCTGCAATTTTTTCCTCTTGGTTGAAATAAAATTTGACCAAGGGGCGCTATGGTCGAAGTCAAGGTCGACCTAAAATAAGATTTGACAAAATGTTTATTTGGACATCATTTTATCTTAGTATACTTTTGATAAAGGTCAAAATCAAAATTTAAAATCATCTGTGACCTTAGAAGCTTTAAATTGCTTTAATTGTAAGATTAAGGGGGAGCTCATATAAACAAATTTGATTATTGGCTTAAGAAGCTTACAAAAACATTGTAATCATCATTTGGAGCTTATTAAGACCTTAGTACTTTTACTCTTGGTTATGACGAAATCTATGAAATTCATAAAAATGATATATCTTGTTCTTAAAGGAACTCTCTAAACAAATCAGGGCTTAACATCCCATGCATTTGGTTGGAGACACTTTTATGTACTTTAAGATTAAAGGATTCTCATTTCATTTTTAGGGCTTAACATCCCTTATAAAATGGGTGAGAAATCAATATACATTCATCATAAGCTTAAGGGAATCTCATATCATTTCAAAACTTAACATCCTTTGCAAATGATTGAGAAACAAATTGTGGCTAAATTAGACAAAAATGATATTAAATCCATGTTCCTAATAGAATATCTATTTAAGGGGGAGCATAGTATAAAATTAAGGGGAAGAAGAAATATAAAATATTCACCCTGGATATCTTTTTGAAATGTCAAAGGGGGAGAAAGAATATAAAATAAAAAATATAAATGAGTTTCATCTTAATGGCCAAGCACTCACTTGCAAAACAAGAATGGCTACAAAAGGTAATCTTCAGGTATGAAACTCACATGCTTTATATTTCCTTATTTCATATTTAGGAAATGTTTGTCATCTTCAAAAAGGGGGAGATTGTTGGATAAATTGGACATTATGATAAATCCCTTTGTTTCGATGATGACAAACATTTCATTCTTGTTGATCTAACGCGCTACTTGAGTGTTGCAGGAATAAGGTGGATGACAAAGCTCTAGGGAATCTATATGCTTGAATGATTGTAAATGTCATGAAATGTAATCAATTGTAAACTTGTACAAATATATAATGTACAAGTACTTAGACTTCATGTAAATCAAGTGTTAGATCTTCCCTAGCTAAACACCACACTTAGTCATGTCATCCCCTTCAATAGTGTCACATATGCACACTCGTACACACACTTAGTGCCTTAATTGAAAGATTGAAACAGGGTCAATCTCGGTCGACAAACTCCTCGACCGAGACACTCTTGGTCGACAAACTTCTCGACCGAGAAAGACCCAAGTAGCCGTTAGACACAGCTGACAAGGTAGTTGGCAGTTGCAAATGAACGTTGATCCAGAGAGCCTGTCGGTCGACAAAACTTCGACCGAGTAGGTATCTCGGTCGACAATTTGTCGACCGAGATGGACTCTGACAGCAACTGCAGAATAAAGCAACTGGCCGTTACTAATGCACCTAACTTATACCTAACGGCTAGTTAAGCACTTAGAACCCCCTAGAAAGTGTCTAGAACGTCCTTAAGCACTTGTAGGTCATTTCTATAAATAGGACATGCCTTAGGACACCTAAGTTACACTTGTGCTACACTTGAGCTTGAATACTCATTGGCAATCTGTTTTGAGCAATAGAGCATTTCCCACATTGGCTATTCATTCCCATTGCTCTAATTTAGTGTCCTATAGGCTAGCATCTCCTTTCCACAGCACTTACACTTCTACACTCATTGGTTAGGAGATCAATACGCTTGATATAGGCAAATCAAGCCTTGTGCTTAAAAGGATAAGTTGTAATTTCTGTTTTCCTTCTTGTTCCTTTTATTCTTTGTATTCTCCTTGCTACTCCTAGGGTTGGAGGCTGCAGATTGGAGAAGGTTCTTCTCGGAGGAGAAGGTGGACTTCAAGCTACTTCAAGAAGGCTATCGCAACAGGAAGCTACTTCAAGAAGGCTATTGCAACGGGAAGCTACTTCAGGAGGAAGGCTGCTTCAAGGTTGGTGCAATTACTTCTAGGTGAAGGCTGCTTCAAGGTTGGTGTGATTACTTCTAGGTGAAGGCTTCTTGAAGGGTTTAGGGAGAGAATTGTAATTTTATGTAAAGTCCTTGCGAGGTAATAAAATTAAATTCTTTCCAAATCCCGGTTGGGTAAGCAACCGGGTAGTGGACTGACAACTTTAGTATTTGCTAAAGTTGGAACCACTCTAAATCCTTGTTCCCTTGTCCAATATTCTTATGGTTGATTGTTTGAGTTAAATAATTGTTAAAATTAATTTCAAACTCTATTCACCCCCCCCCTCTGGTGTTTTTCAAGAGCCTCAAGTGGTGGTGACTGAGGGCAATGGGTAGGGGACGGGGACGATCCATGAAGGTGTAGATACTCGGGTGGCCGCTGAATCTGAATCTAAAATTTCCGGACAAGAAGAAGAGGTTAGTCGAGAAACTGGTCAGACTCAAGCGGAAGGGGAGGTCTTCGAACACTCTATGAATCCTTTTTAGGTGTTGGAAGATCAAGAATTAGAGGAGGTAGCTATACATAATTCCAATAGAGTGAGCATAAGGAACCGGAGTGGTGCTGAGAAGACGCAAAGAGGGGGAGTTAGGGGTAGAGGTAGAGCCGGTGGACGTGGTAGCTTTCCTATGAGAGGGGAGGTGGTTACTGATGTCCAATGACCCTACTGGTATGGAACGTGAGGGGAGCTTCACTTCCTGGGAAGCAAGAAACCCTTAGACACATCATCCAGGAAAGAAAGGCATCACTGGTGATTTGTTTGGAAACAAGGATCCGAAGAGAAATGGCAGAGAGAGTTAAAGGCTTGTTCCCTGGTGGTTGGGGCTGGTGCTCAAATTTAAATAGCATTGAAGGAGGTAAGATTGTGGTTGGGTGGAATCCATTAATCTGGGATGTGCAGCCGATCTTTGAGAGTGACCAGCTGGTAACTGTCAGTTGCATCAACACTGGTGGTTTTCATTGTGTGCTTTCTGCAGTGTATGGTTCAAATTCATAGGTGGACAGGAGAAGGCTATGGAACCTCTTAGTTCAATCTACTCAACAAGCTCTCCTTCAATTGGTTGTAGGTGACTTCAATCAAGTAAGGAAGGCGAGCGGGCTACTAGTACCAGAATTTGTCCTGAACAGATTCAATGATGTTGTTGATGTCACTAATCTATTTGAACTAAATATGAGTGGTGGTCTGATCACTTGGCACAATAAAGGGAACCTGATCAGACGTATATCCAGTAATTTGGATCTTGGTTTAGTGAACGAGGCTTGGTTAGACATCTTTCCGGAGGCTGCTCTCAAGCTAGGGGGGTCACCCTAATAATGACCACTCGTGGATGGTGGTCCATCTTACAAAATAGCATCAAGCTAATCGGCCGTTTAGATTCCTAAATCAGTGGCTTTTGTGGACATCATTCGAGGTAGTGGTCAGAAACAGTTGGAATGAAAAGGTGGTTGGTAATCCTCTCTTCGTGGTGGCGAATAAACTAAAAAGTGTTAAATTAGCCCTGAAAGCTTAGTCCAACAATCTGGTTGATTTACCTAACCTGATCAAATAGACTAGAGATGAGTTTGACAGAGACATAACCGAGTTAAGGATGCATCCGGTTGACCCTGGATGTATGGAAGCGGAGAACAAATCAGGCAAAAGAAAGCTCATGAAATACTCAGTTGGCAGAGGAGTAGGCTGAAGTGGCTTAAAGATGGTGATTGCAATTCAAAGATCTACCATGTTGTGATCAAAATAAATAACATGAAGGATCACATTCATAACCTGATTGATGATAATGGAAATCTTGTGGATGAAGTGGCTAAAGTGGAGGAGGTGGTTGTCGGGTTCTTCACTGAGCTGTATAATAGAGGTGGGAGCGATAATCACAACAGGGTGTCCTTGCTGGATAAGAAGGTTAATGATGAGATGAATAGATACCTTCTCAAGTTGGCGTCTGATGAGGAAATAAAAATTACTACTTTCTCCATAGGCACTTCAAAAGCCCTGGGACCTGATGGGTTCAATGCTAAATTTTTTCAAAGTTGTTGGCATATTATTTGCAGGGATGTCTGTAATGCAGTGAGATGGTTCTTAGTCAGTGGTAGAATGGTGCACCAAGTCTATCACTTGTTCATCAGGTTGATTCCTAAGAAGTCGGGTGTGGCTGCTATGAATGATTTTAGGCCAATTGCTTGTTGTTCTGTGATTTATAAAATCATATCCAAGATGTTGGCTAGACGTTTGAAGAGTATCATGTCTATCATTATATCCCCTAACCAGGCTGCCTTTGTGAAGGGTAGAGCTTTACATGATAATGCCCTCCTTGCTACTTCTTTCTTTGTGCTCGTCAATGGCGTACTCAAAGGCTTGTTCAGAGCCTCTAACGGCCTCAGGCAGGGGGATCCGCTTTCACCCTTGCTTTTCACGATCATTATGGAGAACCTCTCTGTTTTGCTCGCAAAGCCGAAGAGGAGGGGGCTATTAAACCTTATAAGGTGTGGGGTACCAAGGTCTTAAACCATATGATCTTTGTTGATGATCTAATGTTCTTCGTTGTTGCTCATGCAAAAATCTTCAGAGGGGTCAGAGTTGTGTTGGAAAGATTTGCGAATATGTCTTTCTTATATATCAGTGACATCAAGTCGTAGGTGTTTCTATCCAAATCTTGTGATTCAAGGAGAGGTCGTCTGAAGGCTGCTATTCAGTTGGATATTGGGTCCTTCCCTACCAGGTACTTAGGTATTCCCATCTCTGGGGGGGGCTGGGAGGGGATCTAATTTCAACATGTGTTTGGATAATCTTCGGCTTAAGGTGGATAAGTGGGCTGGCCTTAAAATCTCCATGGCAGGAAGAGTTGTGCTTATTAAAACAGTGCTGCAGAATATGATTGGCTTTTGGTGTAGATTGGCTGATATCCCAGAGTTTATTTTGGGAAGATTTAGATCTACTATGGCAAGTTTTCTGTGGAGTGGTGGGCGCCATGTTATTTCTTGGGCTGATGTTGCTCATCTGAGGCATGGGGGGGGGCTTGGTTTGATGGATCCTTCTGACATTAGGTGGGAAGCCACTGCAAAAAGAATCTATATTTTTTTGATGGAACTGAATAGTTTCTGGAGCACTTGGATGAGAACTCGGTATGGTCCTTGCCTTAATAGTGGAGTTGTTGGTGTGGTAGGCTGCTCTAGAATCTGGCGCAGTATGTGCGAGATCTGGGGTAGTTGTAAACTAAACTACGAGGAGATTGAGGGGAACTGGAAGCTGGTTGTGGGGGGTAAGCCTTGGCAGCTGAATCGTAACCAACCTCAAGTCCCTTGGGATCAGCTGATTTGGAGCAAGATCCACTGCCCAAAGTGGAGTTTCTGCACTTATAGAGCTATTTTTGGTAGGCTCCCTACTAAGGATAGGCTGAATAGATGGGGAGCTGTTTTGGAACCTGGTTGTGTTCTTTGCCGGCGGGAAAATGAAACACAGGAGCATATTTTGTTTGAGTGTGTGTACACTAAATACCTATGGACTCGTTGCTCCCTCAAGCTCATGTGGGGTGGTACCCCAATCCCTAACCTTCAGTCTTCCATGATATGGATTTTACAAAGGACTAAAGGTGATAGACATATGAGAAATTTTGCGAGCCTCGTGTGGTCTAGCCTGATTTTTCTTGTTTGGAAGGAGAGAAACAACTGGATCCATGGCAAAAGGGATAAGGACAAGTTCCACCTTTTTGATGACATTGTAAATAACTTGGCTTGTTTTTGTAAAGCAAACCTGGGTACCTTGCTTAAGGTCAAACCTGTGGTCAGGTTGATGTGGGGTATGGCTTGACCTTGTATGGTATACGGAGTGTGTTATACTCCTATACGCTCTTTTGTAGTTCTTTTGATGGTTAGTGATATTTTACCTTATCCAAAAAAAAGTTTAAGTCAAAAGCAAATCAAGTACGTAATTTAGGAAATCACTCCAAATGACCTTAGATGACTTTTCTAATCACTTGTATTGATGATATGACTTGTAACTAAGGTGAGAAAAATCAGGGCACTTAATTCCAATGTTTAATCACTTAAATGCCAATTTAGAAAATTTGTCACAGGTTGTTTATCGGTCGAGTTAGAAACTCGATCGATCCAGTGATTGATTTTCTGGAGAGACCAATTAGTCGAGTTGCACACTCACAGAACTTGACTGATCGATCAACTAAGCAAAATTAATTTTCACTCATTGGTTGCGTTTCCCAGAATAAACTCGATCGATATTTTGAAAATTGGCTTTGTCTCTTTGTGGATCGGTCGAGTTAACTTTTTTGGAAACTCGATCGAATGTATTATACAAAAAATGTAGAAAAAGTGATTATAACCATTGGTGAGTTATTTTGAGAGAGAATAGATATGTTGAAACTTGGAAAACATATATGTTTCACCCTTAAGTGACCCCACACTCAAGGGAACACCCCTAGCTATAAATAGGACCCCTTAGAGTTCATTCCAAGTCTGCTCGTTCATGCTATTCTCAGTCCTTTCTATAATTGAGTGTGTTGCAACTCCTTGAGCCACTTTCTCTCTCTCATTTATAAAGCATTTCATGATTATGAGTGAGTTAGGCCTGTTGTAAGAGATCTATGTACTTGTTCTTGTAAAACTTGTTGGCTAAATTGGACATTATGATAAATCCCTTTGTTTTGATTATGACAAACATTTCATTTTTGTTTATCTAACGTGCTACCTGAGTGTTGCAGGAATAAGGTGGATGACAAAAGCACTAGGGAATCCATATGCTTAAATGCTTATAAATTTCATGAAATGTAATCAATTGTAAACTTGTACAAATATATAATGTACAAGTACTTAGACTTCATGTAAATCAAGTGTTCGATTTTCCCTAGACAATCACTACACTTAGATAGATCATCCCCTTCAATAGTGTCACATATGCACACTCACAATACACACTTAGTACTCTAATTGAAACATTGAAACAGGGACAATCTCGGTCAACGAAATCCTCGACCGAGACACTCTCGGTCGACAAACTTCTCGACCGAGAAAGACCCAAGTAGCCGTTAGACACAGCTGACAAGGTAGTTGGCAGTTGGAGATAAACGTTGCAAACACTTGATCCAGAGAGTCTGTCGATCGACAAAACTTCGACCGAGTAGGTGTCTTAGTCGACCATTTCTCGACCGAGATGGACTCTGACAGCAACTGTAGAATAAATTCTAGCCGTTGTTAATCCAACTAACTTATACCTAACGGCTAGTTAAGCACTTAGAAACCCCTAGAAAGTGTCTAGAACGTCCTTAAGCACTTGTAGGTCATTCCTATAAATAGGACATGCCTTAGGACACCTAAACACACTTGATTCCATACTTGAGCAATCTTTGAGCTTATACTTGCATTAGCAACCTATTTTGAGCAATTGAGCAATACTTGCAATTGGCTACTCTTCACTTTGCTCTAAATTTGTGTCCTATAGGCTAATATCTCCTATCCACAACAATTACATTTCCATATACTTTGGTTAGGAGATCTATACGCTTGATATAGGCAAATCAAGCCTTGTCCTTCAAATGATAAGTTGTAATTTCTATTTTCCTTTCTTGTTCACTTTCATCGTTTGTACTCTCCTTGCTACTCCTAGGTTGGAGGCTGTAGATTGGAGAGGGTTGTGATCTTCTTGGTGAAGAAGGAGACTTTGGACTACTTCAAGAAGGCTGGTGCAACGGGAGGTTACTTCTAAGAGGAAGGCTACTTCAAGGGGGAGCTTGGAGTTACTTCAAGAAGGCTACCTCGAGTTGGTGCATCTACTTCAAAGTGAAGGCTGTTAAAAGGGGTATAAGAAAGTATTGTATTTTGTGTAATTCCTTGTGAAGGTAATAAAATTAATACTTTCAAATCCCGGTTGGGTAAGCAACCGGGTAGTGGACTGACTGCCTTAGTATTTGCTAAGGTAGGAACCACTCTAAATCCCTTGTCTCCTTCTTACTTTTTCATTTGTGGTTGTTTGAGTTAAATTATTATTAAAATAACTTTAAAAACCTATTCACCCCCCTCTAGTGGTTTTTCAATTGGTATCAGAGAAGGCTTCAAGGAACTCTAACCAAGTCTTGAAGAATGGGTGACGGGTTGCTCAACAACCTCAATCTCGAAGGAACACTTGTGGCTAGACCTCTGGCGTTTGATGGAACAAACTACACATACTGGAAGAGAAGGATGCAATTCTACTTCCAAGGCATTAGTTGGGAACTATGGAGAATGGTTTCAACCCCATACGAGCTTCCTCAAGTGCAATATGCAGAATGGCATGCAAATACGGTAAAGTCGGCTCAAATGAATGCAAAGGCTGTAAGTATTCTCTATTATTCAATTTCAGTAGGATAATTTAATAGGATATCAAATTGTGAAACAGCCTATGAAATTTGGCATAGACTTTCTATAACATATGAAGGGACTGTTCAAGTTAAGAACTCTAAAATTGGAATGCTTAAACAAAAGTTTGAACAGTTCCGTATGGATCTGAATCAATCTATTAGTGATATGTATGCAAAATTCTCTTCTATTGTAAATGGCTTGAATGCTCTAGGTAAAGTAATTAGTGAGGAAGATCAGGTGTCAAAGATCCTTAGATCACTTCCTCCCAAATACAAGCCCAAGGTGACGGCCATTGAAGAATCAAATGACCTCACTCGACTGAGGATGGAACAACTCATTGGCAACCTAGAAGCTCATGAAGCCACCTTAGAAGAAGAAGAAAGAAGAGAACGTGAACTACAACAAGGGAAAAAGAAGGATGTGGCTCTAAAGGCTTCAAAAATCATTACACCGGAAAGTGATGAGTCAAGTGAAGAAGAAGGAGAAGAAGCCTTGATTGTCAATGGTAAGAAATATAAAAGATTTATATCTAACAAAATTTCTAGTTCCTCTTCATCTCCTCCTAGGTGTTTTGAGTGTGGAAAGAAAGGACATCTCAAAAATGAATGCCCTAAAGCAAAGAAAGGAAAGAAAAGCTCACACAAAAAGAAGGGAGAAAAAGCTTATAAAGCTGCATGGGACGAGTCAAGTGAGAGTGAAAGTGGAGAAGAAAAGGTGGAATGCCTAATGGCAAGAGAAGATGATGAAGACTCTCAAGAGGTAATCCTTCTTGATCTTCCTAAAGAAGAGTTAATTACTATCTACAAGAAACTCATGATAAGTATTTTGATGTCAAGAAGAAACTAAAGAAGGTTACCAAAACAAATGATGAGCTATATGCTAGATTAAATGATCTCTCTTCTGAAAAGAACAACATTGATCTTGAGAATTTGTCTTTAAAAACATCTTTAAATGGCTGCACTAGAAAGCTACTCACTCTAGAAACAAATGTTGATCTTCTCTCTCAAGAAAAGACTGAATTGTTAGCTAAACTAAATGATTTTCAGACTCAACCAATTCTATGTAACCATCTAGACTATGACAATGTTAAAAGAAAGAGACTCCCTATTATCTGATTTAGATCAAGCAAGAAAAGATTTACACAAGAAGATGGATGACATTGCTAAGCTACAAAGAAACCTACATGATTTTCGAAGAAAAGATATCTTTAATAACATTCTGAAAATTTCCTCTAGTTTCAATGGAAGAAAAGGTTTGGGATATGCTCCAAAGAAAAATCAACCCAACAGAACTAAAGCATCTAAGACTCAGATTATGTTTGTACCTAAGAATACAATTCCTAGAAAGAGAAATGAAGTTGATTCTATTACTTGTCATTTTTGTTTACGTCTTGGACATTATTCATTTTCATGCCCTTATAAGACCAAGGATTCCGACTTAATTTGGGTCCCAAAACCCCAAACTTAGTAGAGTCAAATAAAATACAGTTGAGATATGATCAAATACTCATTTTTGCAAATTATATTGTCTTATCTCAACTTAATAAAAGGTTTCATGCATTATGGTAATGTTGTACTGAAACAGAAACTTGGTCGGTCAAAGTATTGTCGACCGAACATAAAATCGGTCAAACTTTTGTCGACCGACCAGACGCCTGTACCAAATTAAATCTACAGCAACTTTCTCGATTGACGATTGGTCGACCGAGAGAGATGTCGGTCGAACAGTTGTCGACCGACTGAAGTTCTTAGTCAGATTTTTTTTCAGTCTGTAATTAAATGCTTCTAACCATACTGGACCATCACATGGGTACCAAAACCTACATTTTAATGCAGGATTGGGTGGTTGATAGTGGATGTTCCAAACGCATGACCGGAAACAAGGATGCATTTCAAACTTTTGAAGAAAAGAAAAGTGGATCAGTCACCTTTGGAGACAATAGTAAAGGTAAAATCATTGGAATAGGTAATATTGGTACAAACCTTGAAATCAAGAATGTTTTACATGTTGCTAGTTTGCACCATAATTTAATAAGTGTTAGTCAATTATGTGACAGTGGATATGATGTTCTATTTAACAAAAAATGCTGCAAATTATTAATAGAAAACACTACAAATGTTGTTTAGTGAGGAAAAAGAGTTGGAAACCTTTATATTCTTAGACCTAACTCTATGAAATATGTAGTAGGAAAATGCTTACTTGCAAATGAAAATACTTTACACCTATGACATAAAAAGTTAGGACATGCTAGTTCACATGTTATCAAAAAGCTAGTGAAATATGATCTTGTTCGTGGTTTGCCTACTTTATCTTTTGATCAAGTTGAAAATTGTGAACCATGTACTTTGGGAAAGCAAACAAAAACCTCCTTTAAACCTAAACATGTACTTAGCACTAGTAGATCCTTAGAATTAATTCACATGGATTTATTTGGACCCATGAGGACACAATCTATTGGTGGCAAAAGATATTGTTTTGTTATTTTTGATGATTATAGTAGATATACATGGGTACATTTTCTTGCAACCAAAGATGACACTATTCATGTTTCCATAAAATTTTGTTCCAAGATTGAAAATCTATTACAAAACAAAATATGTACCATTAGAAGTGATCATGGTGGAGAATTTGAAAATCATGTATTTGAAGAAATTTGCACATCTCAAGGGTACACGCACAATTTTTCTGCTCCAGGTACTCCACAACAAAATGGTATAGTTGAAAATAAAAATCGATCACTACAAGAAATGGCTAGAACTATGATGCATGAACATAACACACCTAAAACCTTTTGGGCTGAAGCCGTAAACACCACATGTTATGTGTTAAATAGAGTAATTGTTCACTCTCATTTGAAGAAAACACCATATGAATTAATACATTCTAAGAAACCTAAAGTTTACTATTTTCATACCTTTGGATCCACATGCTATATCTTAAATACCAAAGAGGATAGAGATAAGTTTGATTCTAAATCACATAAAGCATTCTTTTTGGGATATTCTACCTCTAGCAAAGCATTTAGAGTCTACAACACTATTTCTAGAAAAGTTGAGGAATCTATTCATGTCTCTTTTCATGAAGAGTCAAAATCAAAAAATCTTGAAATAGTTGATCTCACTCATCAATTCAAAAACTTAAACATACCAAATGATAGTGAGAAAGATACTACAAACAATAACCAAGCTGAAACACAACCTATACCTAGACTTATTAAGGATCATCCTCAAGAATTAATTATTGGAAATCCGAATGATAAAGTCAAAACTCGGTCTTCTTTTAAGGATGTTGCAAACATGGCCTTTGTTTCTATTATTGAATCTAAGAAGGTCTCTGAAGCTCTTAAAGATGACTATTGGATAATAGCAATGCAAGAAGAATTAAATCAATTCACTAAAAATGATGTATATGATTTAGTTCCTAAACCACAAGATAAAACCATCATTGGAACTAAATGAGTTTTTAGGAATAAGCTAAATGAGGCAGGGGAAGTAATAAGGAATAAAGCTCGGCTAGTAGCACAAGGATATAATCAACAAGAGGGAATAGACTTTAATGAAACGTATGCACCAGTAGCAAGACTTGAAGCTATTAGAATGTTACTAGCTATTGCTGCACATAAAAACATCAAACTCTACCAAATGGATGTAAAAAGTGCATTTCTAAACGGAATCATTCAAGAAGAAGTATATGTTGCCCAACAACCTGGTTTTGAAATACCGAAAAAAGATGACCATGTTTATAAACTTAAGAAAGCACTTTATGGGTTAAAACAAGCACCTAGGAACTGGTATGAAAGGCTCAAAACATATCTTTTTGATAATGGTTTTTCTATTGGAAATTCAGATTCTACCTTATTCTTCAAAACATATACATTTGATTTTCTAGTTGTTCAAATATATGTTGATGATATTATTTTTGGAGCTTCAAATGAATCATTGTGCACACAATTCAGTGACATTATGCAAAAAGAATTTGAAATGAGCCTCATGGGTGAACTAACTTTCTTTCTTGGTTTCCAAATTAAACAAACGCCTGCCGGGATTTTTATAAGCCAAGAAAAGTATACTAAAGAACTCTTAAAACGTTTTGGGATGGATCAGTGCAAACATGCTACTACTCCTATGTCTACCTCTATTAAAATTGATAAGAATGAAAATGGGGAACCTATTGATGATTCCTTATATAGAGCCATGATTGGTAGTTTGCTTTACTTAACCGCTTCTAGACCAGAGATTATGTTTTCTGTTGGTCTTTGTGCTCGATTTCAATCACAACCCATGCATTCTCATTTTCAAGAAGTTAAATGAATTCTTCGATACTTAGCCGGCACCACATGTTTTGGCTTATGGTACCCAAAAGGACAATCCTTGGATTTTAAAGCTTAGACTGATGCTGATTATGCTGGTTGTCGACTTGACCACAAGAGCACTAGTGGTGGTTGTTTCTTGTTAGGAAGAGCTTTAGTATCTTGGTTTAGCAAGAAACAAAACACGGTTGCCCTATCTACCACTGAAGCTGAATATATGGCAGCCGGATCTTGTTGTTCTCAAGTGCTTTATATGCAACAAGTGTTAAACGATTATGGTTTTACTCTTTCATCTACGCCTATTTTTTTGTGATAACACAAGTGCTATAAACTTAGCACACAATCCCATTTTACACAGTCGAGCTAAACATATTGAAATCCGTCATCACTTTTTAAGGGATCATATCTCTAAGAATCATGTTTCCCTTCATCATGTTGATACGGACGATCAATTGGCTGATATTTTTACAAAACCGCTTCCACAAGACCAATTCAACAAAATAAGGAAACAACTGCTCATCACTCCTTTAGAAGATGTTTTCTTTGATATTTGTGCTTATTAAAAATACTCTTGTTTGCATCATTTTTGGTCCTTAAATGGACATCTTTTTCATTGGATTTGATGGGACATCTAATTAAGGGGGAGTTTTCTTGTTTTTAACGGATATCTTTTTGAAATGACAAAGGGGGAGAAATAAACATAAATCCTAAAACTTCATAATTGTTACATGTAATGAGTTTCATAAACTCTTGGCTTTACATTGAAAGTTGCTATATTCCCTAAAGAATTGGATTTCATGTTCTATCATTCATGGGGAATAATAAGCACACATTTTATAAACAAGAGAAGAAATTCACAAAGGTAATCTTCAGGTATGAAACTCACATGTTTTATATTTCCTTAATTTATATTTTGGAAATGTTTGTCATCTTCTAAAAGGGGGAGATTGTTGGCTAAATTGGACATTATAATAAATCCCTTTGTTTTGATTATGACAAACATTTCATTTTTGTTTATCTAACGTGCTACCTGACTGTTGCAGGAATAAGGTGGATGACAAAAGCACTAGGGAATCCATATGCTTAAATGCTTATAAATTTCATGAAATGTAATCAATTGTAAACTTGTACAAATATATAATGTACAAGTACTTAGACTTCATGTAAATCAAGCATTAGATTTTCCCTAGCCAATCACTACACTTAGATAGATCATCCCCTTCAATAGTGTCACATATGCACACTCACAATACACACTTAGTACTCTAATTGAAACATTGAAACAGGGACAATCTCGGTCGATGAAATCCTTGACCGAGACACTCTCGGTCGACAAACTTCTCGACCGAGAAAGACCCAAGTAGCCGTTAGACACAGCTGACAAGGTAGTTGGCAGTTGGAGATAAACGTTGCAAGCACTTGATCCAGAGAGTCTGTCGGTTGACAAAACTTCGACCGAGTAGGTGTCTCGGTCGACCATTTCTCGACCGAGATGGACTCTGACAGCAACTGCAGAATAAATTAACTAGTTGTTGTTAATCCAACTAACTTATACCTAACGGCTAGTTAAGCACTTAGAAACCCCTAGAAAGTGTCTAGAACGTCCTTAAGCACTTGTAGGTCATTCCTATAAATAGGACATGCCTTAGGACACCTAAACACACTTGATTCCATACTTGAGCAATCTTTGAGCTTATACTGGCATTAGCAACCTGTTTTGAGCAATTGAGCAATACTTGCAATTAGCTACTCTTCACCTTTCTCTAAATTCGTGTCCTATAGGCTAATATCTCCTATCCACAGCAATTACATTTCCATATACTTTGGTTAGGAGATCTATACGCTTGATATAGGCAAATCAAGCCTTGTGCTTCAAAGGATAAGTTGTAATTTCTGTTTTCCTTTCTTGTTCACTTTCATCGTTTGTACTCTCCTTTCTACTCCTAGGTTGGAGGCAGCAGATTGGAGAGGGTTGTGATCTTCTTGGTGAAGAAGGAGACTTTGGACTACTTCAAGAAGGCTGGTGCAACGGGAGGTTATTTCTAAGAGGAAGGCTACTTCAAGGGGGAGCTTGGAGTTACTTCAAGAAGGCTACCTCGAGTTGGTGCATCTACTTCAAAGTGAAGGTTGTTCAAAGGGGTATAAGAAAGTATTGTATTTTGTGTAATTCCTTGTAAAGGTAATAAAATTAATACTTTCAAATCCTGGTTGGGTAAGCAACCGGGTAGTGGACTGACTGCCTTAGTATTTGCTAAGGTAGGAACCACTCTAAATCCCTTGTCTCCTTCTTACTTTTTCATTTGTGGTTGTTTGAGTTAAATAATTATTAAAATAACTTTAAAACCCTATTCACCCCCCCCCCTCTAGTGGTTTTTCAATTGGTATCAGAGCAGGCTTCAAGGAACTCTAACCAAGTCTTGAAGAATGGGTGACGGGTTGCTCAACAACCTCAATCTTGAAGGAACACTTGTGGCTAGACCTCCGGCGTTTGATGGAACAAACTACACATACTGGAAGAGAAGGATGCAATTCTACTTCCAAGGCATTAGTTGGGATCTATGGAGAATGGTGTCAACCCCATACGAGCTTCCTCAAGTGCAATATGCAGAATGGGATGCAAATACGGTAAAGTCGGCTCAAATGAATGCAAAGGCTGTAAGTATTTTCTATTGTTCAATTTCAGTAGGAGAATTTAATAGGATATCAAATTGTGAAACAACCTATGAAATTTGGCATAGACTTTCTATAACATATGAAGGGACTGTTCAAGTTAAGAACTCTAAAATTGGAATGCTTAAACAAAAGTTTGAACAGTTCCGTATGGATCCGAATCAATCTATTATTGATATGTATGCAAAATTCTCTTCTATTGTAAATGGCTTGAATGCTCTAGATAAAGTAATTAGTGAGGAAGATCAGGTGTCAAAGATCCTTAGATCACTTCCTCCCAAATACAAGCCCAAGGTGACGGCCATTGAAGAAGCAAATGACCTCACTCGACTGAGGATGGAACAACTCATTGGCAACCTAGAAGCTCATGAATCCACCTTAGAAGAAGAAGAAAGAAGAGAACGTGAACTACAACAAGGGAAAAAGAAGGATGTGGCTCTAAAGGCTTCAAAAATCATTACACCGGAAAGTGATGAGTCAAGTGAAGAAGAAGGAGAAGAAGCCTTGATTGTCAATGGTAAGAAATATAAAAGATTTAGATCTAACAAAATTTCTAGTTCATCTTCATCTCCTCCTAGGTGTTTTAAGTGTGGAAAGAAAGGACATCTCAAAAATGAATGCCCTAAAGCAAAGAAAGGAAAGAAAATCTCACACAAAAAGAAGGGAGAAAAAGCTTATAAAGCTGCATGGGACGAGTCAAGTGAGAGTGAAAGTGGAGAAGAAAAGGTGGAATGCCTAATGGCAAGAGAAGATGATGAAGACTCTCAAGAGGTAATCCTTCTTGATCTTCCTAAAGAAGAGTTAATTACTATCTACAAGAAACTCATGATAAGTATGTTGATGTCAAGAAGAAACTAAAGAAGGTTACCAAAACAAATGATGAGCTATATGCTAGATTAAATGATCTCTCTTCTGAAAAGAACAACATTGATCTTGAGAATTTGTCTTTAAAAACATCTTTAAATTATTGCACTAGAAAGCTACTCACTCTAGAAACAAATGTTGATCTTCTCTCTCAAGAAAAGACTGAATTGTTAGCTAAACTAAATGATTTTCAGACTCAACCAATTATATGTAACCATCTAGACTATGACAATGTTAAAAGAAAGAGACTCCCTATTATCTGATTTAGATCAAGCAAGAAAAGATTTACACAAGAAGATGGATGGCATTGCTAAGCTACAAAGAAACCTACATTATTTTAGAAGAAAAGATATCTTTAATAACATTCTGAAAATTTCCTCTAGTTTCAATGGAAGAAAAGGTTTGGGATATGCTCCAAAGAAAAATCAACCCAACAGAACTAAAGCATCTAAGACTCAGATTATGTTTGTACCTAAGAATACAATTCCTAGAAAGAGAAATGAATTTGATTCTATTACTTGTCATTTTTGTCTACATCTTGGACATTATTCATTTTCATGCCCTTATAAGACCAAGGATTCCGACTTAGTTTGGGTCCCAAAACGCCAAACTTAGTATAGTCAAATAAAATACAGTTGAGATATGATCAAATGCTCATTTTTGCAAATTATATTGTCTTATCTCAACTTAATAAAAGGTTTCATGCATTATGGTAATGTTGTACTGAAACAGAAACTTGGTCGGTCAAAGTACTGTCGACCAAACATAAAATCGTTCGAACTTTTGTCGACCGACTAGACGCCTGTAACAAATTAAATCTACAACAACTTTCTCGATTGACGATTGGTCGATCGAGAGAGATGTCGGTCGAACAGTTGTCGACCGACTGAAGTTCTGAGTCAGATTTTTTTTCAGTCTGTAATTAAATGCTTCTAACCATACCGGACCATCACATGGGTACCAAAACCTACATTTTAATGCAGGATTGGGTGGTTGACAGTGGATGTTCCAAACACATGACCGGAAACAAGGATGCATTTCAAACTTTTGAAGAAAAGAAAAGTGGAACAGTCACCTTTGGAGACAATAGTAAAGGTAAAATCGTTGGAATAGGTAATATTGGTACAAACCTTGAAATCAAGAATGTTTTACTTGTTGATGGTTTGCACCATAATTTAATAAGTGTTAGTCAATTATGTGACAGTGGATATGATGTTCTATTTAACAAAAACTTCTGCAAATTATTAATAGAAAACACTACAAATGTTGTTTATGGAGGAAAAAGAGTTGGAAACCTTTATATTCTTAGACCTAACTCTATGAAATCTGTAGTAGGAAAATGCTTACTTGCAAATCAAAATACTTTACACCTATGGCATAAAAAGTTAGGACATGCTAGTTCACATGTTATCAAAAAGCTAGTGAAATATGATCTTGTTCATGGTTTTCCTACTTTATCTTTTGATCAAGTTGAAAATTGTGAACCATGTACTTTGGGAAAGCAAACAAAACCTCCTTTAAACCTAAACATGTACTTAGCACTATTAGATCCTTAGAATTAATTCATATGGATTTATTTGGACCCATGAGGACACAATCTATTGGTGGCAAAAGATATTGTGTTGTTATTGTCGATGATTATAGTAGATATACATGGGTACATTTTCTTGCAACCAAAGATGACACTATTCATGTTTTCATAAAATTTTGTTCCAAGATTGAAAATCTATTACAAAACAAAATATGTACCATTAGAATTGATCATGGTGGAGAATTTGAAAATCATGTATTTGAAGAATTTTGCACATCTCAAGGGTATACTCACAATTTTTCTGCTCCACGTACTCCACAACAAAATGGTATAATTGAAAGGAAAAATCGATCACTACAAGAAATGGCTAGAACTATGATGCTTGAACATAACACACCTAAAACCTTTTGGGCTGAAGCCGTAAACACCGCATGCTATGTGTTAAATAGAGTAACTGTTCACTCCCATTTGAAGAAAACACCATATGAATTAATACATTCTAAGAAACCTAAAGTTGACTATTTTCATACCTTTGGATCCACATGCAATATCTTAAATACCAAAGAGGATAGATATAAGTTTGATTCTAAATCACATAAAGCATTCTTTTTGGGATATTCTACCTCTAGCAAAGCATTTAGAGTCTACAACACTATTTCTAGAAAAGTTGAGGAATCTATTCATGTCTCTTTTCATGAAGAGTCAAAATTCGAAAATCTTGAAATAGTTGATCTCACTCATCAATTCGAAAACTTAAACATACCAAATGATAGTGAGAAAGATACTACAAACAATAACCAAGCTGAAACACAACCTATACCTAGACTTATTAAGGATCATCCTCAAGAATTAATTATTGGAAATCCGAATGATAAAGTCAAAACTCGGTCTTCTTTTAAGGATGTTGCAAACATGGCCTTTGTTTCTATTATTGAACCTAAGAAGGTCTCTGAAGCTCTTAAAGATGACTATTGGATAATAGCAATGCAAGAAGAATTAAATCAATTCACTTAAAATGATGTATGGGATTTAGTTCCTAAACCACAAGATAAAACCATCATTGGAACTAAATGGGTTTTTAGGAATAAGCTAAATGAGGCAGGGGAAGTAATAAGGAATAAAGCTCGGCTAGTAGCACAAGGATATAATCAACAAGAGGGAATAGACTTTGATGAAACGTATGCACCAGTAGTAAGACTTGAAGCTATTAGAATGTTACTAGCTATTGTTGCACATAAAAACATCAAACTCTACCAAATGGATGTAAAAAGTGCATTTCTAAACGGAATCATTCAAGAAGAAGTATATGTTGCCCAACCACCTGGTTTTGAAATACCAGAAAAAGATGACCATGTTTATAAACTTAAGAAAGCACTTTGTGGGTTAAAACAAGCACCTAGGAACTGGTATGAAAGGCTCAAAACATATCTTTTTTATAATGGTTTTTCTATTGGAAATTCAGATTCTACCTTATTCTTCAAAACATATACATCTGATTTTCTAGTTGTTCAAATATATGTTGATGATATTATTTTTGGAGCTTCAAATGAATCATTGTGCACACAATTCAGTGACATTATGCAAAAAGAATTTGAAATGAGCCTCATGGGTGAACTAACTTTCTTTCTTGGTTTCCAAATTAAACAAACGCCTGCCGGGATTTTTATAAGCCAAGAAAAGTATACTAAAGAACTCTTAAAACGTTTTGGGATGGATCAGTGCAAACATGCTACTACTCCTATGGCTACCTCTATTAAAATTGATAAGAATGAAAATGGGGAACCAATTGATGATTCCTTATATAGAGCCATGATTGGTACTTTTGCTTTACTTAACCGCTTCTAGACCGGACATTATGTTTTCTGTTGGTCTTTGTGCTTGATTTCAATCACAACCCATGCATTCTCATTTTCAAGCAGTTAAACGAATTCTTCGATACTTAGCCGGCACCACATGTTTTGTCTTATGGTACCCAAAAGGACAATCCTTGGATTTTAAAGCTTATACTGATGATGATTATGCTGGTTGTCGACTTGACCGCAAGAGCACTAGTGGTGGTTGTTTCTTATTAGGAAGAGCTTTAGTATCTTGGTTTAGCAAGAAACAAACCACGGTTGCCCTATCTACCACTGAAGCTGAATATATGGCAGCCGGATCTTGTTGTGCTCAAGTGCTTTATATGCAACAAGTGTTAAATGATTATGGTTTTACTCTTTCATCTACGCCTATTTTTTGTGATAACACAAGCGCTATAAACTTAGCACACAATCCCATTTTACACATCCGAGCTAAACATATTGAAATCTGTCATCACTTTTTAAGGGATCATATCTCTAAGAATCATGTTTCCCTTCATCATGTTGATACGGAAGATCAATTGGCTGATATTTTTACAAAACCGCTTCCACAAGACCAATTCAACAAAATAAGGAAACAACTTCTCATCACTCCTTTAGAAGATGTTTTCTTTCATATTTGTGCTTCTTAAAAATACTCTTGTTTGCATCATTTTTGGTCCTTAAATGGACATCTTTTTCATTGGATTTGATGGGACATCTAATTAAGTGGGAGTTTTCTTGTTTTTAACGTATATCTTTTTGAAATGAAAAAGGGGGAGAAATAAACATAAATCCTAAAACTTCGTAATTGTTACATGTAATGAGTTTCATAAACTCTTGGCTTTACATTGAAAGTTGCTATATTCCCTAAAGAATTGGATTTCATGTTCTATCATTCATGGGGAATAATAAGCACACATTTTATAAACAAGAGAAGAAATTCACAAAGGTAATCTTCAGGTATGAAACTCACATGTTTTATATTTCCTTAATTTATATTTTGGAAATGTTTGTCATCTTCAAAAAGGGGGAGATTGTTGTCTAAATTGGACATTATGATAAATCCCTTTGTTTTGATTATGACGAACATTTCATTTTTGTTTATCTATCATGCTACCTGAGTGTTGCAGGAATAAGGTGGATGACAAAAGCACTAGGGAATCTATATGCTTAAATGCTTATAAATTTCATGAAATGTAATCAATTGTAAACTTGTACAAATATATAATGTACAAGTACTTAGACTTCACGTAAATCAAGCGTTAGATTTTCCCTAGCCAATCACTACACTTAGATAGATCATCCCCTTCAATAGTGTCACATATGCACACTCACAATACACACTTAGTACTCTAATTGAAACATTGAAACAGGGACAATCTCGGTCGACGAAATCCTCGACCGAGACACTCTCGGTCAACAAACTTCTCGACCGAGAAAGACCCAAGTAGCCGTTAGACACAGCTGACAAGGTAGGTTGCAGTTGGAGATAAACGTTACATACACTTGATCCAGAGAGTCTGTCGGTCGACAAAACTTCGACCGAGTAGGTGTCTCGGTCGACCATTTCTCGACCGAGATGGACTCTGACAGCAACTGCAGAATAAATTAACTAGCCGTTGTTAATCCAACTAACTTATACCTAACAGCTAGTTAAGCACTTAGAAACCCCTAGAAAGTGTCTAGAACGTCCTTAAGCACTTGTAGGTCATTCCTATAAATAGGACATCCCTTAGGACACCTAAACACACTTGATTCCATACTTGAGCAATCTTTGAGCTTATACTTGCATTAGCAACCTATTTTGAGCAATTGATCAATACTTGCAATTGGCTACTCTTCACCTTGCTCTAAATTCGTGTCCTATAGGCTAATATCTCCTATCCACAGCAATTACATTTCCATATACTTTGGTTAGGAGATCGATACGCTTGATATAGGCAAATCAAGCATTGTGCTTCAAAGGATAAGTTGTAATTTCTGTTTTCCTTTCTTGTTCACTTTCATCGTTTGTACTCTCCTTGCTACTCCTAGGTTGGAGGCTGCAGATTGGAGAGGGTTGTGATCACTTTGGACTACTTCAAGAAGGCTGGTGCAATGGGAGGTTACTTCTAAGAGGAAGGCTACTTCAAGGGGGAGCTTGGAGTTACTTCAAGAAGGCTACCTCGAGTTGGTGCATCTACTTCAAAGTGAAGGTTGTTCAAAGGGGTATAAGAAAGTATTGTATTTTGTGTAATTCCTTGTGAAGGTAATAAAATTAATACTTTCAAATCCCGGTTGGGTAAGCAACCGGGTAGTGGACTGACTGCCTTAGCATTTGCTAATGTAGGAACCACTCTAAATCCCTTGTCTCCTTCTTACTTTTTCATTTGTGGTTGTTTGAGTTAAATAATTATTAAAATAACTTTAAAACCCTATTCACCCCCCCCCTCTAGTGGTTTTTCAAAACTCTCATTGCATTCCATCTTCCCTACCCTTTTCTCAAAATAGAAAAGGTGAAGCAAGCTACTCCAAGTGAAGGTGAAGTTGTTTCTATACTTATTCAAGGTTGAAGAATAGGTGAATATATTCTCCAGGTGAAGGAGAATGGAAAGGCTAAGATTCAAGAAGAGAGGACAAATTCCATCAAGGCCAAAGACTTGATGCAAGTGTGGGCAAGTCCTTATTGAAGGCTGAAGACATCTTGATCAAGTGGGTAAGTCCTTGCATAGGTGGAAGACTCTTATCTTGAATAGGTAAGACCTTGGATGTATGGTGGTCTCCTTTTATCTCTTATGAATGGAATTTAAGTATACACGGATTGCAAAGTCCTAGAGGTTGACCTTTCTAGGTAGTGGATTGACTCTCTCCTTGTTAAGACTGTATCTGAGCTTAATCAGAAAGTTAGGGTTTATGTGGATGATTACATGCTTTACTAGATTGATAATTACTTAAATATGATTAATGATGATATCTCAATCATGATATGTTAAACCTAATGAGAACCCCAAGTATGTTATCTCTTTGTATAATTAGGGTTTGAGAAAACATAAACCCTAGTCAACAGAAATTAGGGTTTTCACCAAAAAAAAGGCCATGTTGGAGAGGAATGAGAGAGGTATGCAAAGGAGAATGAAAATGGTAGTTGAAGGCTAGGATAGAATGGTCGTGGTGGGTAGCACGGCTGTGGTGGCTCGTTGGTGGCACGGGCATTCTAGGCAACATAGTCATTTTGAAAGAATTGAACTATTGATCAACTTTTATACTAAAATCTGATGAAAACAATGCACCACGGTCGTGGTACTGTAGAACGGCCGTGTTGGGTCCATTTTAGCACGGTCGTGGCAGCTAGCACGGTCATTCTAGGGCATTATTGCTTCTAGTGACATTTCTGCAAAATTCGGGATAGAAGTGTACTATTCTATTTTTTATTATTTATTGGTAACTCCAAATGAGCTCAAATTTTAACGGAATCTTTGTACTCAATTATACACAATATGTAAATTTCTCATAATTTTTGGAGAAAGTTTGATCTCTGAAATACACGAATTACAGAAACCTTTTTATGACAAAAACATCTGTTGAAATAAGAAAAAGTTAAGTGAGGGGTCAAAGTGCAATTGACCCAAGCATCTCAATTGCTCTATATGGTCAACCTAATACCCTAGAAGCTCTAATAATTCTCAATTCATTCTAGAGAAATAAAATCTTAGAGAGAGGGGGAGAGTTAGGGCTTGAGAGGAAAAGTGGTGGAATTGCTGAATTAGGGTTTCTCTATCCAAGATATGATGAAATCAAGTAAGTTTAGCTTCTTTGCATAGACTTTCATGGTGAATCTTCTCTCACATGTCAAGATTCCATCCCTCCTCTGATTTGATCTGAAATGGTATCAAAATTTCCCCTTTTCTCACTCTTTCTTCATAATTCCTCATTTTTCGGGTTTCCGAGTTGAAAGGAAGAAGAATTGGGTGAATTGTTAGGCATTTGATATGGATTTGAGATTTTTAGATATGTGATACGTTTTTAAGGTGTTTTCACTCCTTAGGGTGAGTGGGAACTTCCTTTAAACTGTATATTGCATGAAATTTGGTTAATTCATCCAAAATCTTCAATTGCTCAGTATGCTACAAACAAACCCTAAATTCTCCTTTTGATTTACTTTTTCTAAATGATATGAAATGGATTCTTCTTCTGTTTTGATGAATTTCAGATGATAAAATCATATAAGAAATGGATACAATCCATCTTAATCAGAATTCCTTAAGTAATTACAGAGGTTATAAGAGTAAACTGAAATTTAGGATTTTCGGCTAAGATTGAAATTGTTGTATAATTAAATAGAGAATTTTGTCTATCTGAATCTCATTGATTACGAATGATTGTTTATCTGAATGCGTAGTGCATACATGTCAAATACTATCTTGGATTTTGTGAGATATGAATAGTGTTTTCTTGATATCTCGGTAGAAAGGGTTGAAAACCCTAGATGAGTGAAAAGTTGGAAATTTTTGAATAGATATTATGAAATCCATTTGAAGTGTTTATCTTGACATCTTAGAATTTATTTATACAATGTTATTCTTGATGCATGATATCTCGGTGAATGGCATGGAAACCTAAATTTAGCACAATTCTAAGGTTTCATACATATATTGATTGTATATAATTTATTGAAAGCAGTCTTTATTCAATGAATGTTTATATCGTATGAAATCCTTATGAGATCCATGTGATAAGTGAATGAGGCAAATGAAACCCTAAGGATAGGGTGTTGACATGTGATAAGTGAATGAGGCAAATGAAACCCTAAGGATTGGGTGTTGCCATGTGATAAGTGAATGAGGTAAATGTAACCCTAAGGATAGGGTGTTCAATGAATCAAGTAATTGTGATATCAAAGTTCTCAGTATGAGATGTGGAGATGCTTAACAGTTCAATTGCATGATTTTCATGTTTGAAGTGCCAAGTTGACATGTATTTTGTTTATTTAAGAATTTTAGTCTGCATGCATGTATAGTATGTTGATTACTCAGTATATTATAGTGTTTTGAATATACTGCTCTGCTAAGTTTAGAATGATATACATGTTGTATTATAACTTCAAATAAATAGACGTGACACCATAGAGATACAGAGTTAAGTATGAGTAAGAGAAAGGTACAATGTAGAAAGAGTTTTCTAGGAATAATAAAATAATAGACTTAAGAGCCCTGAACACCGTATAATCCCTATGTGAGGCCTGCACCTTAGGCAGGAAACGACCTACCCTGGTGGTACGTCTGTTATACAAGGTTCGGAATGCACCCATAGAGCGTGCGGGGAGACGAAGCCCTTGATGAAGTCTCCTAAGAAAAAATAGGTTACCCAACATGAACCGGATGTCCCCGTGGTAACCCAGAGGCCCAGATAGTGTCTCAGACCCTCCGCCTGTGTACTCAACCTAGAGGAGAAATCCGGTTTATAGCACCATAGGAGTGATGAGGCCAGAGAGCCAGTTTTCCTATAGCAGACAAGGACAACAATCAGACTTAGCATTTTTTGGGTGTTTCTGCTAAGTCTTGTATGGTGTGATCGTAGTGCACGACGAGTCTCATATGTAGAGTACACTACATATGATCAGGACATAAGATAAAATATGATCATATAGGTTTATAGAGTTTGTTATAAGTAAAAAGAGTTAAGAAAGATTTGAATACAGATTCGTAGTAGTTGTTCTTTAAATGCAATATTTACATTCTCTGTTATTTTAACTATATTGTTTTAGATCTGCTCAATGTAGTAATCACTGTTGTTATAATTGATATCAGTTGCTCAAAGATATAATTGTAATCATATCAGTGCTTTAGACTGTTTCTTTGAATTTTTCATTCACTGAGCGAGTAGGCTCACCCCTCTACTAAAAAATTTTAGGGAAACCACATGGACTTAAAGAAGGTCAAATCATCAGATTAGATCTACCTCATGAGTTAAGTATGAGATTAGTTAAGTTCAGTCGGTCCCTGTCACTCTTGGTCCTTGTATAGATGTGAGAGAATTATAAATGATGTTTTGTATCTTTGTTTCCTTGAGAAGAGAGAATGTATCTAATTAACATGTCGTATGTACAAGGAAGTGTGAGAAATAGAATGAATATATGAATGTGTATCATTAATGTTCAGATCATATTAGAGTAATAATAGTTTAATTCTCTTGTAAAGTTTGTTTATGTGAATGAATGTGAGAAAACAAAGAGTTTGAAATTAAAGGAAAAAGTCTGGAGTGAACTTTGCATTAAGTGTAATCCTCATAGTCATGCCCTAATCTCATGATTAGTGGAAATCTTGGGATGTGGGTGTAACAGCTTGGTATCAGAGCTTAGGCTGTGTTGTCAGGGACCATTAGGATATAAAGTTAGAGTCATAAGTGTGGTATTAGGAGTTGATGTGCTAATAGCTCTGGGAAGTCTGGGTATTTGGATGCCCTGGCCAGGTATATGAATACTTAGATTGACCAGTATCAAGCAACTATGTCTATTTTTCTCTGGATGCCCTGGCCAGGTATGCAGAGGAAGGATAGGCTAGAGAGAAACCCTAGAAATATTAGGGTTAGGAGACCGAAAGTAATGAAGAAATAAGATCTGAAAGATATAATGTGCTACAAATTTTGCTTTATATTGCTTTTTTTATTGGAGATCAATAGAAATGCTCTTATATGTATGAATTTAGATTATCAGTTTGTAAAATATATACGATTCTTTTATATTCTTGTGTTTCGTGAAGTGATTTGGTTATTGTTTTTATTCTTTGTATTAAGTAGACCAGAAGTTGTGTTTAAATGAGTTTGCCCTAAGTGGATATTCTTTCCACATGTTTGAGATTAATAGGAGTTGGTTAATCCTGAGTAGTTCTTGGCTTCAAAACTACAAGTTCAGCATGGTCCAGCTAGTAGGATGCATTACTGGGATCTAATGACTCCTATTAACAGTATAGTATGAATAGACTCTAGATAAATTAGACACACATCATAGTGAGAATGCACATACACTAAGATGTTGAAACATATGGGAAAGATTAGAATAGCTAAGAATCAATTAGAACTGATATCTAAAATCCAACTTTGGGGCCTCTTATGAGAAACCCTTAATTGAGAATAAAGGAACTCGATGTAAGGTTCAGATTAAGTTTAATGATTAGTATTATATGAACTCTAAATATGAAGTGTGCAAAAGATATGAGAAAAGTATGTAAGTACCAAGATAGTAAGAATCAATCATGAGGAATGGACTATATAACCGAGTACAATGTTTTTATGTACTCCAAAGCAAAGGAAAAATAGAAGAAAAAAGTTAAGTATACGATAAGTAAATATAAGTGAAGAGTCTTCAGAAGAGTTAAAGTAAAGAGAATTAGATGAACATGTAAATCATAAGACTAGAACAAAAAACTTAGTCGAAACAAAGAGGAATGTAAAAATGATGATATTGATTAAGGAATGAAGGTTATGATATAATTGAGAGCAAGGAATGTATACCTTTATTGTGAAGTTAATACATTCATCCTTACTACCTTTGGATTCCAAGTCTTTATAGAACAACAAACTAGTTTCTAAAAGAAGAACAAAAGTGTAGCTTAACCAATGAATAAGTCATACAAGGGTAGACTTTATTCAGGAGGGAAAAACTTGATTGAAGGAGATACTAAGTTTGACCCATGCATGAGTCGTTTGATTTAAAATAAAGAATATGTAATGTATTAAACATCAAGTGAAACTAGTATGGAGATTATTGATTTAGAATTTCAACTTCACATTAGTAGAAGGATAAAAAGAAATATTTCCAACATGGTATACATGATCATACACATGAATAAGCAACATGGTCAGAAGATAAAATTAGAAGGTAAAGATGACAAGTGGAAGAGTAGTATATGGTAAGAGTATTATGGAAAGTAAGGAAGGGTTTGAAACATGATTGAGTAATATAGATTATAAAAGAAAGAGATTGTGAGATTCAAGCAAGTGCTAATTAGTCAAGTATCCCTATTGATAACTAATTAAACCTACATACGAGAAATTTATTAAGGGAATGTTTGAATATAAGAATTCTAAGTCTCAGAATCATCTTCGCTTTCATATCTTCTTTAATGAGAGCAATGTGGGATGAAGTGATAAGGAATGAATCATATATGATGTATAACCACCATGGTAGAGACATCTAGTGAATGTAATAATGACACACAATATGATGATGAAACCCTAGCAGGGTAAATTGTGAATGTAATCTATCGGAATGGCCAAGTAAGAGAAAGGAACTTCAATTGATAAGATAAGGAAGACTTTAGTAAAACTTGTGAGATACAAAGTTTGAATTTCAAATTCAGGGAGCAAAGTTACACCACAATAACATCATGTTACTTATAAGGACAAAACCCTAGAATGTTTAGAGTTGTAGTAGTTCAAGGGATATCACTAGTGATTTAACCTTGAATACTAGCATCTCTATAAAACAAGATTATGAGATTTGCCCTATGAGAAGTAAACTAGCACTGATAGTAATCCAGGGTTTAACGGTAGCTAATCTGAAAGGTAGATAAACAATATGGAAATGATTCAGAGCAAAGGATAAGAAATAGGTTTGAAATAGAAGAGGTGTGTTTTGAACAAAAGAAGAAATACAATATGAGTGAAGTGCGATATGAAATAAATTCTTGCAAGGATAGCAAGAAAGATGAATAATCTATTTGTACCTTGTATGTTTCAATTTTAGAGATGTTTAATCTACATGATTAAAATAAGAAGGATAAGTAGCAAAAATTAAGTAGTAATGAATGAGGAGAGAGATAAGAGAAAACAATGGCTTTTAGTAATATCTGAATTTGTTTTTAGAAGTAAATGTGTTGAAGGTATACTAAGGGATGTAAATTTGTTTTACATATGATTTCAATTGTACATGCGCAAGCAATATATTAATTAAAGGTGTCCGATAGTTGTGGTCATTCATACCAGTAATCCATCTTAGTATTGTACAATTGTGGTATGGTGATATGGGTTGAATGATGATGGAATAAATGGAGGGCTACCCTTAATAAGGTAGTCTTACCTATTCACTCATATGAATAGAAGGGATGATAACCATATTGTATTGATATGTAACCCTAATGAGGTATAGCTTATTATACCTAGATTTAATATAACTAAGTGATGGTAATTGGGTATGAATAGTCCTTGAATGACTAATACAATTATGGAGTACTCTGTTACTATTGTTGAAACCCTAGTATGCTATAATCTGATGGGTACACCTTGAATTATGTGCGAGTTCATACTTGAGAATAGTATGGAATGTGATGGCAATGCTTCACCTTATGCATCCATGATCCAATGGGGATGTTGTGAGTAGTATTTTACAATTGTTGTTGAATCTAGTCTTCCAACTCAAGACTGTTTTGTTATTTAAGTAGCCCAATAGTAAAATTCAAAACAACATGGTGAACTCTCTTTTGAGGTTTAGAGGTAATACCGAATAATAGTACATATTGAGCCATATGAATTGAGATAGTTGGATCAGATTATCAATGTTGAGGTAATACCTCAAAGAGTATGAAAATATTGAAATGGTTGTTTATCTCTCTATCCTATGATTGACTATGGCATAGAGAATTTGTTTGAGTAGTCATGATTTAACATGTTGTGATAAGAAAAGAAATAAAGGACTTAATGTTGAAAATTGCATTCAAGTACGAAATACAAGAATATAATGACGTAAGATTTCATAAGCTTAAAATCAACCTTGAAAGTACTTTTCTTGCATGTTTATGTTTCGGGGATGAAACCTTTTTAGGGGGGGGGAGAATTGTTATGACCGTATCTGAGCTTAATCAAAAAGTTAGGTTTTATGTGGATGATTACATGCTTTAATAGATTGATAATTACTTAAACATGATTAATGATGATATCTTAATCATGATATGTTAAACCTAATGAGAAGCCCAAGTATGCTATCACTTTGTATAATTAGGGTTTGAGAAAACAAAAACCCTAGTCGGATGAAATTAGGGTTTTCACCAAATAGGCCCATCTTTGAGAGGAATGAGAGAGGTATGCAAAGGAGAATGAAAATGGTAGTTGAAGGCTAGGATAGAACGGTCTTGGTGGGTAGCACGGCTGTGGTGGGTCGTTGGTGGCATGGGCATTCTAGGCCACACGGCCGTTTTGAAAGAATTGAACTATTAATCAACTTTTATACTAAAATCTGATGAAAACAATGCACCACAGCCATGGTATTGTAGCACGGCCATGCTGGGTCCATTTTAGCACAGTCGTGGATGCTAACACGGCCGTTCTGGGGCATTATTGCTTCAAGTGACATTTCTATAAAATTCGGGATAGTAGTGTACTATTATATTTGTATTTATTTATTGGTATCTTTAAACGCGCTAAAATTTTAACTGAATATTTGTAACCCAATTATACACAACATGTAAAATTATGATAATTTTTGGAGAAGGTTTGATCTCTGAAATAGACAAATTACAGAAACCTTTTTATGACAGAAAAATCTGCTGAAATAAGAAAAAGTTAAGTGAGGGGTCAAAGTGCAGTTGACCCAAGCAGCTCAATTTCTCTATATGGTCAAGCTAACACCCTAGAAGATCTCATAATTTGCAATTCATTCCAGAGAAATGAAATCTTAGAGAGAGAGGGAGAGTTAGGGCTTGAGAGGAGAAAGTGGTGGAATTGCTGAATTAGGGTTTCTCTATCTGAGATATGATGAAATCAAGTAAGTTTAGCTTCTTTGCATAGCCTTTCATGATGAATCTTCTCTCACATGTCAAGATTCTGTCCCTCCTCTAATTTGATCTGAAATGGTATCCAAATTTCTCCTTTTCTCTCTCTTTCTTCATAATTCCTCATTTTTAGGGTTTTCGAGTTGAAATGAAGAAGAATTGGGTGAATTGCTAGGGATTTGATATTAATTCGAGATTTTCAGATATGAGATACGTTTTTAAGGTGTTTTCACACCTTAGGGTGAGTGGGAACTTCCCTTAAATAGTATATTGCACGAAATTTGGTTAATTCATCCAAAATCTTCAATTGCTCAGTATGTGACAAACAAACCCTAAATTATCCTTTTGATCTACATTTTGTAAAATGATATGAAATGGATTCTTTTTCTATTTTGATGAATTTTAGATGATAAAATTATATAAGAAATGGATACAATCCATCTTAATGAGAATTCCTTAAGTAATTATAGAGGTTATAAGAGTAAACTGAAATTTCGGATTTTCGACTATGATTGAAATTGTTGTATAATTAAACAGAGAAATTTGTCTATCTAAATATCATTGATTACGAATGATTGTTTATTTGAATGCATAGTACATACATGTTAGATACTATCTTGGATTTCATGTGATGTGAATAGTGTTTTCTTGATATCTCAGTAGAAAGGGTTGAAACCCTAGATGAGTGAAAAGTTGGAAATTTGCGAATAGATATTATGAAATCCATTTGAAGTGTTTATCTTGACATCTTAGAAATTATTTATACAATGTTATTCTTGATGCATGATATCTCAGTAAATGGCATGGAAACCTAAATTCATCTCATTTCGAAGGTTTCATACATATATTGATTGTATATGATTTGTTGAAAGCAGTTTTTATTCAGTGAATGTTTATACCGTATGAAATCCTTTTGAGAGCCATTTGATAAGTGAATGAGGCAAATGAAACCCTAATGATAGGGTGTTGCCATGTGATAAGTGATTGAGGCAAATGAAACCCTAAGGATAGGGTGTTTCCATGTGATAAGTGAATGAGGTAAATGTAACCCTAAGGATAGGGTGTTCAATGAATCAAGTAATTACAATATCAAAGTTTTCAGTATGAGATGTGGTGATGCTTAATAGTTCAATTGCATGATTTTAGTGTATGAAGTGGCAAGTTGACATTTATTATGTTTATTTACGAATTTTAGTATGTCTGCATGTATAGTATGTTGATTACTCAGTATATTATAGTGTTTTGAATATACTGCTTTGCCAAGTTCAGAATGATATACATGTTGTATTATAACTTCAAATAAATAGATGTGACAGCACAGAGATACTAGAGTCAAGTATGAGTAAGAGAAAGGTGCAATGTAGAAAGAGTTTTCTAGGAATAATAAAATAATAGACTTAAGAACACTGAACACCGTAGAATCCCTATGAGAGGTATGCACCTTAGGGATGAAACGACCTACCCTGGCGGTGCGTCCAGTATATGGGGGTCGGAATGCACCCATAGAGCGTGTAGAGAGATGAAGCCCTTGAGGAAGTATCCTCAGAAAAAATAGGTTACCCAACACAAACTAGACGTCCTAGTAGTAACCCAGAGGACCACAGAGCATCTCAGGCCCTCCGCCTGTGTACTCAGCCTAGAGGAGGAGTCCAATTTATGGCACCATAGGAGTGTCAAGGCCAGAGAGCCAGTTTTCCTATAGCATACCAGGACAACAATCAAACTTAGCATTTCCTGTGTGTTTCCGCTAAGTCGTGTACGGTGTAATTGTAGTGCACAATGAGTCTCATATGTAGAGTACACTGCATATGATCAGGGCATAAGCTAAAATATGATCATATAGGTTTAAAGAGTTTATTCTAAGTAAAAAGAGTTAAGAAAGATTTGAATACAGTTTTGTAGTAGTTGTTCTGTAAATGCAATATTTACATTCTCTATTATTTTAACTATATTGTTTTAGATCTACTCAATGTAGTGTCACTGTTGTTATAATTGATATCAGTTGCTCAAAGATATAATTGTAATCATATCAGTGCTTTAGACTGCTTCTTTGAAGTTTTCATTCACTGAGCGAGTAGGCTCACCCCTCTACTCAAATTTTTTAGGGAAACCACATGGACTTGAAGAAGGTAAAAGCGTCAAAGTAGATCTACCTCATGAGTTAAGTGTGAGATTAGTTAATTTCAGCCGGTCCCTGTCACTCTAAGTCCTTATATAGATGTGAGAGAATTATAAATGATGTTTTGTATCTTTGTTTCCTTGATAAGAGACAATGTATCTGATTAACATGTCATATGTACATGGAAGTGTGAGAAACATAATGAATATATGAATGTGTATCGTTAATGTTGAGATCATATTAGAGTAATAATAGTTTAATTCTCTTGTAAAGTTTGTTTATGTGAATGAATGCGAGAAAACAAAGAGTTTGAAATAAAAGGAAAAAGTCGGGAGTGAACTTTGTATTAAGTGTAATCCTCGTAGTCTTCAAATTGCACTTAAGCTATTGGTTTTTTATTGATATAATTTGAAGGTCTAGCTTATCTTGTGAGAAATTTTGAAGCTTTATTCACCCCCCCTCTAGATCCCTAGATCCAACAAGTGGTATTAGAGCCAATGATCTTCTCCAACAATCTCCCATAAGATGAGAAGATGGGTGACAACCTACTAGGCTCACTCAACCTAGAGTTAGGCTTTTCCATGCGTCCTATGGTCTTCGACAACACCGAATTCCTCTATTGGAAGAGGCATATTCAATTATACATTCAAGGCATGAACTTTGATATGTTGAAGGTGATGGCCACACCATTCAAGGAGCCAACAGGAGTTGTTTCAATATGGAATGAAGCTACACTAAAAGAAGCTTAGCTCAATGCTAAAGCCATAAGCATCCTCTATGCAACCCTTACCCCAACGGAGTTCAACCGCATCTCATCTTGGGACACCTCCTTTGAGATTTAGGATAAATTGTGCATCATCTATTAGGGCACAAAGTAATTCAAGGAGGCTAAGATATACATGTTGAACAACCTTCTAGAGAACTTCAAGACTGGAAAGAAAGAAGGGATTACGGAGATGTACTCTAGGCTCAATGTGATTATAAATGTCCTAGATGCTTTGGGTAACACTTTGGATAGAGGTGTAATCAACTCCAAGATCTTGAGTACTCTACCAAAGATATGGGAGTCAAATGTGACATCCATTGAACAAGTGAGGAGCCTTGGTGACATACCAACTGAAGTGCTCATTGGCAACCTCAAAGCTCATGAGCCAAGGCTTGATAAGAAAGAAGAAGAAGCCAAGCAAGAAGAGAAGGAAGACAAGAAGATCAAAGATAGTGCTTTCAAAGCACAAGTGTAGGTGTTCATCCTTCAAAAACAACTTTCTCATCAAACATCTCACTCCTCCTCCAGTGAAGATGATGGCCCTAGTGAGGATGAAGCCAACTACACCAAGGGAAAGCACTTAAAGTGAAAGAAATCCTCCTCCTCTGCTCATAGATTCTATAAGTGTGGACAAAAGGGACACTACAAGAGTGAATGTCCCAAGTCAAAAAAGTCACACCACAAGGGTATCTCCAAGAAGGAGGATGAGTACAAGAAGGATAGCAAGTAAAAGAGGAAGGATAAGAAGAAGAAAAGACACAAGAATGTAGCTCATGCAGCTTGGGAGGAATCATCCTCAAGTGGATTTAGCTCCAAAGAAGATGGATAGTGCCACCTTGCACTCATGGCCTCTACTAGTGAATAAATTAGTGAGTTAAGTGAGGAAAAAGGTAGATGGATTGTTTATAGTGGTTGCACTAAGAATATGATAGGTGATATATGTTGACCTAGGTGTCGCACATTGCCCATATTTTGATAATGACTTAACCATCCCATTCATATGTATCTAACAAATCTATTTGAGATCATTGCAGATATTAGATACAATAAAAGAATCTCTTTTATCTCCAAAGCTACTCTTCCGGCACATGCAAAACATGTGACTTTTAACCGCTTTGTAATATAGCCCTTAGAGGCTTAGAACATTTTATGTAATCACTCATAATCATGTTTTGCATTGTATCTAAGATGGATAAAATGATTGGGACTCAAAAATCCATCGTTTGTACAGTTTATGAAAATTCCAAAATACCCTTAACAGGGATTTTGTCGGCCGAATTCCAAACTCGGCCGATCCATATATTCTGGAATTTTCTGGGCTGTCGGCCGAGTTTCCAACTCAGCCGATCCCTGTTCGGTCGAGTTTCAATGGTAGGAAACTCGGCCGATCCACTGATCAGTCAAGTCTAAAGGTCGACCGATCGGTCGAGTTTCCCCATGGAAACTCGGCCGACAGTCTATCTCTCAGACTTGTCGCCTAGTGTGTCGGCCGAATTGCCTTTAATGAAACTCGGCCGATCGGATTGTACTGGAATGCAGAAAAAGCAATTCCAACCGTTGGAGGAGTAGGTGGGACTCAAAATAGATCCGTTGCAAGTTGTAAAACGGCTAGTTTGTGCCACTTAACTCTCCCAACCTCAAAGGGACACCCTCAACTATAAATAGGACCTCTTGGACTTCATTCCAAGGCTGCTCATTCACATATGCTTGGTCCTAGCCTTAGTTGAGTGGTTTCTAATCCTTTGATCCCCTTTCTCTCTCTACCTTCAAAGCAAATTCGTGAGTATGAGTGAGTTAGGATCCCATGTATGAGAGCTATCATTTGTAATCTTGAAAAGCTCTCCTTTCCACTTCTCCCATCTCCATTCTCTATGAAGATTGATTGAAGTTTCTTCTCTGAGTAAAAGAGAAGAAGGTTGTTGTTCTTCCCCAAGTGAAGGAGAAGAAGGCTAGCTGCTCCAGGCCTCCAAGTGAAGGAGGAAGGTGCTAAAGCTCTCCAAGTGAAGGAGAGGTGCAAGGCAAAGCTCAAGCAAGATAGGTAAATCCTGCAAGGCCGAAGACTAGAGCAAGAGTGGGTAATTCCTTTGAAGAAGGTGGAAGACTACTTGCTTGGTGGGTAAGTCCTTGGTGAGGTAGAAGATCTTGGCTTGATATATAAGTCCTTGGATGGTTGGTAGTTGTAGCTTGTAATCTTATTGTGTGATATATATAAGAGAACCAAGTTACAAATCCTAGAGCATAACCAACTCTAGGTAGTGGACTGACATTGCTCCTAAGTTTAGGACATGGAACCACTCTAAACCACCTGTCCAAGTGCATGCTTTCCTTGTCTCTTATCCTTGCTTTGTATGCTAGTTTAGGACATCAAATTGCTGTTTTGAATTAAGTTCTGCACTTAATATAATTTGGTGGTCTAATCACTTTTGTGAAGTTTGTGAAGCTCTATTCAACCCCCCCTTCTAGAGCCCATTGATCCAACAAGTGGTATCAGAGCAGGTCTTCTCCAAGCTACTTCAACAAGTAGGAGAAGATGGGCGATTCAGCTCTTGGGTCACTCAATCTTGAAGGAAGCTTCTCCATGAGACCCCCGGTCTTCGACGGCACAAACTTCCTATATTGGAAGAGAAGGATGCAATTCTACATCCAAGGCGTGAGCTACGAGATGTGGAAGATAGTCCATCTCAAGTATGAAGAGCCGAAGGGGAACATCACCACGTGGACGGAAGATGAGATGAAGCGTGCTCAACTCAATGCTAAAGCTGTGAGCATCATCTATGCCGCCCTTTCACCATCGGAGTTCAACCGCATCTCTTCTTGGGACACGGCGCATGAGATTTGGCATAAGTTGTGTGTCTCCTATGAAGGGACGGAGCAAGTCAAGGAGGCCAAGGTCTATATGCTCGGCGGCCTACTTGAGAACTTCAAGATGGGGAAGAATGAAAGAGTTGCGGACATGTACACAAGGTTGAATGTCATCTTGAACAGTCTTGCAGCCCTTGGGAGTGTCATGGATAGAGGTACCATCAATGCAAAGATCTTGAGATCTCTTCCAAAGAGATGGGAGCCAAAGGTCACTTCAATTGAAGAAGTCTACAAGCTGAGCGAGTTGTCAACCGAGGAGCTGGTTGGTAATCTCCAAGCACATGAACCAAGGCTTGACAAGCAAGAGGAAGAGGAGAAAAGAGAAGAGAAGGAGTCCAAGAAGATGAAGGACACAGCCTTCAAAGCTCAAGTTGAAGAAATGATGCGGAAACAACAACTTGCCATGAAGTCTCCCTGCCCTTCCTCAAGCGAAGATGAAGGTGCAAATGATCATGAAGCCAACTATTCAAAAGGAAGACACTTCAAGGGCAAGCCATCATCCTCCACTCCTAGATGCTACGAGTGTGGTCAAAAGGGCCACTACAAGAATGACTGCCCAAAAGCCAAGAAGGGCTGTCATAAGAGCAGCCACAAGAAGGATGACAAATACAAAAGAGAAGCCAAGTACAAGAAGAAGAACAAGAAGGAGAGAAGACCCAAAGATGCAGCTCATGCGGCATGGGAGGAGTCCTCTACTTCAAGTTCCTCAAGCTCCGAGGATGGTGAATGTCACCTTGCACTCATGGCTTCTACTAGTGAAGAAGTAATTGAGGTAAGTGAGGTAAGCAAGGTAAGTGATGAAAGTTTACTTGATTTATCTAAGGAAACCCTCATTGAAATGCTTAATGATTGTCAATCATCTTTTGCTAAATGTAAAGCTAAAAGAAAAAGATTAGGAAAGATAGTTGATGATCTCTATGCCAAGATTGACATTCTAGATCAAAATGAGAAATTACATCTTGATAGCATAGATTCTTTACAAGGGCAATTTCTAGACCTTGAACTTCAATATAATGGAGTAGAGGTTGAGAATGGTACTTATCTTAAAACTATTGAAAATCTTAAGATAGAGAACCAAAATTGCCTAGATGAGCTAGATGTTCTAAAAACTGAAAATGTTGAACTTAAGCTTATTGATGATGCTAGGAGAGATGAAGTGTATGCTTATCAAAGAGAAATTGTTGTCCTTAAATCTGAAAATGCTAAACTTCTTGCACAAACCAATGATTTATCTTCTAGACCTATCTTGCCTAGAAATGAAGTTGCAAACTTAACTCTTGAAAAAGACTCTCTTCTTACTAAAGCCCTCTGTCTTGAGGCCGACCTTTTGCATGCTAGAGAAGATCTTGCTAGTTTATCTACTACCATTACAAATCTTAGTAATGATAATGCTAAATTAAGATCTACTTTGCAAAGGTTTCTTTCGGGTAAGAAGTCTCTAAATGATGTTCTAGAGCACTCTACCAAACAAGTTGGTACTAGTGGTCTAGGATACAATGCGACTACTCCAAAAGGTAAGAAGAAGAAGAAGGGTAAGAAAAAGAGTGTGGAAACTCCAATTTTCAATGGAGAGTCTTCCGGCTCTAAAAACCCCATGGTATGTATGCATTGCAAATGTGATGATCATTATTCTACCTATTGTCCTTACAAGCCTAAGGGGACCAACCCAAATATGAAATGGGTCCCCAAGCTAACCCCGGACCCCAAAGTTTGAGTTGGGTTCCGACATTCTCTTTTCTTGCAGGTCACAAAGAAATGGATTGTTGATAGTGGCTGCTCTAAGCACATGACTGGAGAAATCAGCCATTTCAACAAAATTGTGAAGAAGAAAGAGGGATCGGTAACCTTTGGGGACAACAAAAAGGGTAAGGTTATAGGTGAGGGTGATGTAGGTAATGATTTGTGCATTAAAAATGTTTTGCTTGTTGATGGCCTACATCACAACTTAATTAGTGTTAGCCAATTATGTGATAATGGTTATCTTGTGCTCTTTACTTCCTTAGAATGCTTGCTTCTAGATTCCCTGTCCTATAATGTCATATATAAGGGAACTAGAAATGGTAATCTATATGTGATTGTTCTTGATGCTTTAAAGCCCATACTGAATAGATGCTTAGTCGTGGATAAAAACGATCTTTCGCTTTGGCATCGACGTTTGGGTCATGTGAACTTGCATCAAATGAAGAAACTGAACAAAAAGGACTTGGTTCGAGGACTTCCCAAATTGGATTTTGAAAAGGATGAGGAATGTCAACCTTGTACTCAAGGGAAACAAACCAAATCCTCCTTCAAATCCAAAGGAGTCATGAGTATCAAGAGAGTTCTAGAGCTTCTTCATATTGATCTCTTCGGACCTATGAGAACACAAACGCTTCGCGGCTCCAAGTATTGTCTTGTTATTGTCGATGATTTTTCTAGATTTACTTGGACTTTCTTTCTCGTTTCTAAAAGTGATACACTCGATGTTTTCTCGAGCTTTTGTAAACGAGTTGAAAACGAAGCTTCTTGTCATGTTGTTTCCATCCGTAGTGATCATGGGGGAGAGTTTGAAAATGATCTTTTTGAATGTTTTTGTGAAAAATCGGGTTATTCGCACAATTTCTCTTCTCCTCGCAAACCCCAACAAAATGGAGTTGTTGAGAGGAAGAATAGATCGCTGCAAGAGATGGCTAGAACCATGCTTCTTGAGTACGACACTCCTAAGAAGTTTTGGGCTGAAGCCGTTAGCACCTCATGTTTTGTGCAAAACCGAGTTTTCACTCATCCGACTTTTAAGAAAACCCCCTATGAACTATGGCGTGGTAGGAAGCCGTCAATTGATTTCTTTCATGTGTTTGGATGTCCGTGTTTTGTTTTGAACACCAAGGACTCTCTCGACAAGTTTGATCCGAAATCCTACAAGGCTTTCTTCCTAGGCTATAGCACTACTAGCAGGGCTTTTAGAGTGTTTAACATTGAACTATCTAAAATAGAAGAATCTATAAATGTTAAATTTATTGAAACTAACCCTGGTATTGGCAAGCATTTGGGTGATGATGATGTTGCAGATGAAATCATTCCTATCTTAAAAGAGCTCAACATCAAATACAAAGGCAAGCATGTTGAAGAAGAAGAAAAAGAAGAAGAAAGGAAGGATCCCACTCCCCGCTTTGCAAAGAATCACCCCAAGGAGTTGATCATTGGCAACCCGTTTGAAAGAGTGAGGACACGAGCTGCACACAACAAAGAACAAGCAGACAGTGCCTTCATCTCTCAACTGGAGCCAAAGAACATCAAAGAGGCCCTTGGCGATGATGAGTGGATCCTTGCCATGCAAGAAGAGCTTGAGCAGTTCGAGAAGAACCGTGTGTGGACCTTAGTGCCAAGACCAAATGATAGAAAGATCATTGGTACCAAATGGGTCTACCGCAACAAGCTTGATGAGCAAGGAAAAGTGGTAAGGAACAAAGCAAGGTTGGTAGCACAAGGTTACAATCAACAAGAAGGTATTGATTTTGATGAAACCTATGCTCATGTTGCTAGATTAGAATCTATTCGTATGCTACTTGCCTTTGCTAGTTATAAAAATTTCTTGCTTTATCAAATGGATGTTAAAAGTGCGTTTTTAAATGGTACAATCGAGGAGGAAGTATATGTTGCTCAACCTCCAGGCTTTGAAAATGATAAGTTACCCAATCATGTATATTTCTTGCAAAAAGCTCTCTACGGACTCAAACAAGCACCTCGAGCTTGGTATGAGAAACTAAAGAACTTTTTGTTAGATAACGGGTATATCATGGGCAAAGTTGATTGTACTTTGTTTCTAAAACACACTTCTACCCATTTTCTCATAATTCAAATATATGTTGATGATATTATATTTGGCGGAACTGACCTTGATCTTTGCAAAGAGTTTGGTTCTCTTATGCAGAGTGAATTCGAGATGAGTATGATGGGTGAGCTGACCTTCTTCCTCGGCTTCCAAATCAAACAAACCAAGGAGGGTAACTTCATCAACCAAGGCAAATACACACTTGAACTTCTTAAACGCTTTGGGATGGAGAACATGAAGCCAATGGATACACCCATGTCAAACACTGCAAAACTTGACAAGGATGAAGAAGGTGAGAAGGTAGATGAGAAGCTCTATAGAGGTATGATCGGAAGTTTACTTTACTTAACTGCCTCTAGACCTGATATAATGTTTAGTGTTGGCTTGTGTGCTCGCTTTCAATCAAGCCCTAGGAAATCACATCTTGTTGTTGTCAAGAGGATTTTGAGGTACTTAGCCAAAACTCAAAATTTTGGACTGTGGTACCCTAAGTCAAGGGACTTTACTCTTGTAGCATATAGTGATGCTGACTACGCAGGTTGTTTGATTGATAGAAAGTGCACAAGTGGCACTTGCTTCCTCTTGGGACCATGCTTGGTGTCTTGGTTCTCCAAGAAACAGAGCACAGTGGCATTATCAACTACCGAAGCTGAATACATTGCAGCCGGAAGTTGTTGTGCCCAGGTCCTATGGATGAAGCAAATGCTCCAAGACTTTAACATTCATTTTGATGCTTCTCCTATTTTCTGTGATAACACTAGTGCAATAAATCTTTCTTATAATCCAATATTGCATAGTAGAGCTAAACACATAGAAGTTCGCCATCATTTTCTCCGTGATCACATTGTCAAAAAGGATATTTATATCACACATGTGGATACGGAAAATCAGTTGGCCGACATTTTCACTAAACCGCTTGCTAGAGAACAATTTAATTTTATTAGATCAAAATTGCTCATAATCTCTCTTGATGATGTCGACTTGCTCTCTAATTAGTTGGTTACATCACATGTGTGTTGCTCTTGCTTATAAATGCTTTGATTGATCAAAATGCTTGTTTTTTGATAAAATTTCTCTTGTTTCTATCTCTTCTTCGGGTTTTTTTTAAAATCAGGTTTTAATCGACAAATAGTACCCTATGATGATGGGAATGTGCCTAAATATGCTTAATATACAATCTAGTCCAACCAGAAAAATTGCATTCGGTCATTTGAGGCTAGGGCTAGATTTTAGGTTTTTTCCTCATCAGGGTTTCTGTCGGCCGAGTTTCCAACTCGGCCGATCGGTCGGGTACAGGGCACCTGTGCGCTCTGTCGGCCGAGTTTCCTTTCCTGAAACTCGACCGATCGGCGGCAGGTTGGTTTAATATATATAGGAATCGTACGACTTGCTCCCTCTCAACTAGAGCAAAGTCGACCGAACCCTAGACGCTCAGCCCTGACCCTTCCTCCCCTGGTGCTTCTCTCTCTCTCTCCGGCCGTTTTCGCCCCCAAATCGACCCGTTCGTTTGTTCTTGCTGCTCTTCGAGTGCCGCCTGCTCTCTCTCTCCGCGTGGATCGGCTCCATCTCCTCGTTCTCCTCTCCAATGAGGTCCCAACGCCAGAAACGTGCCGTTCCCGCCCCTGCTCCTGCGGTTCCTCTTGCGCCTAGGTATATGGTTTTTGATAATCTTTCTTTTGTTGACAATGCTGCTATTGCTCGCTACAAAGAGCTCCTTCCTCGCTCTCCCTTTCCTTTTCGAGCTCTTTATCAGCCCCATAGCTTTCACGCCGACCTTTTCGAAGCTTGTCAACTCTTTCGCACACATCATCTTGAAGCTCTTTGTATTGAGGATGCCTGTTTTCATAACCTAAAATACAGCTCCAAAGCCGTACGTCAATTCTACGCTAACTTGCGGTGGAATTACGACTCTTTGGTTCCCCCTTCGGACACCTCAATCGTTTTGACGTCTATGATTGCCGGCCAACCTTTCCATATTACTGAACGCTCGTTCAATCTCTATCTCAATGGCAATGTTGGCACGGCTTCGTGGATTACCGATTACCCTGCTTATCTTGATCTCTTGTATCCCGAGGACGTCTATAGGACCATTGAGGTTGACTTGACTGATATTCATAAGTTTCTCAAGCAACCCGATTTTCCTTATAGAAAGAAGGGCACTCTGCCATCTTCTGCCCTGTCCTCTCCTCGCCGTGTTTTGGCATTCGTTCTCAGTTGCAATGTCCATCCAAAGAAGAATCAAACGGACATCGCCGAGAATACGTCTATGATGATGTATCTTCTATTGAACAACCAAGGAGTCAAATGGGCTCGTTACATCCTTCACCATATGACTTGTTTTGACTCAGGAAAGAACACCAAGGGCACACATCTTCCATATCCTGCCCTAATTTGTGGTCTTTTCCAGCATGCCACTGGAAAATCTCTCTTTTCCGATTTTCTCTACCGCCCTGATCGTAAAGGAGTTTATATCAGTGAGACCACTCTTCAAAAGAGTGTCCCTACCTCTGGTGCATCATCTTCTTCTGCTCCACCTCCACCTCCATCATCATCTGCTGCACCTCCTCCTCCACCCTCCACAGCTGCACCACCTCCTCCTGAGCCATCTTTCCGACCTCCTCCGCAGCCGGCTTTTGCTGACTTCCATGTCTCCAATGAGGCCCTCATGGGGTACCTCATGCATCAGCAAGCCTACAACATGCAGGTCCAGCAACATCACCATCAGGATCTGTGCCACATCATGTCTTCCATGTCTTTGACTTGCCCTCAGCCCTACCCCACCTACGAGCCCTACCCCGGTGGTGACTACACATCTTTTGCGTATAGTCAGTTTTATCCTCCTCCACCCCCTTCTGCTTCCGCTGATCACTCTGCGGGTGGATACTCTCCTCCGGTTCTGGCGCTCCCAGGTGGCCGTTTTTCGGAGCTTCTGGCCCAATACACTTCTTCTGCTCCCCCTATTGAGGTTGCCTATGAGTTACATGCTCTAGGCATGTCTTGGGCCGAGCAGAGTGCGAGGTGGCCCGGGCGTGCTTTTGGTCCTCCAGACGAGGATATGGCTGACCAGGAGGATGCTGAGACTGATGCTGATGAGGCTACTGCGACGGATGCTGAAGACGAGGATGCGGATGATGATGTCGATGCTGAAGACGAGGCTACACCGGCTGCTGCTCCTCCTTCCGATGATGGAGATGAGGACTACCAGCCCGACGAGGACATGGAGGCTGCCGTTGATGACGTTGACATAGATTAGTGTAGCTTAGAGTTGATGTGTCTAGTTTAGTCTCGGATGACCACGATATATCTTTTTGGACTATGATTGTATTATTTACATTAGGCACATCATCTGAGTTGTACTATTGCTACTCCGTTTGTCCGTGTAGTTTTTGTCTTATGTTTTCTTTTGGAAACACTTTGTATGGCTTATCTTATAGTATGTTCCATATTTTGATGACTGACAGTTTTTTGCTTTCGTGCTTTATCTTGGTATTTATCTGTCTCTCTGTGTTTTGGTTGATTGAGTGTTTGGAGAAGACCTTGCTTTTATGCTCTTCTACCCCCCCCTGCCTTTTTGAGATGACAAAGGGGGAGAAAGACCTCAATCATATTGTTTTTATTGCTTGTATGGTTCTTTTCTTGTCTATAAACTGAAATGCATCTAGACTTGTTTAGAATCATATAATATCTATATATGCTATGGTTGCTTGTGTGTTAACTAACTATGCAGGAACGAGTAAGCATGAATTGAGGGGGAGCATTACAGATTGATCATATTTGCATCCCCTTGCAATTCCCTAAAGAAAAGGTATAATTTTCACATTCTTTTCAATATGTTGAGGAATGGTTTGTCATTGTCAAAAAGGGGGAGAATGTTGACCTAGGTGTCGCACATTGCCCATATTTTGATAATGACTTAACCATTCCATTCATATGTATCTAACAAATCTATTTGAGATCATTGCAGATATTAGATACAAGAAAAGAATCTCTTTTATCTCCAAAGCTACTCTTCCGGCACATGCAAAACATGTGACTTTTAACCGCTTTGTAATATAGCCCTTAGAGGCTTAGAACATTTTATGTAATCACTCATAATCATGTTTTGCATTGTATCTAAGATGGATAAAATGATTGGGACTCAAAAATCCATCGTTTGTACAGTTATGAAAATTCCAAAATACCCTTAACAGGGATTTTGTCGGCCGAATTCCAAACTCGGCCGATCCATATATTCTGGAATTTTCTGGGCTGTCGGCCGAGTTTCCAACTCAGCCGATCCCTGTTCGGTCGAGTTTCAATGGTAGGAAACTCGGCCGATCCACTGATCAGTCAAGTCTGAAGGTCGACCGATCGGTCGAGTTTCCCCATGGAAACTCGGCCGACAGTCTATCTCTCAGACTTGTCGCCTAGTGTGTCGGCCGAATTGCCTTTAATGAAACTCGGCCGATCGGACTGTACTGAAATGCAGAAAAAGCAATTCCAACCGTTGGAGGAGTAGGTGGGACTCAAAATAGATCCGTTGCAAGTTGTAAAACGGCTAGTTTGTGCCACTTAACTCTCCCAACCTCAAAGGGACACCCTCAACTATAAATAGGACCTCTTGGACTTCATTCCAAGGCTGCTCATTCACATATGCTTGGTCCTAGCCTTAGTTGAGTGGTTTCTAATCCTTTGAGCCCCTTTCTCTCTCTACCTTCAAAGCAAATTCGTGAGTATGAGTGAGTTAGGATCCCATGTATGAGAGCTATCATTTGTAATCTTGAAAAGCTCTCCTTTCCACTTCTCCCATCTCCATTCTCTATGAAGATTGATTGAAGTTTCTTCTCCGAGTAAAAGAGAAGAAGGTTGTTGTTCTTCCCCAAGTGAAGGAGAAGAAGGCTAGCTGCTCCAGGCCTCCAAGTGAAGGAGGAAGGTGCTAAAGCTCTCCAAGTGAAGGAGAGGTGCAAGGCAAAGCTCAAGCAAGATAGGTAAATCCTGCAAGGCCGAAGACTAGAGCAAGAGTGGGTAATTCCTTTGAAGAAGGTGGAAGACTACTTGCTTGGTGGGTAAGTCCTTGGTGAGGTAGAAGATCTTGGCTTGATATATAAGTCCTTGGATGGTTGGTAGTTGTAGCTTGTAATCTTATTGTGTGATATATATAAGAGAACCAAGTTACAAATCCTAGAGCCTAACCAACTCTAGGTAGTGGACTGACATTGCTCCTAAGTTTAGGACATGGAACCACTCTAAACCACATGTCCAAGTGCATGCTTTCCTTGTCTCTTATCCTTGCTTTGTATGCTAGTTTAGGACATCAAATTGCTGTTTTGAATTAAGTTCTGCACTTAATATAATTTGGTGGTCTAATCACTTTTGTGAAGTTTGTGAAGCTCTATTCAACCCCCCCCCTTCTAGAGCCCATTGATCCAACAATATAAGCCATTCAACAACTTCACCAAAAAAGAAAGGAGGTTCGGTTACCTTTGGGGACAATAAGAAAGGTAAGGTCAAAGGTGAGAGTGATGTAGGTGAATCCTTGGGTATCAAGATTGTTATTTTTCTAGATGGCCTACATCACAATTTAATTAGTGTAAGTCAATTATTTGATAATGGTTACCTTGTTCTATTTACTTCTTTTGAATGTTGGATTCTAAATTCCCTCACCTATCAAGTCATATATAAGGGAACTAGAAGTGGTAATATTTATGTAATTCTACTTGACTCTATTAAGCATGTTGTTGGTAGATGCCCAGTAGTCAATTTGAATGATATTTCTCTTTGGCATTGTCGGCTTGGTCATGTGAATATGCATCAGTTGAAGAAGTTGAGCAAAAAGGACTTGGTCAAGGGACATACCAAATTGGATTTTGAAAAGGATGAGGAATGCCAACCTTGTACCCATGAAAAGAAAAAAAAGTCCTCCTTCAAACCCAAAGGAGCCCTTAGTACCAAGAGATCTCTTGAACTTCTTCACATTGATCTATTTGGACCAATGAGAACTCAATCACTTCATGGTTCCAAGTATTGCCTTGTTATTGTTGATGATTTTTCTAGATATACTTGGACCTTCTTTCTTGTTTCCAAGAGTGATAAGCTTGATGTTTTCTTGAGTTTTGTAAATGAGTTGAGAATGAAGCTTCTTGTCAGATCATTTCTATCCATAGTGATCATGGAGGAGAATTTGAAAATGATCTTTTTGAACATTTTTGTCAAGAATCTGGATATGAACATAGCTTCACTTCACCTCAAACACCTCAACAAAATGGGTTTGTAGAGATGAAGAATATGTCACTATAGGAGATGGCTAGGACCATGCTTTTAGAGTATGACACTCCAACGAACTTTTTGGCTGAAGCTGTCAATACTTCATGTTTTGTGCAAAACTGGGTTTTTGTGCATCCTTCTTTAAAGAAAACCCCCTATGAGCTATGGCGTAGTAGGAAGCCTTCTATTGAGTACTTCCAAGTTTTCAGATGTCCTTGTTTTGTTTTGAATACAAAAGATTCTCTCAACAATTTTGATTCAAAATCCCAAGGCTTTCTTTCTTAGCTATAGGACTACTAGCAAGGCTTATAGAGTGTTTAATGTTGATCTTGCTAAAGTAGAAGAATCTATAAATGTTAAGTTTATTGAGATTAATCCATCTATTCCCAAAGATATTGTTCCAAATGATGATGTTGCAGGTGAGGAAATTCCTATTCTAAAAGAACACAACATCACCCAAAGGGGAAAAGAGGTGGTCACTTAAGAAGAAAAGAAAGATGAAGAGAAGAAGGATCCAACTCCCCTATTTGCAAAGAATCATCCAAAAGATATTATTTTATGTGATCCATTTGAGAGAGTGAAAATGCGGGGTGCATTCAACAAAGAACAAGCCAACATCATCTTCATACCACAACTAGATCCAAAGAATGTCAAGGAATCTCTTGGGGATGATGAATGGATCCTAGCTATGTAAGAAGAGTTGGAGCAATTTTAAAAGAACAAAGTATGAACCCTAGTGCCAAGACCAAGTGATAAAAAGATCATTGGCACCAAGTGGGTCTACCCTAACAAGCTAGATGAAAGTGGAAAACTGGTAAGGAACAAAGCAAGGTTAGTTGCTCAAGCCTACAATCAGTAGGAAGGTACATATTTTGATTAAACGTATGCACCTATAGCTAGACTTGAGTCCATTCGTATGTTGCTTGCTTTTACTAGTTATAAAAACTTTCTTCTATATCAAATGTATGTTAAAAGTGCATTTTTGAATGGTACAATTGAGGAGGAAGTGTATGTTGCACAACCCCCAGGCTTTGAACTTGATAGTTTACCTAACCATGTTTATTTGTTGCAAAAATCTCTCTATAGAGTCAAACAAGCACCTCGAGCTTGGAATGAGAAATTAAAGAACTTTTTGTTAGATCATGGGCAAAGTAGATTCTAATTTATTTCTAAAGCACACTTCTAATAATTTTCTTATAATTCTAAAATATGTTGATGATATCATTTTTGGTGGAACTAACCATGATCTTTGCAAAGAATTTAGTGATCTTATGTAGAGTGAATTTGAAATGAGTATGATGGGTGAGAACACATTCTTCCTTAGCTTTCAAATCAAGCAAACCAAATATGGGAACTTCATAAACCAAGGCAATTACACAAGTGAGTTACTAAATCACTTTGGGATGGAGAACACCAAGTCGATGGACACACCCATGTAAAATACTGCCAAACTTGATAAGGATGAAGAAGGTGATAAGGTAGATGAGAAGCTCTATAGAGGTATCATCGGAAGTTTACTTTACTTAACTGCCTCTAGACCTGATATAATGTTTAGTGTTGGCTTGTGTGCTCACTTTCAATCAAATCCTAAGAAATCACATCTTATAGTTTTCAAGAGGATTTTAAGGTACTTAGCCAAAACCTCCAATTTTGGTCTTTGGTATCCCAAGTCAAGGGTATTTACTCTTATGGCTTATAGTGATGCAAATTACATAGGGTGCTTGATTGATAGAAAGTTCACAAGTCGAACTTGATTTCTCCTAGGACAATGCTTGGCATCTTGATTCTCCAAAAATAGAGCACAGTGGCATTATCAACCACTGAGGCTGAATACATTACAGCTGGGATTTGTTGTGCCCAGGTCCTATGTATGAAGCAAATGCTCCAAGACTTTAACATTCATTTTGATGCTTCTCCTATCTATTGTGATAATACTAGTGCAACTAATTTGTCATATAATCCTACCTTTCATAGTATATCTAAGAATATAGAGGTTTGCCATCATTTTCTTGTTGATAACATTGCCAAAAAGGATGTTTATATCACGCATGTGGACACAGAAAAACAGTTGGCGGACATTTTCACTAAACCTCTAGCTAGAGAGCAATTTTATTAGATCTAAACTGCTCATAACTGCTTTGAATAAATCTAATATACCTTCTTTCTAGTGGTCATCAATTATATATGCTTTGCCTATGTTTTAACCACCATTTCTTGCTAATATGCTAAAATAAAATTTTATGTTCTTTTTGCCTTATTTTTCTCTTGTTTTTGGGTATTTTTCACAATCGCATATTTTATCACAACATAGTACCCAATGATGAGTGATATGTGCCTAAGTATGTTTGAAATGCAAAATGGACTTGAAAAATAAATTTAGTTAGCACTCATATGGCTACAAATTAGATTTTTTAATGTTGGGTCAGTTGGACCATAGGTCGAGTTGCAACTCGACCGATCGGAGGCCGAGAGATTTTTTAAAGAGCCTGTCGATCGAGTTTTCGAGTCATGAAACTTGATCGATGGCCAGGCTGGATCAAACATAAGTTAGGTTTGTCCTACTTTTCTCCCTCTCAACTAGAGAAAAATCGACTGATCCAAGCTCTATCTCCCTCAAGCTCTCAACCCTAGCCCCGAGCTAGAGCTGAGCATCGATCCAAAACCGGACCGGACCGAACCGAACCAGACCAGACCGCAGACTGGATTTCAAAAAATACATGGACCGCAGATCGGACCATTTCGAGGTAGGACCGGACTGAGACCGGACCGTTTTGTGCTAGGACCGGACTAGATCGGACCGTTTGGACCGTAATCAGTCTTTTTTACGTGATTTAACTTATTTAATTGTACAAAGTTGGTAATCTTAGTCACTTATAACAATTATATAACTTTAGTATCAAACATTTATACTAGTAGTGCTTATATATGTACTTTATTTGTAGTTATTATAGAATACACCTTCAAATATACATAAATTTTGTATAAAAGTCAGTCTGCGGTCCGGACCGGACCAGACCGGTTTTGGACCGGATCGGACCGAAGACCAAACTCATTGAAATTCCCAGACCGCGGACCGAACCGAACTCAAAATGATCGGGACCAGACAGACCAAATTGAGCAGTCTAGTCTGGTTTTACGGTCTAGACCATTATTTGCTCACCCCTACCCCGAGCTTCCTCTCCCTAGCCCTAGTTCGACCTAGATCGACCTCCCTTAACCTCTTTCCTATCAACCCAAGGTGTGTGGATGGGTTTCAGAGGTGTTTCTTTTGCTTTTTCTCTCTCCATCCTCTCCATTTCATCTTCATGGTGTCTAATAGGAGAATGAGGGCCGCCCCAACTTGAGCACCATCATCGTCTTCCAACTCGCATCTCATACCCTTTGATGACACCTTCTTTGTCTCCAATGAGGCTCTTAATAGGTACATGGACCTCCTTCCCAAGAATTTTTTTCCTTTCCGTGCCCTTTTTGAGACATCCCCACACAGACAAAGGGTCATTGATCAAGTGGTCGAGTTGCTTTACAATCATCATCTCTCCACATTATGTGTCGAACGCTTATGCTACAACAATTCCAAAACTAGCACAAAAGTCATTCATGAATTCTATGCTAACTTGCAATGGAATTATGACACACTCATACCACCACCCAATACACAAGTAGTCCTCACTTCCATGATCGTATGGAAGAAATTCCAAGTATCTGAGGATACCCTGAACATCTTATTTTCAGGTACTGAAGTGACCGACACCTAGAAGAAGGACTACCATGAGTTTTTTGACCTAGTTGAACCTGAGGCCTTCTTCAAGTAGTATGACCTTACTCTCCCTGATATTCATAAATTCTTAAAGAAGCCTCAATTCCCCTATAGGAAGAAGTGTACGCTTCCCTCCTCCACCTTAGATCTTAAGAACCGCATACTTGCCTTAGTTGTTAACTACAATATTCATCCCAAGAAAAATAAGACTAAAATTATAGAAAACACTATGATAATTATGTTCTATCTCTTGAACAATATAGGAGTCAAGTGGGAAACATATGTTCTCCGCCATATGACCTACTTTGACTCCAATAAGAACACCCATGGCACCCACCCTCCCTACCCATCCCTGGTCTGTGGTATGTTTTAGCTTGCCACTAGAAAATCCCTTTTCCATGACTTCACTATGGACCTTCCTGGAAAGGAGTTTGCATCAGTGAGACCACACTTCACAAGTTTGTGCCTATCCCATCCTCTACCACACTTGGTGCCTCTACCTCTACCTCCACCTGTGCACCTCCACCACCTCAGCCTACACGACCTACCCACACCTCGTTCCATATATCCAATGAAACCCTTATGGGCTACATGATGCATAAATAGGTGTATAACCTTCAGGTGCAAGAGCACATGCATCAGGACCTCTGTGCCATCATGTCAAACATGAACCTATCATGTTCACATCCTTATCATAACTACCAGCCCTACCCAAGAGGTGACAATACATCTTATGCATATGATCACTTTTACCCTGCCCTACCACTTGTTGCTTCTGTTGCTACACCCTCTGTTGTTGGTGAACCTACCCCTGGAGTGTTTCCTCTACCTACTGTCCCCTTGGCCACCTTACTTGTTGGTCTTGGTATTTCTTCTCCTTCCTTCCCACAGGCCAATGAGCTTCATGCTCTTGGCATGTCATGGGCTGAGTAGAATGACTGATGTCACGATCGTGGTTTTGGTTCTCTTACTAATGAAGAGATTCCAGACTAGGCTGATGAGGAGGATGCTACTACTGATGAGGAGGCTTGTGAGGATGATGAGGATGATGATGGTTTTGATGGCTTTTTTGGTGCCTCTGGTGATGAAGATGGTGTTGTTGTCTCTGTTGCACCTTTAGACAAAGATGATGACTACAAGCCAGAAGCTTCTTATGACGATGTGGATGATGTGGACATAGATGACCTAGATGTTTAGATTTTTCTTATTTCTATTCTAGATGTTGATCATATATATCTTTCTTGGCTATTTTGTATTAAAAACATCTAGAAAATTTTCTGAGTTGTACTATTTTGTCATCTAGTTTTCATCATTTTTGCTTGTAGTTGTTTTTGAGAACATGCTTTCTAGGTTGTAATCTTGATCCTTTGTACACTTATATCATGAGTTGGTGCCATGTCTATGTAGACTAAATTGGACATTATTATGATCCCTTTATTTTGATGATGACAAACATTTCTTTCTTGTGGTTTTAACTTGCTATTTGAGTGTTTCAGGGACAAGCATATAAGGTGGTGGATAGAAAAGACTTGGAAGATCAATTTGCTAAAATTGTTTTATTTTCATGATTGTAATCAAATGTAAAAACATATACAAGTTTATAATGTACAAGTACTTAGATATCATGTAAATCAAGAATTTAGATGTTCCTATCCACTCACAACATTTAGATAGGTCATCCCTAAGATATAAGCACAATTACACATTGATATACACACTTATACATTGAATCAAGGACTCTCTCAGTCGACAAAAACTTCAACTGAGACACTCTCAGTCGACAAACTCCTCGACCAAGAACAGACCCTCCTAGCCATTAGACTAAGTTAGAAAAGTAGTTGGGAGTTGAGTTGAACGTTTCTATACACTTACTCCAGACCTTCCCTCAGTTGACAAATTCCTCGACCGAGAGACTCTCGGTCGACAAACTTCTCGACCGAGAATGGTATTGTCTGCACTTTTCAGAATTAATCAACTATCCATTACAAATGCAATTAGTGGACACTTAACATATAGTTGAGCACTAAGAACATCCTATAAGGTGTCTAGAACATCCCCAAGCATTAGCAAACCACTCCTATAAATAGGACAAGCTATAGGACACCCAAAGCATTACTTGTGAATACAATTACACTTGAGATTCATCCTTTGTGAGAAATAAACTTGAGCTACATTTGCAATCCATTCTACATTAGCATCCTATAGATTAGTATCTCCTAGCCACCACACTACCACATGCATCCATAGTGGATAGGAGATCAATACGCTTGATATAGGATCAAAGCGTTGTACTAAATTGGTAACATTGTTCTTTCTTCCAATCTTGTTCCTTTTATTATATTTTGTTCTCCTTTGCTACTGCTAGGTTGGAGGCTATGGAAAGGAGGTTGTTGGAGCTTCTTCAGGTGGTGAAGGTAGCTCGGCGGACTTTGGACTACTTCTAGAAGGTCTCAATGGGAAGCTACTTCAAGGAGGAAGGATACTTTAAGGGGGAGCTTGAAGTTACTTCAGGTGAAGGCTGCTTCAAGGTTGGTGAGATGACTTTGGGGTGAAGTTTGTCCAAAGGGTGGTGAAGGTGTTTGTAATTTTATGTAACATCCTTGTGAGGTAATAAAATTTAAATACTTTCAAAATCTCGGTTAGGAACAACCAGGTAGTGGACTGACTCCCTTAGTATTTTCTAAGGGTGGAACAACTCTAAATGTCGTGCCTACTTCTCTAATATTTATGAGGTTGCTTGGTTGAATTAATTTTTAAAATCTTTATAAAACCCTATTCACCCCCCTCTAGTGTTTTTCAATTGGTATCAGAGTTGTCTTCAAGGAACTTTAACAAAGTCTTGAAGAAAATGGGTGATGGGGTACTAAACTACCTCAACTTGGAAGGAACACTTGTGGCTCGGCCTCCACCATTTGATGTCACCAACTACACCTATTGGAAGAGGAGTATGCAATTATACTTTCAAGGAATCAGCTGGGATCTCTAGAGAATGGTTTCAAATGCCTATGATCTTCCTCAAACTGAATATACTACATGGGATGCAAATACGGTGAGATTAGGCCAACTACATGCAAAAGCTGTAAGTATCCTTTATTGTTCAATTTCCGTAGGTGAGTTTAATAGAATATCAAACTATGAAACTACATATGAAATATGGAATAGACTCTTTATTACTTATGAAGGAACTTTTCAAGTAAAGAATTACAAAATTGGTATGCTTAAACAAAAGTTTGAACAGTTTTGTATGGAACCAAATGAGTCTATTAGTGAAATGTATGCAAAGTTTTCTTCTATTGTTAATGGTTTGAATGCATTAGGTAAAGCTATTAGTGAAGAGGATCAAGTGTCTAAAATTCTTAGGTGCTTGCCTCTAAAGTACAAACCAAAGGTGACTACAATTGAAGAAGCCAATGATCTCACTCAACTAAGGATGGAACAACTCATTGGCAACTTAGAAGCACATGAGGCAACCTTGGAGGAAGAAGAAAGATTGGCAGCTAAACAAAGAAGGAGAAAAGAAAGTACATTACATTCAAAGCATCAACCAAGATTAGTCATGACACAAGTGAAGAAGATAGTGAAGAAGAAACTCTCATTGTAAATGGCAAGCAGTATAGAAGTTTTAAAACTAACAAAACTTCTAGTGTTTCTATCTCCAGGTGCTTTGAATGTGGCAAAAAGGGACACTTAAAAGGAGATTGTCCCAAACTTAAGAAGGGAAAGAAATCATCTCACAAGAAGAAAGAGAAAGCCTACAAAGCTACATGGGATGATTCAAGTGATGATAGTGAAGATGGAGAAAAAGAAGTAAAGTGCCTTATTGCTACAACAAATGAAGAATAGGAAGAGGTAAGCCTTTTTTAATTATTTAAAGAAGATTTAGTTGCTAGCATGGAGGAATTACATGATAAATATATTGATTGTAAAAAGAAACTGAAAAGAGTTACTAAAACTAATGAGGATTTGTATGCACAATTAGATGATCTTGCTTCTGAAAAGGAAAGTATTATTTCTGAAAATTCTTCCTTGAAATCATCTTTTAATGATTGCAATACAAAATTACTTACTCTTGAGACAAATCATAATTTTCTTTATCAAGAAAAGGTTGAATTTCTTGCAAAATTGAATGATCTTCAATCACAACCTATATTGTGTACTCATCTAGATTATGATGATATTGTTAAAGAAAGAGATACTTTATCATCTGATCTAGATCAAGCAAAGTTAGATATAAAAAAGAAAATGGATGAGATTTCCAAGTTACAAAGAGAAATTAGTAGCTTGAGAAACAATGATGTTCTTGATAAGATTCTGAAAAATTCTTCTAGTTATAATGGAAGGAGATGTTTAGGATATGTTCCAAAAGAGAAATCATATCAACCTAAACCTAGAAGAACACAAGCACCCAAGACCAAGATCATGTATGTACCTAAGAACAACTCAAAGAAAAATGAAATTGATTTTATTTGTTGTCATTACTATTTACATCTTGGACATTATTTGTTTTCTTGCCCATACAAGAAAAAGGATGTTGATCTAGTTTGGGTTCTCAAAACCTTGAGATTTGACCTAAAATGTTATTTTGATATTCAAATGGCTTATCTCAACTAAACTGAGCGTTAACTTGCATAATTATGTAAAACTGATCTATGTTTTTACTTGAAAACAACTACTGAAAATAGTCAAAAACAATCTCGATCGAGAAAGTAGTCAACCGAGACAATGTCGGTCGAGAAATTAGTCCACCGGTAGGCTTACTATCTTAAGCCTGCAAAAACTTGATAAACGGCCGGTTGACAAATATTTCGACCAAACCTCACTCGGTCGAGAAATTTGTCGGCTAAGGGAAACACTGACAGAATTGTTCAGTCTAAACAAAGATACTTCAATTACAAATAACTTAAGTATGTAATGATCTTTATGTACTGTATTGCTTTAGATATTTGAATGATCCTAATTAAAACAAAGAATATATGAGCATCAAAACTTTATACTTTTCATCATTAAATTGTATCTAAGAGGAAAAGATTGATTTTACTCAAGAAAAATATCAATGCCACATCCATTGGCATAAGAGAATTTTCTCAACATTGAAAGTGTAAAGTAAAATTATACAAGAAACTTGGCTAAAATATAATCAGCACCATATTGTGAGAAAATTAAAGGTTGGAGCATTCAAAGAAATTATGACAAGATAATCTTGCTTACACAAATTAAGGTATTATCTTAGATCATTCAACACTCATAAGTTCTTATATGAGCAAAATAAAGAACTAATAATGATCATACATAACAAGATCTAGTCATATTATAGAAATGATTCATTGGATAACTCATGAAAATGCATGTACTGGATATTTCCAAAACTGCCTCTCGGACGAAAAAAAGTTCAACCGAGGGGCGCCCAGGTCGAAGTCAAGGACGACCTAAAATAAGCTTGACAAAATGCTTAATTGTAAATCATTTCCTTGCACTCAATCTTAGTATATTTAAAACAAGATTTTAGTACATAGCTCTCATAAAAGGTTAACTTATTATGATCTAATGCTTATTATGACATTAGAATCCTTAAATTATCTTTATTATAAGATTAAGGGGGAGCTCACAAAAACTATATTGACTATAAGATTAAGAAGGAGTTCACAATACTTTGTAAACATCATAAAGAAAATTTGAAACTAGTTATGAACTTAGTATCTTTAAAGTAATCTTGGTTATGAAAATAAAGGAGCCTACAATATTTATGAATATAATGTATATCTTGTCCTTAATGGAATTCTCTAAACAAATTAGGGCTTAACATCCTTTGTATTTGGTTAGAGATACATTCATTGATTCTACTATAAGCTTAAAAGAACCTCATATCATTTCAGGGCTTAACATCCCTTGTAAATGGTTGAGAAACTATTAAATATGTTCATGAGATTAATGGATTCTCCTGTCATTTTTAGGGCTTAACATCCCTTGTAAAATGGATGAGAAATCAAAACACATATGCCATGAATCTAAAAGGATCTCATATAATTTCATGGCTTAACATCCTTTGCAAATGATTGAGAAATAAATTGTGGATAAATTTGACATAAAAATAAGTGGTTTGCAATGAGTATCAAATTATCAAATTAAGGGGGGAGAAATAAAAGTCATGATTATCTTGGTTATCTTTTTGAAATGACAAAGGGGGAGAAACAATATAAAATCAATAACATAAAGTAAAATGAGTTTCATAATCTCTCGGCCAGCACACACTTACACAACAAGAGAATGGCTGCAAAAGGTAAACTTCAGGTATGAAACTCATATGATTTATATTTCCTTGATTTATATTTTGGAAATATTTGTCATCTTTAAAAAGGGGGAGATTGTTGGATAAATTGGACATTATTTTAATCCCTTTGTTTTGATGATGACAAACATTTCTTTCTTGTGGTATGAACTTGCTATTTGAGTGCTTCAAGGACAAGCATATAAGGTGTTGGGTAGCAAAGACTTGGAAGATCAATTTGCTAAAATTGCTTTATTTTCATGATTGTAATCAAATGTAAAAACTTGTACAAGTTTATAATGTACAAGTACTTAGATATCATGTAAATCAAGCATTTAGATCTTCCTATCCACTCACAACACTTAGATAGGTCATCCCTAAGATATAAGCACAATTACACATTGATATACACACTTATACATTGAATCAAAGACTCTCCCGGTCGACAAAAACTTCGACCGAGACACTCTCAGTCGACAAACTCCTCAACCAAGAACAGACCCTCCTAGCCATTAGACTGAGTTAGAAAAGTAGTTGGGAGTTGAGTTGAACGTTGCTATACACTTACTCCAGACCTTTCCCTCGGTCGACAAATTCCTTGACCGAGAGACTCTCGGTCGACAAACTTCTCGACCGAGAATGATTTTGTCTGCACTTTTCAAAATTAATCAACTAGTCATTACAAATGCAATTATTGGACACTTAACGGCTAGTTGAGCACTAAGAACACCCTAGAAGGCATCTAGAATGTCCCCAAGCATTAGCAAACCACTCCTATAAATAGGAAAAGCTATAGGACACCCTAAGCATCACTTGTGCATACAATTACACTTGAGATTCATCCTTTGTGAGTAAAAAGATTGAGCTACACTTGCAATATGTTCTACATTAGCATCCTACAGCTTAGTATCTCCTAGCCACCACACTACCACGTTCATCCACAGTGGATAGGAGATCAATACGCTTGATATAGGATCAAAGCATTGTACGAAATTGGTAACATCGTTCTTTCTTCCAATCTTATTCCTTTTATTATATTTTGTTCTCATTTGCTACCCCTAGGTTGGAGGCTGTGGAAAGGAGGTTGTTGGAGCTTCTTCAGGTGTTGAAGGTAGCTCGGCAGACTTTGGACTACTTCTAGAAGGTCTCAATGGGAAGCTACTTCAAGGAGGAAGGCTACTTCAAGGGGGATCTTGAAGTTACTTCAAGTGAAGGCTACTTCAAGGTCGGTGAGACGACTTCAGGGTGAAGGTTGTCCAAAGGGTGGTGAAGGTGTTTGTAATTTTATGTAACATCCTTGCGAGGTAATAAAATTCAAATACTTTCAAAATCCCAGTTGGGAACAACCGGGTAGTGGACTGACTCCCTTAGTATTTGTTAAGGGTGGAACCACTCTAAACGTCGTGTCTACTTCTCCAATATTTTTTTGGTTGATTGGTTGAATTAATTTTTAAAATCTTTATAAAACCCTATTCACTCCCCCTCTAGTGTTTTTCAGTCTACCATTTATTGATTATGCCTTAGATTGTTTGTTTCTCTCGTATCGGTTTGGTGTATGCTTTGAGATTGTATGTTGTGGATGTATGTTTGGCTGTGCTAGGAGAAGACCCATTTCTATGCTCTTCTACCCCCCTTACTTTTTGATAATGTCAAAAGGGGAAGAGAATTTCAATATTTTGAATCTCAACCATATTACTTTTATTACCTATGTGATCCTTTTTTTGTTCATTATATAATTTATAGTGTGACTTGATAAAGGACCATATATTATATATGTCATGTTGTTGTGTGTATATAGACTAATTATGTAGGTAATAGTAACCATAGATTGATCAATAGTACAGAAATGTTATATAATGTCACATTGGATGGCGTCGGTTAAACAGACAAAAATTGACGCCATAATACAATGACGTCGTCTAAATACGACAACTGTCACCATTATGTGAATTCTGACCAATTTGGAAAAGACACAAGTACCACTTTTACTTTAACGTCGGTTTCCTTTCCAAAAAAAACCGACGTCTAAAATTACTCGTGAAATACAATTTTCTAGAGAGAAAATATTTACCTCCAAAATTTTCAATATGTTTTTGGTTTTAAAAAAACCGACGATACATGTTTCACGCCATTTTCCCATGAAAATTTTTATCCCTAATTAGTCATCGGCTTTCACTGAAAATGGATGACTAATCACCCTTCGCAACACAAAATTTATCTCCTCATTAGTCACTAGTTTTTGACAAAGAACCAATGACTAGGTGTTTTTACGCGTTGTCCCCGTGAAAATATTTTCCCCTCATATTTCTTCTTCGGCGTCGATTTTTGTTGGCCAACCGACAACTATGGTCCTAACACAAGAAAAAAAAAATTTGTTCTGATATGTGAATAGACGTTGGTTGTTATATCTAGAAACCAACGACAAAAACCCTAACTGGGTGCAATTTTTTGTTTAAAATTGCACTTAGTTGTCTGTTTTTCAAGTGTGACCGATGTCTATTGTTATTAGGCATCGGTTTTTGTAAACAACTGATGACTAAAGACAACTTAATAGCACCCACATGAAATAGACTCTTCCCCTTATCTGTTTCATCATGATTTCATTAGGGGTTTGTGGCAATTCCATTGCCGCTCACCGCCGCCAATCGTCTTCCTCCACTCACAGTTGTGCTTCCTCGTCGCCGCTGCCACTGCTAAGGAGATGTTGATCAGCTGTGTTGGTGCCACTCCCTAACTACTGAGGGGCTACAGAGTTGTGTCGCCCCCACTGTCGGTGAGGAGCGCAAGGTGTTGCGCCGTTTCCGCTACAGGCTCTGGGAGGACGCCGCCGCCATGGTGTACCAGAGCTTGTTGTGCTCGATGTAGGAGCTTTCTATGGTTGCGGATAGTGTTGTAGCTACTGCTGGACACCACGGCACCACTACCAGTGTCGTTGTTGTTGCTAGACACCACACCTCTGAAGGTTTTGTGTTCTTATACCTAATTCTTATGTTGAGACAAAATGAAATAAGAAACCAATAGTTTGATTACATGTTGAGCCAAAATTATTTCAATTACTAGTTTATCTTAATTAATTAATATTGTTTGCTTTCTCTCTTGATTAACAAATCCAAATGGAAGAATGAATTGAATTAAATGATGTTACATAAAGTTAGGATATGAACAATGAAAATAGGATCATAGGTATAGGAATGACAACAAAAATGTATTTAATTTGTTGGCCTAGAAACTTGTCTAAAATTTACTCATTAGGAGTAAATCTTGGATAGTCCCCGGTTTGGGATTGTTCTTGAACACTTAATCTCAATCAGGATGTAAGCGTATAATATATATTCAGTTTTCATGATGTTTCGTCATCAATTTCCTATTTGTTCTCTAAATACATATGTTGGTGGTCATTTGCCCATGTACATCGGTGTACTTGGAGAACTGCGAGGAAATATTTCTAAAATTTTCTCGAAAACCCAATAATCATTATACACTTACTAGTGAGATTACGTGTTCAAGAATGGGATAGGCGGTACACACATTTATTATAAGACCCTAAACCCAAATATTTTAACCCTAAACCCTAATCTTTTAACCCTAAACCCTAGTCTTTAAATCTTTATCCCTAAATCTAAAACAATAAATCTGAATCTATCAGTAAATCCTTAACTTAATATGTAATCATGAAACCCTAATATATACTTGTTTTTTCTTTGACCATAGAATGGATAGATCATGGATGTCTATTCCAAATTGCTGCACCCCAGAGTTTATTGTTGGTCTTGATTAGTTTATTAGATTTGCAGAGGAATATAGGAAACAACATGGAGATAGGTTCTATTGTCCATGTAGGCATTGTGGTAACAACTTTAAAGTCGGCACTGGTGACGAAATCAAAAGTAATGTCATGTGCAACGGGATTGTACAAGGATATGCATAATGGTACTAGCATGGAGAGATCTCAAACCTAAAATCAGTAGATGTCAATAGCAGTGCTTGTGTCGAAGAAGAAATTGCCTCTGATGACATGGATGTGAACGAATAGGTTCCAATAGACATCATTGATGAGATGGTGGATAGTTGTGGGGTAGAGCACACTGATCCACCTCCCATGTTTAGGAACATTATGCATGATGATGAGAGAACGGTATACACATGTTGTACTAAGTTTACAAAGCATAGTGTTGTGTTAAGATTGTATAAGTTGTAGGCTAACAATAGATGGAGCGACAAAGCTTCACATCATTGTTGTCTTTGTTGAAAGAAATTTTTCCCAAAGGATATGAGCTTTCAATCTCAACATACGAGTTAAAGAAATTATTATGCCCAATGGAAATGGAGTCTAAGAAGATACATACATGCCTGAATGATTGTGTATTATTTCAAAAGGACTATGTAGATTTGAAAGATTATCCAAAATGTGGGGCGTCAAGGTATAAAATGATGACTTCGGGGAAGTACAAAACTGGTTCTCCTGCCAAGGTGATGTGGTATCTACCTATAATACTATGGTTTCAAAACTTGTTTGTCAATCTGATAGATGCCAAGAATTTGAGGTGGCATGCAGAGGTTAAGAAAAATAATGATAGGATCCTACGACATGCGTCTGATTCCCTATAGTGGAAGAAGATTGATTTATTGTACCCTAAATTTGGTGAAGAAGTCAAGAATCTAAGACTTGGGCTTTATACCGATGGGATGAATCCATGTGAGACATGGAGCAGCCAACATAGCACTTGGCCTATTATGCTTATTATATACAATCTTCCTCCCCATATGTGTATGAAAAATAAGTATGTTATGTTGTCGTTGTTGATATCAGGCCCTAAACAATTAGGAAATGATATCAACATTTATCTTGAACATCAGATTGATGACTTAAAGAAACTCTGAAGTGAAGGTTTTATGAACTATGATGCTTCACGTAGAGAGACATTTCGTTTGCATGCTATGTTATTTTGCACTATTAATGACTTTCCAACATATGGGAATTTGTCTGGATATAGCATAAAAGGATCCAAAGCATGTCATATATGTGAAGAGAACATTGATTCAATAAGACTAAAACATGGAGGCACGACTATTTATCTTGGTCATTGAAGGTTTCTTCCAATATTCCATATGTACTAAAGGTTGCACAAAGTGTTCAATGGATGGAATGAGGAACGGAGTGCGCCTAAACCTATACTAGGGGAGGTTGTTTATGAAAGAGTAAAAGACTGTGTCAATGAATTTGATTAGAGATCACAATGTACCATGCCTACACAAAGTGACAAATCTTTATTTAAGAAGAATTCAATATTTTGGGATCTTCCTTGTTGGAGTTCTATGGCAGTTAGGCATTGTATCGGTGCCATGCATGTTGAGAAAAATGTTTGTGATAGAGTCATTGGTACTCTTTTCAATATACCAGGTAAGACTAAAGATGGGATCAAATCTAGATAGGACCTACGTGAAATGGGAATAATGACAAAAGTAATAGAAGTAGTTAGTACTGATCGGAGAACATATTTACCTCCTACTTGTTACACGTTGTCTAGAAAGGAGAAGAAATCTTTTTGCGAGTGCTTGGTTAATGTTAACGTACCATAGGGTTACTCTTCTAACATCTGTAGATTGGTATCAATGAAATATTTGAAGTTGATAGGTCTTAAATCTCATGATTGTCACACACTAATGCAACAATTATTGCCAGTGCCAATTCAATCTATATTGTTGAAGCATGTAAGGTTTGCATTTCACCAGACTTTGTTTCTTCTTCAACAGACTATGCAGCAAAGTTATTGATCTTGAGAATCTCGATAAGTTTCAAAGAGAAGTGATTGTTACCCTATGTCAGCTTGAGATGTATTTTCTTCATTCAGTCTTTGATATCATGGTACATCTTGTTGTCCACTTGACTAGGTAAGTTAAAATGTTGGGACCAATTTTTTTGCATTGGATGCATCCTTTTAAACAATACATGAGCATTTTTAAAGGTGATGTTTGAAACCCTTATCTGCCTAAAGGGAGTATTTGAGGGTTATGTGAAGAGAGAGGTTATAGATTTTTGCAATGACCACTACTACAGAACCTACCTTTAGTGTCGGTTATTTAAAGCCTTTAGTGTCGGTTTCTAAGCGACACCTATGTGGGTGACACTAAAAGTCCACCCATAAGGTGTCGGTTCCAAAACCGACACCCAAACTCTTTGTGCGCCACCGAAAACGCACCATCATGGGACTATAAGCGTCAGTTATTAGTTAAAAACCGACGCCCAAACCCTTTGCGCCATAGAAAGGGCGCCATCTTGGGAACTATCAGTGTCGGTTATAAGTAAAAAACCGACACCATATATCTTCACCCCACGGCCGTGCTGTCCAGCATGGTCGTGGTGTTAAGGACATAGACGTCAGTTTATTGTAGGAACACCGACACTATATCATTATGTGTCGGTTATTTACAAATAACCGACGCCTATTGGTTTTTTTTCCTGTGAGTCTACAGACCTGCTGTGGCTGGTCGCAGGATGAGAAACATGTTCAGTTCAGTTATGAACTGCAGGCTTTACGACATCCATTGATATCAGCCGACAACAGGCCGCAAACCTGCAAAATTAACAATAAAAAAGTAGCACATGCATTTATCAATGCAACCTGCAGTTCCATTTTATTTTCACACATTTATAAACATTCACACATGCTAGCAATTTGTAGTTCCATTCATTCACATTCACACATGTAGAAACATTCATATAGCAACCAACACTTTCATTCATTTTCACTCAGACACATGTAGAAACATCCAGACATGTAGAAACATTCACACATATATTATAATTCAGAAATTCATTTACAAAGTATCATTGTTTAGTCATTATTCGCTATCAGGATCCCAATTATATTTTAAAGCCCCCACTAATTGTATGGTTGTTTCCCATTCTTCTCTTACTTCATTTAATTCACCCATTGTATAGGGAGCATTAACATTTGGTAAGTCCTTTCCTGTAATGGGGTCAGCTTTAAACACCTGTAAAGAGAATGATGTATATATATAATTAATGAGCTATAAATAATATTGATATATTTCGATCATATTATCTAATGAGACTATATAATACCTGAGCAATACATTCGATATCCAGTACGGCATGTTTGATAATCATGTGCATATATCGCAGGACATAGTATCCACATGCCCATCCGTTGTCTTGTGTAGCACACTATAAATTCAAACATACAAAATATTAAAAAATACAACTAATTAAGCATTGTTCACATAAATAATATATACATATATTGCAGTCGGGAACTTACTTGCACGTTCTTCCAAATTATTGGCTGGTTCTTTTTCGTGGGGACCTTTCCTCCAGCCTTTTTGTACTCCTCAAAACCCCTACATGTTAATGTAACACAGAACATTGCAATTAAATAGTAATGTAATAACATATGTTAACGGATATGAAAAATGAAATATTTCTCACTGAAATATTGCCATTTTCATTACGTGTCCAAATCTTGTATTCAATTTACCCCCCTTAGGATCTAGATAATACACAGTGAACGTCTCGGGGGCAATAACCAATAACTCCCAATGCCTACCCCTAGAGGAAAAAAATTTAAAAATTAATAACTCAAAATCCACAATAAAATGTAATTTTCTTAAGTCCAAATTATAATAAGCAAAGTAAACTTACTCTACATTGAATGGAGCCATTATCACCGTCTTCTTTTTTACAGCAAAATTTGAAAAAGACTCACAGCAGTATTGTTGAACTGATGTAGGGTCTTTAGCTACTAGACTAATCAAGGATGGAATCAAAAACCCTACATGTTCGAATCCAAAATATGCACATATGTTGTCTAAGTAGCTGCAAAATATGTATTAATTATGCATGCATTAATAAATAAGAAACCTGATCACCAGATCATACACAAGGTATATGGATGTATAAAGAATATCTCACCTTATCCATAGCTCTATCACAGATGTATTTAGCCAATCATATCGAAACAACTCCAATATATCTTGTATAAATAGTTTTGTTTCGTATGACTGACCTGTAGAATCTGAATCAGAAGAAACAGTTATAGGGGAATTTATATCATGTTCCCCTAACCATACTGCCATACCCCTACAGTTAGGACCTAATGGGGCAGGTAGGTCCTGTGGAACCCAACTAGGTAATGCAGGAGGTGGAAGTGGATGCCTAGATGCTGTGGGTGTCTTCTTTTTAACCTGTATATATATATAATTTCAGATCAACTTCCAGCATATACACACACTAACAATTGAACGTAATGTAAATTTACCATACCTTATCAGTAAAGAAGACATCCGCTTTTAGCCACAATATCACTCTGCCTACTGCCTCACCAAGGGTTTCACAATCTGGGTGGGCATATGACAGTGGAAGATCCATCCACTGGGGGAATATATATATCGGGCTCACTCAAATCCAACCAGCTGGTACTGAAGACCCGTGACACGTTTCCCCTGGTAGGGATGGGTAAGTCGACGCCTCTGCCACGACATATTCTTTACTTTTTAGACGGCATGGCTTCAACCCCTACAAATTTTTGTGTAAAGAATGTTATATACATATATACATATCATCTTTTTTTGAAACGACTACAATTTCATATATATGTATCATCTTGAATTAAAAAACTAGTTATTATGTCATAAAAATACTTATAGTGGATGTGCTAGGTGGTGGTTCTACAGGATTACTCCCAACCTCTGCAGTAGGAGTAGGAGTAGAGTCTGCAGTAGGTATTATCTGGTAAGTGGCAGTCTGAGATGCCTGCCACTTTTTCATTGCTTCTTCGAGTTTCCAGTCAAATAGCTTATCCACCTATACATGGATAAAAGAAACGTCAAATTCTAATTTTTGAATTCTCTTTTACAGTAACATTATAAAGAAAGAATATGTTACCTCTTCTTGTGAAAGTCCCGCTTTTGGGACATGTTTGCGCTGGGATGACCCAAAAAAAGATTTGATGCCCACACCAGCGCCTGCATCCCTAACACGTCCAGGATGCTCTGGGTTACCCAGAGCAACTGTCAATTCATCCTTTGTTCCCTCAGGGATGAACTTTCCTTGTTTCCTCAGCTCGTGCAGCTCCCGCTAATCGCCAAAACAAAAATTTGTACTTAAGTAAACAACACAAATAATCAATATTCGAATGATTGCTGTAAGAGTTGTATTTTACCAATTTTGCATCCGCCTCAGCAGTTGCGGCCTTAGTTATTTCTCCCTTCTTATTTTGCCTCCCAACTATCCAGACATCATGGCGAGGTAGAGGTGTGCTACCTATGGTAGAGGACTCCTGAGTAGCAGTAGACTGAGCAGTAGTAGCCTCAGCCTGTAGTCTTTGGCGAACACCTGCATACCCCTTTGGACCCATTCTGTGGTCATGCACATTCAGTGCACGCCTTGATCTTTGTGCCTCACTGAGGGCCTAGTTAGTATACAAATTAATGATTTGGTTAGTAACACTAAATGTTAATCTTGAATAAGTTAATACAACATATATTAATTAATGAGATTGAGACTGATGCCTAATACCTTGAATTCATTAGTTTGTCTTGAAGCGACAAACGCGTCCCATTCTTCTTTGTCCAGGAAGTTCCACTGTTCAGTGGCTGTCTTCTTCCTCTTGTCGGCTTCTTTTATGTATTCTCTGGTGAGATTTGTCCTATAGTTCCTTAGGACTCTCCCACAGCGTTGCATCACGCATTTACGATGCAGCTTTTCATCCAATTCAAATATACTCTGCAAAATAGAATTGCTATTAACTAGTATCCAAAAATTTAGTAATCTACAAAATAGAATTGCAAATTAATAATAACTCACACATAAATCCCTCCATATTAAAATTTTCTTCTCCTTAGAAACTTTATGCCAAGAATCTAAGAGACAACCGCAATGGCTACGAGTAACAAACCCAAGATATGAAATAAATGAATTGCGATTCACACCACATGCATTTCCTGCATTATCGAAATCCACAACAAGTTTGGGTCCATTGCCCTTTTGCGCAATTAACTTCTTCATCATAGTGATGCCCCTTCTCTTGTCAACTTTTTGGTGTTGTTGATCAAGTGCCTCAAGTGCTTCAGATGGTACCTGTGCATCATCAACCTAAAATTTGACAAAATAATTCACATTTACAAGATATAACTATAAATGGACATATAGATATAAATATATGATATATTTTTAAAACATACATTGTGAGGCGGCGCATTGATGTCCTCACCCTCACGGTAGTCATCAGCACGGTCATCAGGAGAATGGTCAGCCATCTGCAAATTCACATTCAAATTGTAAAGTTCGCATTGTAAAGTAGTAATTCAAAGTGTAAAGCTCACATTGTAAAGTTCACATTATTACAACAAAGTATATATCACAACAAAATTGTAAAGCTCTATGATCAAAGAGAAAACAAGTATATATTACAACAAGATTACGGTCTAGGGTTAACAAATACATGTGATGTCATTCTTATATATAATAAATGTACATGTACCACCTATCCCATCCTTGAACACCTAATCTCACTAGTAAGTGTATAATGTGTATTGGGTTTTCAAGAAAATTTCGGCAGCATTTCCCCACTGTTCTCCAAGTACATATGTACTTAGAGAACAAACGGGGAAATGCTGCCGAAATTTTCTTGAAAACCCAATACACGTTATACACTTACATCCTAAGCGAGATTAGGTGTTCAAGAACAGTCCCAAACCGGGGACTATCCAAGATTTACTCTTAATGAGTAAATCTTGGACGGGTTTCTAGGCCAACAAATACATGTGTTGTCATTCTTATATATAATAAATGTGTACCACCTATCCCATTCTTGACCACCTAATCTCACTAGTAAGTGTATAATGTGTATTGGGTTTTTGAGAAAATTTCGGCAGCATTTCCCTACTTTTCTCTAAGTACATATGTACTTAGAGAACAAACGGGGAAATGCTACCGAAATTTTCTCAAAAACCCAATACACATTATACACTTACATCCTAAGTGAGATTAGGTGTTCAAGAACAGTCCCAAACCGGGGACTATCCAAGATTTACTCCTAATGAGTAAATCATGGATGGGTTTCTAGGCCAACAAATACGTGTGCTGTCATTCTTATACCTACAATCCTAGTTTCATCATTCATATCCTAGTTCTTCAAGTTAGGTGATTAACATTGTCAATATACTCAAAAAGGAAACAAGTTACCAATTTCATAGTTAGGATGGTAGAGATACCCTAAGTTCTAGAGATACCCTAAGATCTAGGCAATTTAGGGAAAAGTTCATCATTTACATTCCAAGCATGTCACATGTGTGCATTACAGTTCATCATTAAGCAAGAAGGGTGATTAGGATTCTCAATATACTCAACAATGAAACAAGTTAAACATGTGTGCATTACAATTCATCATTTACATTCCAAGCATGTCACATGTGTGCATTATAGTTCATCATCAAGATATCTATAACTTACTTAAACATTCAATATTGAAGTAAATATACACTTAATTCAGAATAGCATGACGCACAAAGTTGCAGTCAACATCATTATGCTTTGTTCTATCATGGACTATCAGATTGGTATAGCACATATGTATCAATACATAATTAAATAAACACAATCAGTAAATAACTTTAAAAAAAATCCACTAGCTTGGTGAAATCAGTACATAAATAAACACAATCAGAATATTTTTCATGGCTTTTGGGGTGACTTGGTGAAATTAGTGCATGTTTTGGGCATCCAGTAGATGAATCCAAACCCCAGCAGCAGCCTAAACGTGCCCTGGTGCCGCCCAAGCATCCACCCAGAGGCCTAGCTAGGTAGGGCACCTGGGCTTGGGACCCTAGGCGTGCCCTGGCACCTACTTAGGCGTCGCTTGGGTGAGTTCCAGGTCGGCGGTGGCAGAGAAAAGCAAGGCAGAGGAGAAAAGGGGGTGAAGCTTTTGTGGGTTACCTTGCAGGAATCTGGCAGAGGAGAAAAGTTGCTTCTACCGGCGGGGGCGGCGGTGACGAGGAGAGCACCGTAGCTGCTTCTACCGGCGGTGGCGACGAGAGGACAGTCAACGACCGGCGGCGGCGACGAGAGGACAGCAGCAACACGGCGGCAGCACCGAGCGGCGACGAGCAATAATCGCCGGACCTAACTGAAATCGGGAATGAAACAGAGAAAGGGGAAGAGTCACTCGTGCTGGTGCTATTAAGTTGACCATAAGCGTCGGTTATTCAAAAAAACTGACAACAAAACCAACAGTGTCGGTTCTTTTCCAAAAACCGACACCTATACTAGATTATAGTTGTCAGTTTTTAACTAAAAGACAACCGACACCTATTTCTGTCTCGCGAATAACCTTTAGTCGTCGGTTATTTATTTATGAACCGACGCCATATGTCAAATTTTTGAGGTAATTTTTTTGCTGGAATTTTTGTTTTGGCGGTTGATTTTAGGTGTCGGTTTTTTATTAATTAACCGACACTTAATAAAAGCGGTACCCGTGTCTGGTCGACCTTCACAGATTGGATGTCGGTTTATGTTATAAACTGACACTGTAGAGTTTAGGTGTCGGTTTATGTATACAACCGACACCTTGAAAAGTGACTTTATAAGCCATTTCTGTAGTAGTGGACTTTCTGAGTGGTAATGACGCTCCTATAAATGACAAGAATATTGAGGAGTATTCTGGCAAAGGGATTTTAGGAGCACAGATGAAAGTAATCAGTTGTGAGTTATTGGAACAAGCTCACTTGTATATTTTACACAACATTGATGAAGTGAGTGTTTATATCACGGAACATACCAATTTCATCAAGAAATAATTTCCTTGAGCCAATTCAATGTGGCTTGCTAGAGATCATACCAAGACACTTATTAAGTGGTTTGAAGATAAAGTTTTACATCAACTATCTCAAATACCAAATAATATTACTGAAAATATCAAATGCATCGCCTTTAAACCAAAAATCATTGTTATGTCTTATGAAGGGTTTGACATAAATGAGTTCTCATATTACACAAAGCGCCAAGATGCTAAGAGCGTCGTCCAAAATAGTGGGGTCACCCATCAAGTGTCTTCATTATTTTTTTCTAGTACGAAAGATAAGAGTCCACGTGAAGCTAAAATGGCATATTACAGTGTCATTGAAAACATATGGGGGTTTGACTACATAGATTTTAAAATTCCGCTCTTTAAGTATAATTGGGTTGATAACACCAACGGAGTTATAGTGGATGAATTGGGTTTCACATTAGTGAATTTTGAAAAGATTGTCAAGAAGGGTGAATCGTTCATATTGGCATCACAGGCAAAATAAGTATTTTATATCGATGATCCTACAAATGAAAAATGGTCAGTTGTTCTTCATGATAAAAGAGAGATCATTGAAGATCCTATAGATGAAGATGACTACTATGATAAGTATGATGACTCGAGTCCATTCTTAGTTGGGTTGCCAACACCAAATATTGAAGCTAACGATGACTTATATGTGTGCGGAGATCACACTGAAGGAATGTTAATTGATAAAAGATCTCAATATTAGAGGCATGTTTTTATTTTTTTAAATGTTTTATTTTTTGAATGTTAGATTGATGTGAACTTCACAAAGTTATATTAATTTTAGTTATGTTAAATGCTAAATATTTGATTGTTTTTTGCATGACACTTTCAGATGGATGACCATGAGTATGATGATCATGATGATGATTACCACGAGGGTGAGGTGCCACCTCACAATGTAAGTTTTACAATATATCCTAAATCTATCTATATATATGTAAATTTATAAGTTATATCTTATATGTGTTTTTTTTGTCAATTTTTCGGTTGATGATGTACCCCCTGAAAACCTTGTGTCACTTGATGAGCAGAAAAAAAAAATTGAAAAAATCAGGGGCGTCACTATGATGAATAAGTTACTACAACAAAGGGGCAATGGACCAAAATTGGTTGTGGATTTTGATCATGCAGGAAATCCAGTTGGGGTTAAGTGCATCTTGTTTGTTTCATATCTTAGTGTTCTTACTCATAGACATTGTAGTGTAAATGTAGAATCTTGGCATACAATTCCTAAAGGGAAGAAAGACTTAGTATGGAATGAACTGTGTGAGATATTATCATTTGCAGTTCTACTTTTAAAGTTATTTACAATTCTATTTTTTAGAATACTCTTTAAATATAAGAAATTTTGCAGAGTATATTTGAATTGGATGAAATCACACATCATAAAAAGGTGAAGCAACACTGTGGGAAGGTCCTAAGGAACTATAGGACAACTCTCAATCAACAATACATACGAGAGGTTGATAAGAGGAAGAAGTCAGCCCTTGAGCAATGGAACTACCTAGACCCGACTGAGTGGAAGGATTTTGTATCTTGGAGAAATATTGATGAATTCAAGGTATTAAGCGTCACTCTCATTTTAATTGATATACATTCTTATGAATTCACCTATACACGATTGACCTTGATTGTTACTAACAAATTCAATGTGATTACTAATATGTCTATGAGTGATGCTCAAAGAGCAAGGCGTTCTTTGAATGTGCATGACCACATGATGAGTCCAGGTAGCTATGCAACTCTTCACCAAAAACTACAAACATATTCCGTTCAGCAGCCTACTACTCCTACTACTGAGACTGGTGAGTCCTCTACTATTACTCCCGCACCTCTACATCGCCATGATGTATGGATAGTTGGGCAGCAAAACAAAAAAGGAGATATAACCAACCCCGTAACTACTGAGGTGGCTGCAAAAATGGTAAAATTCAATTCTTAGAGTAATTAGTATTGATGATTGTTATGTTTACTTACCAATTTCTATTGATGATGATTAACGAGAGCTTCATGAGAAGAGGAAGGAAGGCTTGTTCATCCCTGAGGGTACAAGGGATGAATTGACAATTTATCTTGATAACCCAGAGCATCCTAGATGTGTTAGGGTTGCAGGGGCTGGAGTGGGCCTAAGAGTGTTCTTTGGGTCATCACAGTGCAAACATATCCAAAAAGGGGGAATTTCTAAAGCTGAGGTAATTTATTCTTTTTTTAGAATGTTATTGGAAAGGGAATTCATGAATCAAAAAGTGTTTCTTTTGGCCATGTATAGGTAGATGAATTAGTTTATAAGAGAGTCCAAGAAGCATTGAGCAAGTGGAAGGCATCTCATTCTGCCACTCTGATATTACTTGTGGTGTGTCGCTCTTCCCCTACGATAGAGGTGGTTGGGAGTGATCATGTAAAGGTGGTTGGGAGTAATCTTGTAGACCCACCACCTAGCACATCTGTTGTAAGTATTTTTGTGACATAGTAGCTAATCTTTTCAAGATGATATGTTTATTTATGTATATAACATACTCTATGTAAATTTTAGGGGTTAAAGTCATGTTGTCTAAAATTGAAAGAATTCATCATTGCAGAGAGCAAGGCCTACCCGGCTTTCCAGAGCACACGATTCATGGCACTCTAGTACATAATGGTGTGGTTCATGTGAGCCTAAGGCTTGTGTTCACTACTTGGAGGCAACATCTATTGCCATATTCCCACCCAGATGCTGACACATTTTGTGAAGCAGAAGGCAGAGTGGTCTTGTGGCCCAAAACGGTTGTCATCTATATTGATCATGTATGGTAAATTTACATTACGTTAATTTGTATATATGTATATACATGATAATTGATATGAAATTATATATGTACAGGACAAAGGGAAGAAACCTGCTACAGCCCATCCTCCTCCATCTCACTTCTTCCAGAATTACATAGTTGGCTTGCAAAGGACCTATACGACTCGATAGGTCCTCAATGTAGGGGTATGCCAATATGGATAGGCGAACATCCCGAAAATTTTCCTATGATTGTTTCTATTAAGGAGGAGGTTGCACACCAATCATACGATAATAATATATTTATACATGATATTTTGGAGTTTTTTACTTATTCTTGGCTGAATACATTTATGATAGAACTATGTATATGGTGAGATCTTGTTTATATATCTATATACCTTGTTTTATAAGTGGTGATCCATTTTCTTATATTTTAATGCATATGTAATATATGTTTTGCAACCACTTACATAGGATTTGTATAAAATTTTCATTTACTCATGTGGAATTTCTAATTCCATCCTTGATCATTTGTGTACAAAAAGACCCTTCATCAATTACCTTATACTTCTCTATCACGTTTAAATATTTTAGTAATGCAAAGAAGGGTGTGATAATAGATCCATTCAATGTTGAGTAAGTTTACTTTGCTTATAATTTAGACTAAAGAAAATTAAATTTTATTGTGGATTTTGAGTTATATATTTTTAATATTTTTATTTCTAGTGGTAAGCATTGGGAGTTATTGGTTGTTGTCCCTAAGACATTGACTATTTATTATCTAGAACCTGAGGCAAAGGAATTAGACAATTCGGGACACATAATGAAAAGGCCATTATTCAGGTGAGAAATTTTTGATATTTATATCCGTCAACATCTATTATTACATTACTATTTAGTAATGTGATTTAATGTGTTGCATTAATGTGTAGGGCTTTAAAAGATTTCAAAAAAGTTGGGGAGTCTGTGGAAGAAAAAGAAAGTGTTAGTCTGGGAGAATGTGAAAGCAGTTTCCCAACTCCAATGCATATATTATTTATGTGAACTATGCTTATTTTTATTTATTAACAGTTTGTATTTTGAAATTTATATTGTTTTGTACAAGACAATGATTGGGCAAGTGGATACTACGTGATGTGGTATATAGACCTAATTGTCAGATTTGTTGCACAAGAAATCAAAAACATACAACATGTATTATATAGTCTTGATCATCATATATAAGTATAGTCTCATTAGATAATATGAAAATATCAAACTTATTAATTATATATACGTCATTCTCTTTGCAGGTGCTTAAAACTAGTGACTTCACTATAGGGAAAAAATTATTAGATGCTTGTGATCCCTATATGATGAAACAATTAGATGACATAAGAGAACAATGGGAAAAAGCCTTTGAAAGGGAGGAATTTTTTTACTATAATTGGTGTACTGATGATGATAAAGAATGACATTTCTAAACTTTGATGTCATAATTATTTCAATATTTGATGACATTTCTAAACTTTGAAAGACAAGCTTATATATACATGTGTGAATGACTTTTTTGAATTGTCTTATTGAAATTTGATCTATATACATGTGTGTGAATGTGGAGATGAATGAATGAATGTGCTTCTACATGTGTGTGAATGTGAAAAGAAATGATTAAATGGAACTGCAGGTTGCTACATGTGTGTGAATGTGAAAATGGAGGAATGAATGGAACTATAGGTCTCTACATGTGTGTAAATCATATGAATGAATTAATTGTGTTTCTACATGTGTGTGAGTCATATGAATGAATTAATTGTGTTTATACATGTGTGAAACACATGATGTATATATAATCTTGATCATCCTGTTATTACAGGTTTGTGGCCTGTTGTTAGCTGAAATCAAAGGATTTTGAAAACCTACAGTTCAAAACTAAACTACATGCTCTGCATCCTACTGACTAGCCAGACAGCAGGCCTGCAAGCTGATAATTAAAAAAAACATAGTCATTGGTTATTTAAAAAAATTTATCACCTAATGTCAACTACATCAGTTAAATATAGGAAACTGACAAGTATGCTCTAACTCAGGCCAATTTTTTGTTTGAGCATGGATATAAGTGTCAGTTTCATACAAAAAAATTGATGACTATACTAGATTTTTTTTTAGATATGGAGATAGGTGTTGTTTTTCTTTAACATAACTGACGACTATGGTCCTATTGGTTTCATTTCCTTTTTTGGTTACAATAGGGGACGGCTCTATGTCATCGGTTTTAGAATTGACGTTGCATGAGTCTACCTTTAGTGTCATCCACTTGGGTGTTGCATGGAAACCAACGTAAAAAGCCCATTTTAACTGACGTTAAAGGTGGTATTTGTACTAGTGGAGGGGGAGCAATTCACATTGTTTAAATCATGACCCCCCCCACCCGCAATTCACAAGGCAAAGGTATAACTTTACATATCCTTTTCAATATGATTGAGGAATGGTTTGTCATTGTCAAAAAGGGGGAGAATGATGACTTGATAGTTATACATAGCCCATATTTTGATAATGTCTTAACCATTCCATTTCTATGTATCTAATATGTTTGTTCAAGATTGATTTCAGACTTTAGGTACAAGAAAAGGATCAAATTACACAGGCCCTAGCTTGTTCAAGTTCAAGTCAAAAGCAATGCAAGTGTACAATTTGGAAAAACACTTCAAATGAACTTAGATGATTTTTGTAATCACTTGTATTGATGATAAGACTTGTAACTAAGATGAGAAAAAACCAGGGACAGTTAATTTCAATGTTTGACCACTCAAATGTCAATTTAGAAAAATTTTCACATGTTATTTATCAATCTAGTTGGAAACTTGATTGACCCATTGATAAATTTTCTGGAGAGACCAATCGGTCAAGTTGCACACTCATAGAACTCGATTGATCAATCAACTAAGCAAAACTGATTTTGACTCATCGATTGAGTTTCCCAGAACAAACTTGACTGATAGTTTGAAAATTGGTTATCTCTTAGTGGATCAGACGAGTTATCTTTTTTGAAACTCGACCAAATTTACTGTACGAAAAACACAGACTAAGTGATTATAACAGTTGGTGAGTTATTTTGAGCGAGAATATATTTTTTGTAACTTGGAAAATAGCTATATTTCGCCCTTAAGTGATCCCACACTCAAGGGAACACCCCCAGCTATAAATAGGACCCCTTGGAGTTCATTCCAAGTTTGCTCATTCATGCTATTCTATGTCCTTACTATACTTGAGTGTGTTGCATCTCCTTAAGCTCCTTTCTCTCTCTCATTTACAAAGAATTTCATGATTATGAGTGAGTTAAGCCAGTTGTAAGAGAGCTACTTACTTGTGCTTGTAAAGCTCTCATTTCATTCCATATTCCCTACCCCTTTCTCAAAGAAGTAAAGGAGAAGCAAGCTACTCCAAGTGAAGGTGAAGTTGTTGTTGTTCTTCTTCAAGGTCAAAGAAGAGGTGAAGATATTCTCCAAGTGAAGGAGAAGGGAAAGGCCAAGATTCAATAAGAGTGGGCAAATTCCTTCAAGGCCAAAGACTTGATTCAAGTATGGGTAAGTCCTTGTTGAAGGCTGAAGACATCTTGATCAAGTGGATAAGTCCTTGTGTAGGTGGAAGACTCTTGTGTTAAATAGGTAAGTCCTTGTATGTATGGTGGTATCCTTGTACTTCGTATGAATGGAATATAAGTATACATGGATTGCAAAGTCCTAGAGGTTGACCTCTTTAGGTAGTGGATTGACTCTCTCCTAGTTTGGAGAGTAGAACCACTCTAAACCACCTTGTCCAAGTACTTGTTTGAATTTCTCGCATCCTTGCTATGCTTGTTTAGTTAGGACTTCAAATTGCACTTAAGCTATTGGCTTTTTATTGATATAATTTGAAGGTCTAACTTATCATGTGAGAAATTTTTAAGCTCTATTCACCCCCCCTAGAGCCCTAGATCCAACATGTTAAAATCGGTTCATTATTCCCTAGTAATGTTGCAAGTTCATCAATGGACGTTTAGCCTTGAGCAAATAGATTTTCTATAGAGAAATCCCTTAACAACAGAAAAGAGTATCATCCCCATTGACACAAATGGGTAAAGTTGGGGATATATCCATGTGTGTATGCATTTATTAAATATTGGTGAAGATTGATTAATTTTGTAAGTGGCATATGAAGGTCTTAATTTTCTCTAAGAGCTTAGTCCTTTAGATCTCTTTCCAATTACCTTGTAATGGTACTTCCTTATAGTCGTGGATCCACCAATACATTGTACTCTCCACTTGTCTCAAGAGGCAAGGCCAAGAATCTTGTTGAGATTCTATGTCTGGAGTACGAGTTTAGACAATAGTTGGCCATGTAAATTTGGGTACGTAAGTGCTGACAAAGATCCAATTCCAATCACTTAGTAGATTGACCGTGAAGAAATTTGTTTTTTTTCCAAATTGGGAGATAAAGTCATCATCAGGCAAAGGTACAAATAGATTTCCCTATTAACCATAGATCAAACTAAACATTGGATTCGACACCATTATTGACAATTATGTAACATGTGTTCTTAATGTTAAGTAGATATTTCTTGATGGAAGTCTACGAGGGTGAGCATGGCCTATGGATGAAGGTGTCACTTTTTGTGTATCTCTCCTTAATTACTTGTACCCATACCATTTTCTTTCAACTAAAACAAAGTAGATGTTTTTCTTCATTAAGGTAGTTTTTGTTCTCTCACATCTTTGATGCCTAGTCCCCCAACATGCTTGTTAGAGTTGAGTTTATTCCACTAAACTTTGATAATATTTTTGTTCCCTTCCTCTAAACCATGTAAAGTCATTCACATTCCTATATATTTTGTCACACATACTAGGAAAGATAATTACCTATCTCATGATGTATGATGGGATGGCTTTTGTGTGGATTTGGATAGTGTTACACTGTCTACAAGGAGAAGGCTCCTAGCCAACCAGCTATTCAATAGATATCAAATCATTTTAGCAAGATGCTTGCATGAGTTCCCTTATCTATTATGTGGTGTGTAATTGGTGCACCCAAATAGAGATTGATATCTTCTATGGAAGGGATCCCCAATTTCTATCAGTGATCCTCTTTGTTCCACCTACTAGCATTGGATGAGATATTACATTTGGATTTATCATCGGAGATTAGCTAGAGTGAAGCACATGAGAAGTCATTCATGACATCCATGATGATGGAAGCTTGGGCTTCTGATGCTTCGACCATTAGGAGAAGGTCATATGTATAACATACACTAGTTATGACAATATCCCCTTTGTATGGTGATGGGTTTCCATTTCCCCTGTCTAGCTAAGGTAAAAAATTGTCTGGCTAAGTCTCAAAATGCATAAAACATAGACATAAGGGTAATTAGATCACCCTGTCAAACTCCTTGAGTTGACTTGATAGGTTGTTGAGGTGATCCTTCCCTGAGGATAGAGGTGTCCCATATTCGATTGATCTGTGTTAAAATCATTAATAATGTTTGTGGGTAGACTGGTTTTGACTAAAGTACCATGGGTGAATATCATCGTGTTAGCCTATCAAACAATTTGGATATGTCCATCTCGAGTATCATTGATCTTTTTCTTGCCTTGTTTACATCTCATTGAGTAGATCCTTTTTTTTCTCTAGGGCCGTGTTTGGTTCCTGTAATTAGACACAGGATCAGATTATTATGCGGAGTCAAATGTCTATGCAATGTTTTTTTGCAACAAAACAAAAGAGGAATGGATATCCGGCAGGCTTGACATCCCTTAAATAATGGGTTATTAAAACCCGCACCCCTCGGTAGCATTTGATAATGTGCCCGCAAAATATTGCCAATTCGTAGCCCTCGCTCCCATCTCTGCAAAGCCACATCAAAGCCTGATCTACAGATCTTGTCATGAATCATACTTGTTATTCCCCATTGCTGACTCATACGGTTACCCATCAACGCTTGGACCTCACGTCAGTGATCTATAATTCTAGCATCGTCGTCGTCATTGAAAGACTTCTAATCTTCAGTAATAGAGCTTTTAACACAAGAACTTATACAAAGAAAAAATCTTTATCACATATTCAGATTTCAAAGTAGGATGATTCGGGTGTTGTTGACTTCATCGTGGGAATATTTCCAATCTTTGTTATCCAGCCTCCTACTACAACAAAATACAAAAATTTATCCCTCATATATGTAGATTTTGAAGGAGGTTGATTCTAGTATTGTGATTATCATGAAAATATCTCTAATCCTCGCTCCTATAGCCACATGATAAAGAAGACTACTTTTTGTGTATGCAGATTCGAAGAGGAGAAAAAGTGTTGGACTACTTCTTCTCCGATTTGAAACTAAACGCAACATATTGGTTTACGGGGACTGATCATTGACGGTGATATATAGTGCTCATGAATTATGATGCAACATTTGCAGGAGTTAATAAGCACTACAAATTGTATTAGATCACTGAACATGTAATAAATAATGACGTTGACAAAAGTTCTAGCAAGGTAGTGTTGGGAAAAGGAATAGGATTCTGGCTCATGCCTAATTATATTTGGACTTGAGTAGAAGTTGTCATGTGCTACCAATCCTAATAGGAGTCAAATCTAAAAAGGGAGGAAGATGGTTCCCTACGTGCAACATAGAGTTTGACTCGAGTTGGACTTGGAGTTAGACAAAGATTCCTAATAGCAACCACATACCATGTAGGCCTATAAATAGATGTCCTTAGAGAGGCCATTGGGATCATCCCACCAGTTGAGGTGTGATCCCTCCAACTGCTTGTTGGTGCCTTCTGTGGTAGAGGGTGTCAGAGAACAAGAACATTTGAAGGAGCTCTCTTGGTTGAATAAGAGATGGTCAGTGACTTTACCTTGAAGCAAAGTAGTAGTTGGTGGTTACAGACACAGTGTTGTCATAGTGGCAACGGTTCAACCCAGTCAGCGGTCATAGCAGCATCAAGCAGTCCCCAACAACGACAACAGTCTTGTGAGGAAATCAAGTAAATAGGGAGCTTTTGTACACACTGTGTGTGATTCTCTTCTTCCTCATCTTTGTTCTTATGTGGGGAGGGATACTTAGAATTAGGGGGTAATTAAATCCAGACAGTGTGAGTTGTAATCTTAATTACATAGTGCTTATTGATCGGTATTGTCCCATGGTATTTCTCTCCTTGTCTTGGGGAGAGTTTTCCACATTAAATCTTGTGTTTCTTCTTTGGGTTTATACGCTTGTTGATAACGCTTCCGCAATAAGTTTTCATCACATCCACGATCATATCAGTACAACATCCCCAGCAAATGGTATCAGAGTGCAGGCTACAGATACTGGTCCATATGGGGAAGGATGAAGATGTGACGATAATAAAGTTGACAAGCATAACTTGGCAAATTTGTAAACCCAAGATGGACGATATTCTCTATCGTAAAGATCTATATGATCTAATAGAGGGACAAAAGCTAGAGAGTACATCTGATGCGTACTGGAAGAAATTAAATAGAAAGACGGTTGGAACGGTTTGAAAGTGGCTCGACATTTTCGTGTTCCATCACGTCTCAGAAGAGACCAATGCCAAAGATCTGTGGGAGAAGCTCAAGAAGTTATATGAGCAGGAAACTGCCACAAATAAAGTTTTCTTGATTAGAAAGTTGGTGAACCTCAAGTACCATGACTATACAAGAATCTTCAAGCATATGAATGAATTCTAAATCCTTGTAAATCAACTGGGGTCCATGAAGATGGTTCTTGATGATGAACTCCAGGATCTACTTCTTCTGGGATCATTACCTAATAGTTGGGAGACGCTCATAGTGACAGTCAACAATTCTGCACAGGAAGGCAAGTTGACACTTGATCAGTTGAAGAGCAGTCTACTGAATGAAGAAACTCGGCGACGAGCCTCAAATGATAGCATATTAGAGGTGCACTTCATAGATAGCATAGGCATTGATAGAGTGAGAGATCGTGGCATATCTAAGAGTCATGGTGACTCCTACAACTGCGAGAAGTCTCATGGTAGGTCCTAGTCAAAGAGTAGTAGATGGTGCTTCCATTGCGGCAAGTCAGGTCATTTCAAAAGGGATTGTAAGGTTTGAAAAATGAAACATGGGTCTGAAGCCAAAGACAAGCAAGATGATGATAAGAATACTACAGCTGTAGTCTCAGATGACATGGACGATGACGACAATGTAGTATTAACAGTCCGAGAGCAATGGTTGCATGCTGAGGATGATGATTCTGAGTGGGTGGTGGATATTGCAGCTTCTTATCATGCTTCACTGAGTAAGTAATTGTTTACTTCATACAGGAGGGGAGATTTTGGGAGGGTGAACATGGGAAATTCTAGGTTCTCTAGAATTATCAGGATTGGAGACATTTGTGTTCAAACAAGTGTCGGTTGCATGCTATCACTGAATGATGTTCGTCACGTTCCAGATTTATAGCTGAGTTTGATATCTAGTTTATTCTTATATAGAGAAGGTTGTCATCTAGATTTTGGTGGTGGAAAATGTAAGATCACCAAGGGAGCTTTGGTTATTGTACGAGGCAAATTGTGTCGTACATTGTACAAGACCTAACCTAAAGTGCTCAAAGGCAGTCATATACATATAGTTTAGGATCACCAGACAGATCTATGACACAGATGACTTGGACACATGAGCGAGAAAGACTTGAAGCTTTATTCAAAGAAGATATTGATTCCTTGTAGAAATGATAATGGTGTAATGCATGGGTCTATCACCCTAGGCTCTAGTAGAGTTTCAAAAATGACGACTAGCCCCACAAACCACCACTAGCATGTTTGCATGCTGAGGATGATGATTCTGAGTGGGTGGTGGATACTTCAGCTTCTTATCATGCTTCACTGAGTAAGTAATTGTTTACTTCATACAGGAGGGGATATTTACGGAGGGTGAACATGGGAAATTCTATCTTCTCTAGAATTATCGGGATTGGAGACATTTGTGTTCAAACAAGTGTCGGTTGCATGCTATCATTGAATGATGTTCGTCGCATTCCATATTTGCAGCTGAGTTTGATATCTGGTTTATTCTTTGATAGAGAAGGTTGTCATCTAGATTTTGGTGGTGGAAAATGTAAGATCACCAAGGGATCTTTGGTTATTGTACAAGGCCAATCGTGTCATACATTGTGCAAGACCTAACCTAAAGTGCTCAAAGGCAGTCAGATACATATAGTTGAGGATCACCAGATAGATCTATGGCACAGACAACTTGGACACATGAGCGAGAAAGACTTGAAGCTTTTATCAAAGAAGAGATTGATTTCTTGTGGCAATGATAATGGTGTAATGTAATGCCCGAGCCCACAGCCCATGGCTCTAGTAGAGTTTCAGGAATGACGACTGGCCCCACAAACCACCACTAGCCTTAACTTCGCACTTTGTCCACACTGACGCGCAAGCCAGGATCAACTTCCCGACTGGTCACCCATCCTAGTACTATTCCAAGATGAGCACGCTTAACTATGGAGTTTTTTAGTGATGGGCTCCCGGAAAAGGAGGTGCACCTTGGTGATATGGGTAATCCAATCATTCCTTATAAGATCGTTTTATCTGAGGTCTCAAATCCTGGGACGTTACAATCTCCCCCACTTAGACTCTTGACGTCCTCGTCAAGGCTCAATTATACAGCCTCATAATATCTTCCCCATTTCAGTGCAGACCCAGAATGGCCCATGGACACCCAGCTCCCATCCACGCCTACCAGCGCAAGTGTGGCTCCATCTCGTCTCTACGGATAGCCCTTTCCAACTTGCCTGGACCGCACGGCTCAAGACTGGCATGCCACATGCCCATGTGGGCCCCACCTACTGGAGGGGAATTGGCTCTGATACCAAATGTTACGACCCCACCTCCTGATAACCCCCAATTAAGGGAGACCAAGAGGTTGAGCCACACCCATTAATCCCGGATCAAAGGTTCGACATATAACCATAAACAATTATTAAATTCTAACAGACTATACTGAAAATGGTAATAAAATTTTTCTTTACATACCTTTTGAAAACTTGGATCTCTAAACTTCTATCCACACCGATACAAATCTATCTAATCCTCCTATGTACTTTAATTCTCTTTTAGTATCACATGTGCCACTTTACTGTTTGTTCTTTTCATTGTACCTAAAACGACGACAAACAAAACGTCGGTCAGCCGGAGCTGGTATGTGGGGGAAATAGATAATAATGCAACTATGATAACCATGTAATCATTCAATTAATTATTTAACAACCAAGATTACGTTTTAAGCCAAACTACTCAATCCATACCTATCCACAACTCTGTGTTATCCCTATAAGGACTTATATGGTACTACTACAAAGGTGACTTGATGGACCTACCCTCTAGGCAGTCAAAGTCTTTCATGACCTGATGGACCTACCCTCTAGGTAGCCATGTACTAGGTCAGCCATTACGACACAGAGGGGATTAATGATTGAGCTAGAAGGCATATACATTATATGATAGTCATAGTCACTTTATAATTGCAAGAAATAAATAAATATTCAATAGTTTAGTTGCATTCCATGCGATTAACATCTGGGAATCCATCGGAAAACCAAAAGAGGTTATTCATAATCATAACCACATACCTGATCCATAGTAACTTGATGTCCATGCATTAACATTCAACACAATTAACAAGCAATCAACAATATCCTGAAAATAATGCATAACATCCAAGTGTCATTGTTTTATTCAAACATCCACAGGATCAACTTGGATTCCACCTTATAATTTCTAGGCCAACTTTATGATTTTATTAGATTTTTAGCCTTCATTATGCATTTATCACTTTTAATGCTCTTTTAGTTCACAAACCCTAATTTCTGCATCATAGGCACAATTGAATGTCAAATAAGTCTAATATGTTTCTTTTACACTAAAACTATTATCTTTATCCTTTTAGGTCATATCCAAAACATTAAGGCTAATTATCATCTTCGGTTTCTTTCAAATTGACAAATCATATTTCATTATAGTTCAACTCACATATATGAACCTTATTTATTACTATTTCCACCTATATACACTAGGAAACACTAATTATCCAAATAATTAACATTAAAGATCTTTGGTACTCAATTTATCTTCGAATCATCATATCTCCATTTTATTCTTCGATTTATACAATTAAAACCATTAGAATTCATATCAACATAAATTAGGGTTTCTAATCCCATTAAGGCATATTCATGTACATAGAACCCTAAATTAAACCAACTATATAAAAAGATCATCTTTTTAAATCCTATTTTCACTTTTATTAACAACAGGTTAATATCAGCTTGAATTATCCGTCTATCATCAAATCTAAGGGTTTTTCCTTAGTTAAATCATTAAAGATGATAACTTTATGTACTTTTCCAATTTCAAGCATATTTATGCATATCAACTCCAAATTAGACTAATCATGTGCAAAGTTCTTCCTTTTTTAACATAACGTAACTTTTTACATTTAACAGGTTAATATCAACTCTAATGATCCATTAAACCCTATTAAACACATTAATTATCTCAAAATAGGGTTTCTTTAATCATCATTATGTTAAAGTTGATAAATTACACTACTTTTCAAATTTCAAGAGGAATTGTCTTATAAACATATTTTATTTAGATTCCTCATGTCTTTCTGATCAACTTTCATATATTATTTATGTCCATCCGAGTTACGGTTTGCTAGATATGATTTTCGCAAATAAATCATAAGGTGTCCAATAGGAAGGTGCCACGTAGGCAACCAACTCTCAAATACATACCTTGTGCGTGCCCCATCTTTAATTATAACGCAAAGACGATCTTGCCCCTGCGTAAGTTGTTCCCTGCTATTGCCCGCGAAGGGCAAAATGGTCCAAAGTTGATTTGGTTTCTTCTACCTCACGAGCGGACCAGGCCGCCGCCCTAGCTGCTGCCTGCAGCCTTCGCGGCCTTCCTCCCACTTCCTCGAGACTCGCGCCCTTCTAGTTTCTCCTCCCTGCCTCCGCCCCACCCTGTCGCAGCCAACCATGCTGCGAAGCATGGCCAACGCGTCTGAAAAAGCGTGGGGTTCCCCCTTAGTTGCAGCCGCACCTGCTGCGCGTCGAGGTCTGTCCCCCTTCCTCTCTAAGGTCCAAAACATGTTGCCACCCTCCGCCCTTGCTCCGACGGCCTCCGCAACATCTGGGCGCCTCCCAGCTCGCAATCTAGGTGTTCGGTTTGGGCAGGGCAGGTGTGTGACCTACAGCCATGGCTCCGGCCTTCTGCAGGCTCGGCACGGCGTTTATGGTCATGGAGACGATGGAAGAGCCCTCCTTGGCATCGTATCACTTCTCTCATCCACCCAGGTAACCCCACAGATCTCTGTTGCTCCAGGGAAAGCACTACTCGTGGATTAGGGTTTTGCCCAAGAAGATGAAGAAAAAGAAGGAAGAAAGGATATGTGTAACTCCTCCAAACTCCCCCTAAGCTCTACCCCTTTTATAGGGGAGTTCATACACGCCCTAACGTGGCCCTCTAAGTGGGGACAAGTCCCACTCCCATAAGGACTCCTATTTCTTCAAGGAGAAGAAATCCTTTTCTCTCTTCTTAAACCTTTTGATATTCTCTATTATGTGGATATTAGGAAATTCGAAATTCCCTTTCCCTTATCTACTTTATGGTTGCTTTTTAATTCTTTGGCACGAATTCCTATTTTCCTTTATAGAAAATATCATCTTTTAAACAATACCACATAATTCATTAATAAAGCAACACATTATCCTCTTATTTTGCCTCTTTAGTATTTTCTCTTTCTTTCCTCTTTATTGGGACTCCTTGGATCCCAAGATGCTCCATTATTTCGAAATTCTTTTTATTGGATACTTATTATCCTTCTAGATGCATCTTTATATACTCCATTATTTCGAAATTCTTTTTATTGGATACTTATTATCCTTCTAGATGCATCTTTATGCATTATTTCACATTATCTTGTCTATTTCTCATTAAAATAACTCTTTTTGAGAATCTTTCTTTATTTCTCTTTTATTTTCCTCATTACTATTCCCTTTATCATTAGAAATCCTTGGGGTACGAAATTCCACAAAGGATAACTCAATTATATCTCTTTTCACTTGTTTTCCATATTTTATCATTATTTTCAATTTCTTTCTTACTAAAGAAATATTGAATTAATCTTTTCTTTTCTTATTGCTCTCTTTTTGGAACTTTGGACTCCTTGGTACTCAAGGAACCCAAGAGGCACGAAATCCTCTTTGGATTTGCCTTCTAGAGGTTTCCACATATTTCTTTTATCAATTATTCAATTATTCATTCACTAATTGAATTTTCTTCGTTATTTCCTTGTTATTGGGCCCAATAGCCAATAAAGCCCACAAATCAAACAACAAGGCTATTTTAAACGAAATCCCTTTATTTGAAGAAATTTATATCATTATTTGTTCAAATATCTTTAATATGAGAAATTACATTTCTCACCAATTGAACCCAAAAATTGGGGTTATAACATCCTTCCCCTCTTATAGGAATTTTGTCCTCAAAATTCAGGCAAACAAACAAACAATTCAGGATACGACTTTTCCATGTCCATCATTGGCCCCTATGTGGCTTTGCCGTACTCATGGCGTTTCCAAAGAACCTTTATCATCACATATTCTTTTCTCTGAGTTCTTTCCTCCTGGCGTCTATAAACTACACAGGTGACTCAGGCCATTTCAGCCTCCCTTGGGGCTCACTAGGTTCATTGCTCAGCACATAGTCGGGTACCTCACATAGTTCTCTAAACTGGACACATGGAACTCATAACTCATTACTTTATCCTGAGGGGTAAGGTCAAACTTAACCTTCTCCACCCATCCATCTCTAATGGACCCATGTATCGGGGACTCATCTCTCTTGGTTATAACTTAGAGGGGTCGGATTTTCATGTCACATTTTCTCCCACAGTAACTTGTATGTCAGTCTACTTTGCATCTGCTCACGACTCTCATCGTCTCTAGGCTCCTTTCAGCCCTTGCACAATCAAAGTGACTTCATCTACACGCACTGTGGTCCCTTTTCTAACCATCATGTGGTACTTTTCTAACCATCATGTGGTCCTTTCACCAACATCACCTTACTGAAGTGGTGACCGACACAACCTCCCTTACAGAGCTTCATATAAAACCCGATACTGGCTATGGTGGTCATTGTCACATCTTTCATAGGACAAGAAATGTCTCTAGATATCACCCTGAATGAGCACACATGCCCTCATCAGACCCTTTAGTCTGGATCATACTAACCATAGTTAGGGGTGATAAACTATACTAATATTGAGATCTTCATGTACCTACTTCCACTTTATGGAAGTGAACCTTTAGGTCAACCTCAAGAACCTTTGAACTCGCTTCCTGGTGTAGTTGAACCATCTCTCTCATGGGTAGTTCAACTAGATCTGTCCCTTAACAGAACTCTTTCTTTCTCATGTCATCTAGGTAAGGCGACCTACCATAACCCATATTGCATATCGACCTTTCTTGGTCAAGGGGAGACTTATCACAACATCCATAGTGATGAACTCCCATTCCCTCTCAGGGACTCTTTCATCCTCTATATCGATACACTGGGTTACTGGGGTTCGTCCTTTACCTCCTGGCTTGCATGGTCATAAACCACATGCAACTTCATCTTAAGCATCCAAAGTGCTATTGTCACCTATTATCTTCGTGGTACGGTGTATGGTGATCTTAAAATCATGATCTCTTGTATGTCATTATTCTTCAAGATCAATACCTCAAAACCCTAAACCATTCTATCGAGGCTTCATCACCTTCTTTTCCAAAGAAGTGCACTTGAGGTTCTTCCTCCATCCTTTCATCGTATCAAGGACTAGACTAGCTAACCAAACAACCATTAACTTCTCAACGCATCTTGTTACATCTGAGTGTTAGCCAAACACATCTTCTTTTCCAAACTTAGGGTTAGTCTAACAACCTCTTCTAGCCAAACTAGGCAGGTATATCTCAACCAGGGTATCCATTCCTACTTCACCTTCTTGTGTATTAGGTAACATTGGAGACATACACTTCCATGCATTTCACTTATCATATTACCTCCAACTCTATGTCTATTTCTATTGAGAACACTTTTGAGCTCATTTTTTTGATAATCAAACTCAACCTTGTATAAATTGTAAGTTCTACCTAGCTCATGATAAAAAAACATCCTCATAAGGGGACTACCTCATTCCTCTTAGTGTTTACCAATCGTCCATGTATCATTCACTTTACCAGGGTAGATATCTTCTCTATCCCCATTTCTCATGGCAACGTTCCAACCTACATCATCTCTTATCCTTGGTGTATGACATGCATAATGTACTATCTCTCACCCCCATAACAAGAGGAAATAAGCATTTGGCTGCAGTCCAAATACAGAGTTCTTCCTGTTCCAAGAGTAGAGATGGTGCATCCCACCTTGCCAGTACACCTTTAAATCTAAGTTGCAATGTGCCACATAGGTCTCTTCATCACAAACATCATCATATCACACTAGTCTTGAACCTACTAAGGTTTATATCCTTGGTCATCTCCTCTAGGTCTATAGGGTACCGGCTCTTTTTGGGGTCATCCCTCTTCCCTCATGCATCAAGAGGGTGCCCTACTCATCTGCCCTTTAGGTCCCATGAGTTCATGAAGGTGATCAATCTCCTAACCCATGGACCTCAGGCAATGATAGCTGTTACCTCCCGACCCTATGGTCATGTGCAACTGGGGAATTAGGCAACTCCTACTTTCGTCGGTCTTATCCTTACCTGACCTGAGGATAGACTTAGGATTCTCCATTACAGTACATGTTCACTTAGAACCTTACCCAAGTCTTCATCATCTCTCTTTCTACGTTCATGGGCTGTCTCCCATCCGTTCATAGGCATCATGGCAACCTGCCTACCTTGGTCAAGCCCCATACTGGTTACCCCCATGGTAACACATTCACATGCAATAGAGATGGATATCTATGGGTCTATAGGTTCATTCTCATACCATGTACCTTTCACTTAGCTTCTCAAGATCCTATGAGACCTCTTTAGGTTACCTTGAACCAACAAAACTGATATACACCCTTCCAAAGGGGTCCCTCTCCCAGGATGGGAGGAAAACTATCTCTAAGGTCACAAAAGCTCTTAGGTCTAGGGTTTACATCCACACGAACCTACTTAACCCTAGCAAGCCATTAAGGCATGAGCAGATCACTTACTGTACTATGCTAGGTCATACTTGTCCTCTTTCCTCGATGTTGGATCAAGATCAAACCTTCCTTTATCATCAACCTAGCTATGAGGGGATCATCAAACACATCTTAAACTTCAGGGGCTCCCCCTTTTCCTCTATGCATGAGGATTACCATGCTCGCTTCTATGGGAACTCAACTTCTCATCATGAGCCTTAGGTACACCACTTCCCCTCTTAGGCCTAGGAACCCTAGGTTGACTGTATGCTCCTTCTCTTAACTACAAACCAAGCATGAAAAAGGCATGACATGCACTCCTTGTCATCCTTCAACTCAAGCAACACTTAGAGTTGGGTCCTCCTTAAGGACAACCAACAAGGTACATGGCCTCATAACCTGCTACTAAACCTTTCTAAGTCTAAGGAACTCTTCTTCCTACCTCAGAAGGTAAACATCTCTACCATAGGCACGTAGGTACCAGAAGCTTCATCTTTTCTCAAGGGTTTGGTCCCTCTAAAGACAACCAAGGTATCAATAACTTTTTAAGGATCGATCATGAGGCAACCACTATCATCCATTGTTCAGAGTTTTAGGATTCCAATCTTCTTGCTGGGTTTCCTACTCTCTCTAGAGCTAACCCTACATCCAACCTCACCATTACAGGTCCTCTCTTCATGAAGGTTCAACCTCAACAGCATGCTCTACATGGGTGAAGCCTAGGTTCGAACTTATGGTTGCTCAAGATCAACCCTTTATGCTCCATTATAATTCCTTATCTAGGGTTTCATCCTACCGTCAGCACTATGACGTGCCCTAGGTGCCAGATATGCCCTACTTGCACAAGCCCATAGGGTTTCTATGGTCCTTCACTAACATCATCATCTAAGGAGCTATCCTTTACCTTAACATGTATGACCCTTCCCAGGGTTGGTTCGTCAAAGGTGCTAGGTCACCCATGAAATCCCAAAGGCATGTCCCTTCAACCACCTGGTCCAACTCATCTCTCTCTAACCTTCACTTAGGGCTAGGGTTAGCATCATCCTCAGAGGATGTGCTAGGTCTCTACTTGCAATAGAGATCTCTATCTCCAAGACTAAATTATCCTCTTGAGAAGAAGGTCTAGCCTTAGGTCTCTTCTGAGGACATGACAACTTATGTCATACGACCTAAGCATGTATCTATTATTTATTCTGCGCTTAATCTATTAAGCTTATGTCCATGACATCTTATTTACATGCCTTTCCTTAATTTAGTGGAGGATTCCTTAAACCTTATTAACCCTACCCATACCTCAGGAGGGTGAGGAGAAGAAAGAAAACCCTAATCCTTTAGGTCCTTATCAGAATTTTGTGATGAGAAGGGATGAATAAGATGAGAAGTACTAAAGGTATCTTATTTTGATTCATACCCTAAGACTTTGGCCAGGCGGTCACACGGGTCTGGGAGTCCTCGTATTCCGACTAGCGGTGCGAAGGAAAATCTTGCCAGCCCCCGGTCGTGATCCCTTTCTAGACACCTCCGTCTTTCGGATACTCCTCTAATAACTCCCTTGGGTTCTATGGAGTTTGTAAAATTTAATAATTATTAATGGTTAACTGAGGAACCTACGCTCTGATACCAAATGTAACGCCCGAGCCCACTGCCTATGGCTCTAGTAGAGTTTCAGGAATGACGACTGGCCCCACAAACCACCACTAGCCTTAACTGTGCATTTTGTCCACACTGACGCGCAAGCCAGGATCAACTTCCTGACTAGTCACCCATCCTAGTACTACTCCAAGCTGAGCATGCTTAACTATGAAGTTCTTTAGTGATGGGCTCCCGGAAAAGGAGGTGCACCTTGGTGATATGGGTAATCCAATCATTCCTTATAAGATCGTTTTATCCGAGGCCTCAAATCCTGGGACGTTACATGTAATGTCTGGGTCTATCACCCTAGGCTATAGTAGAGTTTCAAAAATGACGAATGGACCTACAAACCACCACTAGCCTTAACTATGCACTTTATCCACACTCACGCACAAGCTACGATAAACTTTCCGACTAGTCACCCATCCTAATACTACTCCAAGTTGAACACGCTTAACTATGGAGTTCTTTAGTGAGGGGATCCTAGAAAAGGAGGTGCACCTGGGTGATATGGGTAGTCTAATCATTCCTTTTAAAATCATTTTATCTGAGACCTCAAATCCTAGGATGTTACAATCTCCCCCACTTAGAATCTTGACGTCCTTGTCAAAGATCAACTATATGGCCTCATAATATTACCCCGTTTTAGTGCAGACCCAGAAGGCCCATGGACACCCAGCTCCCGATCATGGAATACCAGTACAAGGGTGGCTACATAACCATGGATAGCCATTTTCAACATGCCTGGACCGGACGGCTCGAGACTGGCATGCCACATGCCCATGTGGGCCCCACCTATTGGAGGGGTTATGGCTCAGATACCATTTGTAATGTCTGGATCCATCGCCCTAGGCTCTAGTGGAGTTTCAGAAATGACGACTGGCCCCATAAACCATCACTAGCCTTAACTATGCACTTTATCGACACTCACACGCAAGCCAGGATAAACTTCCCTACTAGTCATCCATCCTAGTACTACTCCAAGCTGAGCACGCTTAACTATGGAGTTCTTTGGTGATGGGCTCCCAAAAAAGGAGGTGCACCTTGGTGATATGGGTAGTCTAATCATTCCTTTTAAGATCATTTTATCTGAGGCCTAAAATCCTGGGACGTTACAAATGGTCTCAGTTCATGTGATGAATTTCAGACAGGAAAGATCGATGTGTTTCTTTCAAGACAAGATCAAAGGTGAAGTCACAACTTCTGCAATTGGTTCATTCAGATGTCTACAGTTCGTTTGAGGTGGATTCATTGGGTAGAAATAAGTATTTTGTCACATTCATTGATGATGCATCTAGGAAGGTGTGGGCCTACTTGCTGAAGACCAAGGATCAGGTCTTTCAGTATTTTCAAAAATTTCATTCCATGGTGGAGCGGGAGATAGAGAAAAAGTTGAAGTGTCTCTGCACGGACAATGGAGGAGAGTACACCTCTAGGGAGTTCCAGGATTACTATACGCAACACAGAATACAGCATGAAATGGCGTAGTCTACAACACCAAAACACAATGGTACAACTGAGAGAATGAACCATAACATAGTGGAGAAAGTTAGATACATGTTGAAGACTGCAAAGTTGCCAAAGACATTCTGGGGTGAGGCAGTGCGTACTGCTTTCTATCTAATTAATCGATCTCCATCAGTTCCTTTGGGATTTTATATACCTGAGAAGGTATGGACAGGCAAGGATGCATCCTATGCTCATCTGCGAGTATTTGGGTGCAAGGTTTATACACATATTACAAAGGAAAAGAGGCAAAAGTTGGGTGATAAAGCGGTGCCATGCATATTTCTTGGCTATGGAAATCATCAGTTTGGCTACATGTTATTGGATCCTGTAAAAAGGATCATGATCACACACAGAGATGTGACTTTTTGTGAGAGTTAGGCAGTTACAGAGCTCGAGAGTGAGGATGTAGAGGTTGCATGATTAGGTGATAGTTCTTCTGATAATTCTTGGGGAGGCTATTGGAATCATCCCACTGGTTGAGGTGTGATCCCCCCAGCTTCTTGTTGGTGCCTTATGTGATAGAGGATGCCAGAGAACAAGAATATGGAGGAGCTCTCTTGATTGAATAAGAGAGGGTCAATGACTTTACCTTGAAGCAAAGTAGCGGTTACAGACACAGTGTTGTCACAGTGGCAACGGTTCGACCCAGTCAGCGGTCATAGCGGCATCAAGTAGCCCCTATCAACGATAGCGGCCTCGTGAGGAGATCAAGTAAATAGGGAGATTTTGTATACAATGAGTGTGATTCTCTTCTTCCTCGTCTTTGTTCTCGTGTGGGGAGAGCTACCTGGATTTAGGGGGTAATTAAATCTAACTAGTGTGAGTTGTAATCTTAATTACATAATGATTGTTAGCCGGTATTATCCTGTGATTTTTCTTGGAGAGAGTTTTCTACGTTAAATCTGGTGTTTCTTCTTTAGATTTATACACTTATCGGTAACACTTCCGCAATATATTTTCGTCACATCCGGGACCGTATCGGTACAACGTCCCTAACAGATAGAACCATCCCTTTATTGACAGATTATTTACAAACGGAGGAATACTTTTCCTATCCTATGTTGTTAATAAACATAGGAAATAAAACTGTTATCGATTCCTTCTCATAACCGATCCAATCTATTCCTTCTCCGATATCCAAACCAATCCCACCCGACGAACCAAACACGGCCTAGTAGTATGTTATCGAAGATTACCTAGTATTAAGCTGGACCGAGTGCTCGATATCCATGAATTACGATGGGATTGATACTTTCCTCTAATCACCATGGAGAGAAGTTCAAAATAGAAATTGTTCAATATGCGGATTGTGGAGTTCCATACCAAAATGAGCGGAACACGTGGAAACGAACGAAGGTGGGGTTGTAGGATAAAATGGGTATATCTAAAACTTTGGGAAGTTTAATTAACGTCTACAACCATTTTGGACTATAAGCCATACTCAAGCCCCGAAATCAGCTAGCTAAACACAAAACAGTTGCTCAACAGACTCCCTGCCTTGGTCTGAGCACCGGAGCGGGAGGTCAAACATATGATAAGAGGCCAAGCCAAGTGGGGTTAACGCAAGCCGCCAGATAAGGTCCTTGAATAGATCTTTGTTGAGAGACCGACGGAGAGAGAAAGCAACTCCACCTCCTATCCTCCAGTCCACAGGCAGTATTTGGTCAGGATGCGGCATAAATCAGAAACAGCACAACAGGACAAGAACAAACCCAGAGCGTGTGTGTTGGGGGGCGATGGGAGAGAGAAGCAAGCTGGTCTGACAAGCCAGTCCATAAAACTCCAATTAATCAGCCAAAACATCATCACATTATGAAACCAGATAAAGACCACAAAACCAACAAACAAGACCAACTGGTTTTTTTCTTCCTTCCATATTGTACATTCAAATCATAATAGTGTCAGCAGGGGAACACATCAACAGCAGCAGCGCGATGTTCCCCACATGGAAAAGCAAAGGGAGGGAACACACCAAAGAGGAAGCGACAGTCAATGCTGCCATAACTACAAAGCCCCAAAGACCCATTAACTTCCCAGTTACTGAAAAAGGTTAAAAAAAATTACAAATCATAAATGAAAATCATGGTGGTGCTGATAATACCAAGGTTGAAAATATGAGAGGTAACAGCACAGCAGCGCCTTTGCGTTTAATATTTTAAACTACTGTTCCTTAGTTATCAATCAAGCCTTCTGTCAAACTAACTAAACTAAACCCATTCTTTCTCTCCCCCCCCCCTCACATTCATCTGAAAATCTCTACTACTACACATAATATACAGTTCCCAGGTAGTACTTCTCTGCCAGGTTCGTGAGATCTTTAGCCCGTCTCGTAGTCTGCACTTGCTTGGGATCAGCTTTCATCTCCCACTTCATCAGTGCTCATCAACTCCTGTAACAATGTTGCAAAGAGCTGATCAGTAATGTCAAGACCAGGAGAAAGTGTAAGCGCAAAACGAACTTTTTATGTTTGTTTTTGGAATTGAGGTCAGACAGATAGGGATGAGTTAAGCTAGCTCAAGTTGTGTATGTATGCATACCTGTGAGAAGTTGAACTCGGGAGGCCCATCAGTAGCCCTCCTGCCCGGCACGAAATGTGCCGTCGTCCCAACCTGTTGCCGTTGCTGCTGCGGCTTCCTGAGGCCCAGAAGGCCCTTCCACCGCAACCCACCGCTGCTCTTCCGGGATGGGACAGCCGCCGGCGCCGCATCTTCCTCCGGGCCAGCCAGGAGTTCTTCTCGAATGGTCGTCGGGCGCGACCGCTGGTGCCGCTGCTGCTCGCGGAGTGGCAGCATCCGTCCCTTGAAGAAGAGCTCGTCAGCCGCAATCATCGGCTCGGCAACCACACTCGGTGCGGCGGAGAACTCGAAGTCTGGGTCAGTGTCGGCCGCCGACCGCGGGCGCCGGCCCTCGTGCTTGATGCACGGCCCGCCCGATGAGTCTAGCACGAAGTCGCTGGAGAAGGAGATCCTCGGACTCATGAACCCACTAGGCCCGCTCCCACCTCCCCCGATGTTGTTGCTGCTCTGGTGGTGGTAGTGAGAATGGGCGCCGTGGTCTGGGTTGTACATGTTGATGCATGCCATATATGTGCCACACCAACCAAACCAGCTCACACTAGCTCTCTCTCTTCCTATCGACCTCTAAAAGCTCACACTCTCCTTCCTCTCTATACTGATTTGGGCACTACAACGACAAAGAGTATCGCTGCTGCGGCTTCTTAGCTTCTTCCGTGGGAAATAGATCATGTGGTGAGCCACAATGGTTGTATTTATACGAAGGAGGAGCTGAAGAGTGGTAGCATTAAGTACAGGAGATGGACATGGATTCCTCCCTCTATCACGCGCACACACACCACCCATCCGGGCCCACTTCTCTCTCTTCTCAGCTTGGCTTATTAGTATCATCGGTAAGATGAGCTTCTGGATGCATGGCAACATGCCATTGCCATAGTGGTTTTCAATGCAAACACAGACCACTGTTGGAAAATTCAAAAAATCGAAATAAATGTGGACGTCTTGCGCATTGATGCACTACTGAAAAGTCTGCAAAAGGTTGGTATATGATGCAGGTACATAAATACACGTGGGTATATACGTATTCATGAAACCTATCCAAGTATGCAATATTCAGACATGAGATACATATATATTTATCTAGGCATTAAAGGACAGGTTTATCCCATTGGAGGCCAGTGAGTCACAGTGTGCTAGCTAGAAGAACAGCAACGTACAAAAGAAAACTAATGGGCTATACCATGCCACACACATCCTCCACCCCAAAGCTCAATTGAATAATAATACGTGTACGGGAGCTGGTGGCCCGAGCACCAGAAGGTACAGCTCAGAAGTGTGGGTTGGCACTGTGCATCCTAGAGCAGTGCACTTTGGATCCAGCACAGATGTGGAGAGGGGGGAAGACGAGTGATGGAGGAGGATTGAGTGAAGGGGCGTTTTGACCCTTGACTGGAGCAAAGAGGGGGACTGACTGCTAGCTAGCTGGGGGTGGTGAACTGATGAAGGGGGGGGGGGGGGGGGGCACAGTGACAGCTAAGAACCTTGCAGAAGCAGCATCGCTAGGGTTTCTTTAATTTACTGGTCTGGTGCTCATTTAATAACTACGGGTTGCATGTGTGGGTGAGGGAGATGAATATCAAAATCCTAGAGAAATGCACCTACAAGGGTGAGATTTGTATGTGATGGGGATTTGATTATAGCAGGAAGAAAATCGAGCATAATTAGTGTTGCAGCAGCAGGGTCTTGCATCCCAGGCAGGCATCCATCTACAGCCAGTGTGGTACTACTACTACTGCCTCTGATTATGTGTTTTTTTTTGTAATATTATGCTAGGAAGATATTGTGGGGCCTGGATGTTGAGGATGTTTCCAAGAAAGTTCATGGCATGCCTCTCTGTTTTTAATAATGCTCACTTATCAGGGATAAGCACAGAGCGGCTTATCTAGGGAAAACAAGCTTGACTGGAGTTAATTGTAACACTTCTTCTCTTGGGGATCTTAGATAACCGTGTTGATGTAATCTCAGTCTTGATTGTATTGTGTTGCTTGACACCATACATGTTGACGCGTCCACTTGAATTGTAGTAGTTAAGTAACACTCTAGTTTTCATGTGCAGTGTTCAAGGCAAAGGAACTACATAACGAACATGTGTGTAAACTACAGCTTGAATAGTGGATAATAATACGCAATACGGATGTTTAATCATGTCAGCAGCATGCAGATAAACGTTTAGGATTTGCTGTTACTAGTTAAATACAGAACACGCTGTATCTAACTTAAGATCACTCCACGTATTACATGCACAAAACCCCCACCCTACCTTCCAATGGGCAGGGACACGTGTTAGGGCTCGTCTGGTTTCGTGTAAAACCAATGCAAACGGATGACAATTGAAACAGCCTGCTCCTTACAAATTCGGTAACAGCAAATCCCGGCTCGCAGATAAATAGATTTGGAAGAGTTAGGCCGTAAGGGAAGTGATTAGAGGTACGAATGATAAGACCTCCTCACAAAATGAATTCGAAAAATAAATTTACCAACCCGGTGCCCCTCTTTGTTAGGAAATCCATTACTAAGAACTCTATTCAAAATCATGCTAACTTACAATAGTGTAATATTAGATAAATGACCTAGTGGGAAGTGCTTTCGCAGAGTGTGCTATATGAAAAATCGTGGAGATGATTCTAGTATTATTGGTGGGGCTGGCAATCATTCTCATCGACTATCAACGCTTTGGAGTATTTGGGCTCAAAAGTTACAACATGAAGAAGTGCTAGATCTTTTCTCATAGGTCATCGAAATATACCACAGTAGCTCTCCTCTCATAGCTTGGGTTAACATTGATTATATAGTATTGCAGTCGTGACATATGCAATTCAGATTTTAGCATATAAAAAGAAACATCATCATGTAGGCGGAGATGAGTGATACTTCTATTGATTTGGGTATATGAAAAGTGCGTCATTGGGATTAGTGGAAGAAAATGCAACCTCCCAAAAACTTTGTGTTGAAAAAATGTCCTATGACATGAAGCCTCTAGTAAGAATATATAAAAGAAATGACTGAAATTGTTTACCAAAGGTGCACATTCTTTCTAGGCATACGATAAATGGCATACTCCATGGTTATGTGTTTTTAACTCATAGTAGATCTCAAACAAAAGACCTATGCAAAGTAGTATTGAGATTCATGCACGGAGAAAAACAAAAGTAGATGAGGATAGTGTAATGTCTATGGGGTGTTTACCATACCTAACAACATATTAGTGTGTATCCAAGTTACTCAACATGATATTAGAATCATACCCCTAGTATGTGTGGTCTATTTGGCATGTGACACCCCAGTCATAGATCGTGTAATATGAACATGTGTATGTCTAAGGACATATACACTAGTCAAGGTGAATGAATGCATGTTGGAGAAAATGATGAGCCATGAGTAGAAGCACAATGTAAACACATGTCTCACAGACATGTGCTATTCGAGTTTAGAACTCAAATGGAAGACATAATGAACTCTAGATGAATCATTATTACTATATCAAGAGGCTAAATCTAGAAATTTATAAAATATCAAGTTTATGATGGTAAAGCCTCTTGATATCCTCATACTACTTGCACCTCCTATATGAGATCCTAGCACTATAAACTCATAATTTAGCTTGTTTATATTTTGTTGATTCACATATGATGCATCTACACAAAGCTCTTTAACAAGCAATGTGTGTATCAAAATAGCACATCAAAGAGTCTAATGTAACATATAGAAATTTGACTATCACAAATATTGAACCCCTAACTCTATGAGACATATGTTTCCTAATTAGGTCTTAAGAAACAATATAATTATGTCACGATATATGCTAATTTAGTATAATATGCATCATTGCACATTGATTATCATAGAATGCATATCGAATGTGTACTTAAATGCATTTACTTAACCTATATACACATGACATCAACCATGATTTGGATATCAACGACCATGAGAGAGGTTAAATTAGATTCATATAGTGTAGTATACCTACATTTGATGCTTGAATAGGTATAAATTGATGCATAGTGCTCAATTTCACCCAAACCCTATTTCCTAGTGGATTAACCCTATCCTTACAAGCAAGGACTAATAATCAAAATAAAAATAAAAATGTAACTAAGTGATAAAATGCATTAAGAAAATGATCATCAATATATGATCTAGTATGTAGCATATATTTTCATAGTGTATTATACATCACATGGTTAATGAAATCATAACTAAATGCATAATTTTTAAAAGTGATTGAAATGAGTTTAAAAACATATAGATGATTAGTGGATGTGACATTTTTTTTGGGATAGTTTTAGTTATCTTTATCTAAAATATACTAGGTTAAATAGACTTGATCACTTGGTTAAACAAAAATATTCTATTTTTGTCAAAGTTGTAAACAACTCCTTCATGACAAGATAATATAATATAAGCATAAGTACAAAATATGATGATGATAGAAAATTATATGATAGTATTAAACCCTAATATTTTAGATAACCTAAGAGATAATCTCAATCTAAAAGTAATGATAAATTTGGATGTTATAAATCAAAGTAATTAAGATATTAATATCCTTGTGTTTGGATAACCATAAGTAATATAACAAAAGTGTAGAACACCACCACACAAGAAATAAGATTATTGGAAAAAAATGTCAATCAACACAAACCATCATTATTAATCACAAGGAAATGTATAAAATAAAACCTCAACCACATCTGAACAAATTGTACATAATAGGGGCATTACTTTCATTCACTAACAAATAATTGTACTTCATAACTTCTAGTGACCGCTTTCACAACCTATTACAAAAGGTATCCCTAGAATAGTTTATAACATGAGAGCATATGTGCATGGCATTCAAGCTAAAACTGGGTTTTTGATGAATATCGATATAAAATCATCATGTCCTAACCAAAGTGTATAAGGATAACTATTGTCTATCCAAAGGAGGCTCCTCACCATGAAAAGCCTAGGGATGATGATGTCCACCCAAAAGATGTGCATAACCATGAGGTTGAGATCTGTGTCCTTACGATATGATATAGATAAGGCACATTAAGTGATGAACAATAATATTCACAAGATATGAAACAATAGTAGATGCAATATAAGGATAACACTTGCAACAATTGAAAAGTGCAACAAACGCATTACAAGTGAATCACCAAGATACCTAGACAATTATATAGGTACATGGTTTACTTCTTTTATTATTAACCCCTAAGTGGTTTGAGTTGTACCACTAAAACCACTAGCCAGTGAGTGTGAAGTCCCCTAGCTCACTATATAAGATCTGAGGATTTTTGATCTCCCTAAAAACATTCCATTCCTCAGTCAATGCAAGTGAAAGCAAGTACAAGATCAACAGTCAGAAACTTAGTATTAGGAGATCAAAAGCCAATATACAATATTGTGGGTACTACCTCATCAGATTGTGTATAAGACCCTTATATCACATTGTCACATTATTACATGTCATTGGAGATAATCTTGGCTTCACTCATACACATATACAACATTTCATTATTGAGGAAATCAAACAAAGATTACCATCTGATACTCAAAAGTACATGACTCCTAGTACCTTCTCAAAATCCAAGAATGGTATAAGGTTAGTCGTTTCAGTATACATCCTCGAATAGTAGGATAGTTCTTACAATCATAAGGCACTACATATTTATGATTTCACTTGATCAATCAAATCAATTATTGGTATTTTTACAAGAAACAAAGTGCAAACTGAGCATAAAGATGTACTACAATGTCAAGAAAATATAAGAAAACCTAAAATACAAAGAAAACCTCATGCCACACATCAAAGTCCCCATACTCAGCACAATCAATCAATTTGGACCAAATAAGGCAATAACTTTGTAAAAATTTATATTTAATCTCGAAAGGATATATTTCCATTAACATTTTAGTAATAAAACATCATGCCATTTTTTTACAAACTTCTTTATATAGAAAGATGTAGCTAGGGAAATAATATGCATAAAAATGGCCACATTTAAGCATAAAACATAAACACCATGAGATTTGAGCACCGTAATGGCAAAGAAAACATGTTATTTACCCCTACTATTATCATCCAAATAGCAAGAAGTATAATAAATTCGTATTTTACTCACATGGTACCAAATAAACCATAGAAGTAACATTTTTAGAGCAAAGACATGCCTCTTTGAGATTTCAATCTTATGGCTTCAATAGAGATAATATTTCCCCATATTATTTCATCATTAAGTGAAAGGATAGATAAGAAAATTCATGATTAAACATCGTTCTTCTAGGATAGTCCATAAAGATCATCTTTTTTAAGCATAAGAGCATGTTTCTAGCAATTTTAGGGATTGCATGTATCAAAGAAGGCTAAAAGTAGTTATATCACTCACCTATTGAAGAACAAAATGATTTTTGAGCAAGAATACCATGACCAAGTCTCCAAAATGTACCAAATATGCATCTAGAAGATCAACTAAAGCTCCTCTAAGAATGATCAAGCCTCAACTAGGTCAGCCAATAAAGAAAGAAAGGAGGGATCTTTAGCCAAAAGAAGCAAGATGTACCATATTTCTCCATGGATCTTGGCCAAAGGAAGGAAATGGGAGGGGTGATAGTAAAAATGAAAATAAGGAGTGAAGTTCTTATAAGTTTTTGAGATAGGAGGCACAATGTGATAATAAACAAAATCTTCCTTTTATACTCTTGCTATTGTATCCTCATAGTTATAGGACGTTGGTAAACAAAAGACACAAGATGGGTTGAAGCTATACCTTTACGTACACTAGTTATCTGACAACTAGACACATCTTTTTTTAGTGAACCCGATTTTCTAGATCTGAATCCAGATAGGCCAACAAGAAATCCAAATGGATTGGTAAGAAATATGGGTGGCCACCAAGCTGCTAAATAGTCATCTTGTTTTAAACACCTTGTTTTTGTCTTGTGGAACCTCTCATCCAAGCCTCCACACATGTTCCCCAGCCTCCACTAAATCCATGCACATGTGGGAGAATGTGTTACACAACCTTAGTCACCAATTCAAAGCGAAACAATAGTTGTTCACGTTCTTGTTGTCGTGGAAGTCCCTTTCTTCTCCTATATTGGGTAGCAATCCTTTGGGTAACTTCTTCTCTCTCCATGAGATATATGATGAACAAGGTGTCTCACAAATTGTCTGAAAAGATGCTACAATGTTGTTTCAAACCCTTTGAGGTGTGCCCCCTTATATAGTAGAGTTGTAGGCTTGGAAAATACTAACTTCAATCTCTTTCCAATCGACTAGCTAATAATTAATTGATCCATTGACCTGACCAATTCAATATGTCAATTAGACATTCTAGCCACATGTTCAGAGATATAGTCAACATTTTAATGATTAAGAACCATTATGATTATATGTTTGATTGAGAACTTAAATTCCCTTACGTAAACTTATGTGTGTGATGTAGTAGGTTTTGAATGATGTTGGTAGTCATGTTCAAAACAACACAAGCAACCCATGATATCTAGCCACACATCATTTCCACCTAAGTAGTCTGAATGAGTTGCAGAATGACTACAACCTGTAAAGTGACCAATGTTACCATGATTGTATAATCCCTTTATCATAGATATACGTATTGAAACTTAGGTATGTAATGGAATCCTCTTATCGTTCAATCTATGATCTTGAATTAGAGTAGAATACTCAAGATATTGTGAGATCAATGTCATATATTAACTGACATGAGCATGGCCATCCATTTCATTGTCTTTCTTATGAAGTGGCTGAGATATTCCTTTGAAGGAGGGACAAATTCCATATACATCAACGGTCGTATTGCCATGTGTCACAGTGTACCCAATCACCACCTTTCTAGAAACCCTTCTTTTAGAGTCATGTAGGGCTAGCATCTAAGTACATAGAATAATATGTGTTAATGTAGTGACTTTAGGGCTAAGGATCACAATCACCAATGTCACATTGAGATATGAATCTGAAATGTCATTTCATGACTTCCTCATGTCAATCTCATGTTGGGTCTATCTAGTGCAACTTTTTCTCTAACAAGTACTCATGCATCTAATTTGATATCCAATATCATGACTAAAGATAGATAGTCATCACTCACCATACATGCTAGTCTTGTGTATTATTGTTGTCCTATACTATCCACAATAATAAGTGGCTAGGGATATAACAAGAATGAGTACTCCTATTATACATATGATCTCATGTTTAAGTCCTCAACACAAATATGTCATCGAGTTAAAATATTTTTAGGACATTATTAAGTTTATTCATTATATTAGTACTAAAACAAACATAATAGGTGGAATTCCCTTTTATTAATAATCAAATAATGTACAACATATTCCTTTTGTAATCATCATATGATAGCTTTTAGGGCATATAATCAATAAATTTATATGGCCAAAATGAAGCCTTCTATCTTGAGATATACAAAGTCAAACTATATCTCTCACTTCGAAGCATATGAAAGCTCCTTGACCTTGCCCCTTGACCTCATTGGATTTTTCTCAACACCCTTGAGATCCTCTTTAGTTTTAGAAGTGTATTGGATGTCAAATGAGCCTTACAGTCGAGTGGGTTGGGTTATTTATAGACTAGATGGGTAGAAATTCCAAAAAGCCCATGAAGAAAGATTCATCAGCCCCCATTGACCCATCAACCACTATACCCCCTGACCTCCAACCCATCAAGGTTCTCCTTCAATGGGCCATTGATGTTCTTCTCTTTGACCCATCAAGGTCCTCATCTAATGACCCATCAAATTTATTGTTGTGCATCTACTACACTAGACATGACATGTCACCTTTCCAACATGGTGTTTCAGTGACTTTCCGACCCATTTTCTGCTCGAGATTTGCTATTTTGTATACCTTGTGTTGGTATGTTATGGGTTCATGTTTTTCCTCCATTGGGATTCCTAAGACACACCCTATGTGTGTAACCTCTATAAAGATTAATGACTCTAACTATGTTCTATGGGCATGCTCCTTTCATATGTATGTGAAGTCTTTAGGATAACTGGAGCATCTCACTGATCTACCTCCACCATAAGAAAATACATCTAATAAAAAAAATATACCGATGAAGCATCTAAGAAAAGAAAGATAGATATCAAAAGTGGGCTTAACATGACTCTGTAGTTCTTTCTTGGATTCTGAATAGCTATGAATCACATATCACTACAAATCTACTCTTCAGTGATACAACTAAGGAGGCATGGGATCACCTTGCCTAAGTATACTCGAGCAAAGGAAATGCATCCAAAGTGATTGATCTATACAAACACTTACATTCCCTTAGACTTGAAGATAACTCGCTCCTTGCTTTACATTTTGCCACCTTTAAAGGGATTTGGGGAAAGCTCAAGCTTCATCACCCCTTATCATCTAAACTTTCTAAAATATAGAAGCAACAAGAGGAACTACAAATAAGTCAATTTTTGGCATCTCTACCTTCTAGTTATGAAGTTTTATGCCAACAAGTTCTTGCATATGAACCTAATGTGTGTCGTTGTACACACAACAATCACACTAGGACAAGTCTTAGAGTTTAACCTTATAAACAAGTTGTCAACTTGATGCAAGAACCAAATCAACTAAGTATAGAGAGGTATCCATCTGTGGAGATGAAAAAAAGAGAAAAAGTTGAGTTTCAAACTTGAATACGAGCATAAGAAATACAAGTCCATATTGAGAAGGTTTGATTAAAACTAAGAACAGAAATAAAAGTGTTGAAATAAAAATTATCTAATCAAGACGGGAATACTGGGGGTCCAAAGGAGCACCGCCAAAAACCACGTCTCAACTCAATCAATCAATTCCTAAGCCCCAATGATCAAACCAAGACCATGTGGATAGTGTCCTTATAGAGAACAATCACACAAGGGTTAGACTTCTCATAAACATGTTGGCCTTGGTGTTTATGGATCCTCACCCAATCGTCCAACATGCAACTATCCAAGTTCATATCAAGAAAAATGTGATTTCAAACTGACATTCAAATCCATAGATAAGGTGGTTATAGCACATATAATATTTGAAGGATGAAAAGAAGATAATTACAATTAAGGAATTATAGTTTTGTTCTTATGGGGATCCATGGTCATATCACCCCATAAGGGTATAGCAGATCATCCAATAACAAAGCATGAATAGAGACAAAACATTCTTTCAATGGAGTAAGGGAACCAATTATATTGAATAAAAATGGGCTATGGGGCCACTCCTCATTCCCCATAAGAATATACTTGGATATAATGAAATTATAAGAAATACAAACTAAAATGAGATCCATTATGATACAAGATGTGGTCTACAACTAAAAAGTTGGATGCCCAAGCTAAGAATCTATGCCCCTTTTCTTAGGCGTCCCCCCTCCTTATATAGGGTTAAAGGAGGGGGAAACCCCTATAGGAATGGATTTTGGTGGCGGATAGATTTCCTCCTCTTTGGTGTTATTCAGTCAACTGCATTTACTCACTTGCATCAGCCTGAAGTCACATTGCTCAAACCTAGACCACGTTGATGATTTTATCATGTCAACATTTGGCTAGTCTTTATTTGAATTTTTCCCACTACATAAAAGCATATATAATTGGCCAAATTTCCCAGACAAAGTAGTAAACTTTTGCAATATTAATTGCTTGCCCATAAATGGAGGGATTTATTAAGTTGTTTTCTTTAATATTTGACCATGTGACTCTCATTGTAGTTGATTCTTGAAGCAACAAAAAGATCGTCTCATTAGTCTAGCCTACCTACTGGAAAGTCGTAGAGTATGCATTTCTTTCATGTAGAGCATTCAATTTCCTTTCCAACACATACTTGTGCGTTAAATTCCAAAATGAGATGTAAAAATTATGATCTTTTTGGCGGAAGGGGGGTATATATCCAGACTATGTAAATTGTGCAAATATATTTCAAAAGTATTTTCTATTGAGCTGACCATTTGGGAAGATGAGACGGTCATCTCGGAGGTTGAGAATTTAATTTAAAGCCTCTGATTCTTGGATCATTTGGGTCTTGGAAAAATTGTGAATGTTTTTATGCGAAAACCAATACAAATCAAGTTAAAACTCTAATTTAGGCATGAAAATATAAACTAAGATAATTTATCATAAAACTATTCAATAGATAATTATTTTTTTATCAAATAAAGGTAAAACATTTTGTAATAAAAGGTGATGAATTTTCACTCATCAAAATACCCAAAACTTTTTGCTTGTCCTCAAGCAACATTGAATTTAAAACACTACCATATAATAATTTCGGTTGTCATCCTCACTTGTATAACATCACTTGAGTCCTTCCACTTTATATAACTAAACAACCTTAAATTCCTTGATTCATGTAAAATAATATGTGTATCCCCTATTTCAATATTATTTAAAAAATTGGTTTCATTTCAAAAAAATTTAATAAACTAGATTTATATTCCCTTTGTAATTTGGTACTCCCACATGATCATATGAATTATTGCACAAGAACAGGGCTCACGTTTTTTGATGGGGTCATGTAAATTTCCCTAGGCATAAAATTGGAGTGAAGGAGGTAAGGAAGGCAACTTTCCTCTATTTGACTTGAGGCATTTTTATTTCTTTGTTTATATTTACAGTTGCATGTTTTGATGTGCTCTTTTGGTATCTTTTTTTATACACCCCTGCTAAATTTATGAGGGGTATGGAAAAATTGAAAGATGGGGAAGAGTACCACCCTAAACTTAGGGTTTTAGTACTTTTTCCTTTTTATTTTTTGTTGTGGATGGAGATATAAGGAGGCGCAAGAAAAAATGTTCATAAGATTGTTCATTGTGCAACTCGTTTTCTTGAATTTTAGCACATTGGGAGCATCATATATTAGGTCCATTATTTCCGATCTATGCAAAATAGAGAATTTTTTTCCAGTTAATCTATAAGTTTTTATAAGGGAAAATTATTTTTTTAATCCTATTGATCTTCTATGTCTTGCTATCTTTTCCAAGGAATGGTGTTAATTTAGACAATAGGTGGAATGATAATTTCTAGTGGTGGAAGGTTTATAATTATATTACAAAAGAAGTTACACTACTCAAGGGGTATATTAATAAATATACATATCTCATGGCCATCTAGATAAAGGCCGAAGTTAAAGGAAAATTTTTGAAAAAAAATAAAACAAAAAATATTGCAACATTTTAAAGTTAGAGTGGGTGGAATGAGTATCTACCACCCACCCCATCCCAGACTTAAAATTTTACTCATCTCGAGAAAAACTTAAATCTATAATCGAGGGAAGAGATGGGCAAGGATCAACAGGGGGACTTAGTACCTCAAAGAATGTCTAGCTGAATGGAATATGTAAGAGGGTTGGGACCTTGATTTTTGGAGCTTCATAATGTACCCAATGATTGGGTGGTTGTGGAAGATCAATGGGACATTCATTTTTCCTTTCACCTCACAATCCCTAAAATAAGATCCATGGATCTTCCTTCGACAGTGAAGGAAGTGTTGAAGATAGAAGTGGATTGGGGGAGATCAACGAGTGCTCGACGGGTGACATGTGTAGTGTCAAATGTATGAAATCAGGTGGAGGATCTGGCTCAGGTTTCCCTCCATCATATTGATATGCATATGGGAGAATCGATGTTGATATAAAATGAACAATTGAATTTAAATCAACATCATGAATATTTTTTCTCTCCCCAAAAATCATGCAATCAACATTATTGTTTATGGGATTAGTAGGTTTCCTTATTGATATAGCATGTGTCTCAAGATCCTCAATGCAAGATGTTCCCAAGGGTTCAGGATGAAGTAAATGATAATATCATCTTTAGTATCAATGAGTGAGGGTATGTGATTTTCTTCAAGTGGTGGTGGCTCCCCATCTAAATTAGTTTTATGTGAATAATAAAATAGCTATGGTGAAGTGTAAGGCTCTTCATGAGGAAGTCTTTCTCCAAAAACATCAACATGTAGTTCATTATCCAAGGAGGGTTAAACCCAAGTAGATTGATCAATAATAACATCTAGATTTATGTCAAGGATGAGAGGAGTTGGTGGAGTTTTAGAATAAGTTCAACTTTCCTATTGTGACTTTTCATAATCAAGTAATAAAGCCTCTAGTAGAAGGGTCGAAATAATGACACCCTCATCACATGAAGACTGTCACTCATTGATCAGTGTTGTCTCGGTTGGATCCGATGTAAATGATGTAAACATGTTATCATCATCATCATCGTTGGTGAGAACCATCTTAGGTTGTTTTGGTTTCTCCAGGGGTCTCTGTGATTGGGCCTCCAGTAAAGTAGCTAACATGGATTTCAATTTTCTAATATTTTATGTTTCTCTTCTACTATCTTTTCTAGGCACTAAGTCTCTCTTCTTGTTGAGGAGTGTATTGAGTTTCACAAGAGGTTCATATCCCCCAAAAAAAATTGATTACCCTCACCATGCTCCTCATAACATTCTTGGTCATAGCATTCCTCATATTGATATGTTTAGCATTGTTCCTCATAATAGCCTTCAAAAGTGTGGGGATTGTAATTTTCATTACATCCACTTTGGTGGGAAGGCTCGACATTACCTGGTGCCACTATAATATGAAAGGACACATTAGGACAATCTAGATTTTTTATTGGTCTTCTAGCAAAGTAGCTATTGAGGCTTGTCGGGTTTGTAATGTTTCCTGCCATTCAGCTACTATCCTTTTTTAGGGTCCTAAGTCACTCGTCTTGCTGAGGAGTGTATTGGGTTTCACAAACATACCCTTCTAAACTCTGTTGACCAACCTCACCATGCCCACCACAAGCTTGTTGGTCATAACACCCCTTATTAGAATATTGATTGACTAGCATGATTCCCCATAATAGCCCTCATGAATTTGTGGATTAGCACTATAACCACCAAGATAAGAAGTCTCGAGACCATAAGGTGCTACTACAATAAGAGGGGGCACATTTGGATAATTTGAGGATGTATGGTTATAATAACCACATAATTGGCATTGTGAACCATAATGTGTTGACCATTCCATTTGAAAGGGAATTTTCTTTTGGAAGAAACAAATTACAAAAAGAATCTAGATTAAACAAAAACTTATGAGAAAAGAACTAAACAAGTTAAGGAATTAGCCAAAAGAACTAAAAATTATGAATGTAAGCTTAAGAAATTATGGAGCAAGACTACAAATTTACAAAAATAACTAGAAAGCAGTATTGTCAGAATGAGAACTCGATAGAAGGAGGAGGAGATAAACTATGGGATGATTCTTGGTAGGAAAATAAATTATAAAAATAAAAGAGAATAAATTATGAAACAAGATTAGAAGTTACAAAATAAACTAGAAAGTGGCACCGTCGGAATGGAAACACAGCGGAAGGAGGAGATATACTACCATAATGGGTCTCGGAAAAATAAATTACAAAAATCTAAAGAAGGAAATTATGAACAAGACTAAAAATTATGGAACAACTAAAATTACAAAATAAAATGAAGTAGAAAAAAAATATATAGAACAAGTCTAAGAAAATTATAGAACAAAGCTAAAATTATGATACAAGATAGAAATTACAGAACAAATGAAAAATTATGAGATTAAACTAAAACTATGAAAATAAAGAATAAAAATCATATATATATACAAGCAATCAGATTTGAAAACAACACGTTTTGTTCCTAAAAATGGTGCCGAATCGATGTGTGTCATTGTGCACACAACAATAACTAGTACAAGTCCTAGACTTTAACCTTCTAAACATATCATCAACTTGATGCAAGCACCAAATCAACTAAGTATAGATAGGTATCGATCCCTAGAGATAGAAAAAAGAGAATGGTTAAGTTTCAAATCTGATTATGAGAACATGAAATAAAAGTCCAGATTGAGAAGGTTTGATTAAAACTAAGAATAGAAATGAAAGTGTTGAACTAAAAATTAAGTAATCAAGATGGGAAAACTAGGGGTCTAAAGGATCACGACCAAAATCCATGTCTCCATTCAATCAATCAATTCCTAAGCTCCAATGATCAAACCAAGACCATGTAGATTGTGTCCTTACGGAGTAAAATCGCACAAGGGTCGAACTTTCGGTAAATCTGTTGGTATCGAAATTTATAGATCCTCTCCCAACCGTCCAACATTCTACTATCTAAGATCATATCAAGAAACATGTGATTTCAAACTGATGTTCAAATCCATGGATCAGGTGGTTGAGTCACCATAGGTTATAACACGTATAAGATTAAAAGGATGAAAAGAAAATAATCACAATCAAGGGATTGCAGTTTTGTTCTTATGGGGATGCATAGTCATATCACCCCATAAGAGTATAGCAGATCATCCAATAACCAAGCATAAATAGAGAGAAAATATTCTTTCAATGGAGTAAGATAACCAATTATATTGAATAAAAATGGGCTATGGGATACTCCCCATGCCCCAGAAGAATCTAATTAGACATAATACAACTATAAGAAATACAAACTAAAATGAGATCCAACATGATATAAGATGTGTCCTACAACTAAAAAAATGAATGCCCAAACTAAGACTCGATGTCCCTTTTCTTTGGAGTCTCCCCTCCTTTTACAAGGGGAAAGGAGTGGGAAACACCTATATGAATGAACTTTGACGGTAGCTAGATTTCTTTCTTGGTGTTGGTCGGTCAACTGTATTTAATCACTTACTTCAGCCCAAAGTCACATTGCTCAAAACTTGACCGCATTGATGATTTTATTTTTTCAACATTTGATTGGTCATTATTTGAATTATTTCCACCATATATAAATATATAAAATTGGTCAACTTTTCCAGTCAATGAATTAAACTTTTACAATATTAATTGCTTGCCAACAAATAGAGGGATTTATCGAGTTAGCTTCTTTAATATCTGACCATGTGACTATCATTGCAGATGATTCCCAAAATGGTGAAATGATCATCTCATAAAGAAAAACGACCTGGAAAGATGTCTAATATACAATTTTCATGTAGAACATTGAATCTCCTTTCCAACTCATACTTTTGCGTTAAATTCTTCCATGGCATGCAAAAGTTATGATCTTTTTGACGTGGGATATATATCAGGACTGCTGGTGTAACATCCCTGACCTGGGTTATGCCTTAACCCTAGGTGTTTTGCTTAAATAAGTTAATTATGCTTGCTCTTATCTTTTGAAAACTAATTAAGGCTCAAGAGGAACTTATGTTTCAATTTTAGTCCTTCTTGAACAATGGTGAAATAATGTTTTGTCTATTTTGGACTAAAGTGCAAATTACCCAAGTTGACAGGTTAAATTGCAAATGTTACATGATAAGATGTTCCTCAAGTGTTTAAGCATCACAAGGATGAAAATGATGCAGTAGTATGGCTTGTGGTAGCCTGAGTACCAAGAAAGAGCTGATAAAGCAATGTTGTGCATAAAAACCTAGTTTTGGTGTAATGTGCAATTTACCCAAAACCTAGGGTTCAATATGAAAATTACCACTTCAAAGTAGTCCCTAATGTTTCTTGGCATCATGTAGAGCAAAGAAAATGAAAGGGGTGTCTCATTTGTATCTCTTTGGAGGAGAGAGAATCTTGATATTAAAATAATCAAGATTTAAGCATAATTGGAACTTTACTTCAATTTAATGCAAAAATAAATATATCAATTAAAGACCCCTTCAACCAAAAGGTGAGAGATGAGTTTGCAAGAGGATGGACGACCATGTGCCTTGAAAAGGCACGAACATATCCAAAGGAAGTGGATAACTCACTCACCTTATTATAAGAAAAAGAAATATCCACTCACTTATGGATATTAGTATAATATGATTTAAGGTGCTTAAATTGATTTTCTTTAAAACATGGATAATTGAGAGGAATAAGAGGCAAAGAATATAGCCTCTTAACTAAGGAAGGGAAGGGAGCAAGTGGCAAGAAAATGGAGGAGATAATCCCTACTTTCTCTCTCCTAAATTGAATTTTTAATAAAAAGTATATATGCTCCTTAACCATGAGTTGAAAGGGTAATTTCGAAACCCCTTTCACTTCTTGCTTGCCAAAACGACCAAGGGAGCTTGAAGAAACAATAGGACGACCCCCAACCTGTTGGTAAGCTTCTTGACCTTCTTTCACCAAGATTTCATGGTGGAAATCGAAAATAAATGATGGATTTCTTCTTTTCTCCATGCAATCTTCTATCCTAGCCACTTCTTTCCATTCAAAAGCTTGAGGACGAGCTTGGGATAGTTGAGAAAGCTTCTTCCACCATTAAATACGTGGAGCTTGGAGCTTTGAAGCTCAATTGGAGGCGGGTTTTATAACTTGAACCCTTAATACTGTTATTGCATTCAATTCCTTATCAAATTGTTGACCCTTTCTTATTCTCGAATTTTTTTTGGTTGATTGATGCAATCACCATGGAAATCACAGAAACTTTCGTGGGTTTAGATCTTGATGATGATGACATCATCATAAGCACACACCTCCACAAAAAATCTATTGCAAACGGTTTCAACAAAATGGTCCAAACGGTTTCACCAAACCGTTTGGAGACCAAACGGTTTGCAAACCGTTTGAAGGTTTGGATCCCAAACCATTTAGGTGAGTTGACCATTTGGATGGGTTGACCATTTGAGGTCAGGACCCTAGTACATGTTGGATGAAGATCTAATGGCTCCAATTGATTGAATTAATATATGGACAATCATCCAAGTAGAAACCCTAATCGGGTTAAGTGCTGAATTTGCAAGTGATTGATTTAATACTTTGGGTTGATTAACCCAAACGGTCTCAAGACCATTTGGAGGTCACCCAAATGGTCTCAAGACCGTTTGGAGGTCAACCAAGACCGTTTGGAGGATTAGGGTTGAGTATAATTGAGTAATTGAAGGACCAGAGATGGAAAATTGAAATGCAATCAATTGTTCAATTGGTGATCAACCTAATGAGATAAACCCTAATTGAATTTCACTATTTCAATGATGGATGGGACAAATGGTCTCAAGACCGTTTGGAGGTCATCCAAACGACCTCAAGACCATTTGAGGTCAGGTGATATCATGGTTTGATGATGATCTAAAGATTTCAATTGAATTAGTTCCACAATGTCAACCATTGATGTTTCCTCGATTTCAGTACCCTAATTGATGGTGTATTGATTATAAACCCTAGTTCAATTGGGTTCAAAATCCTAATTGAATGTTCAATTGAAGGGTGATTCAATGGTCCAAATGAAGAATAAATCAGTAGTTCAATTGATAGGGGGTTTATTGATTGAAACCCTGAATTAATTAAGTATTGGAAGACCTTTTTGGTCCATTCGGTTTTGAGAGAGTTTGGGCCAAACGGTCTCAAGACCGTTTGAGACCAAACGGTCTCAATCCGTTTGGAGACCCAAGTCCATTTAGTTTCAAACCGTTTGGAGCATCAATGGTCACAACGTTTGGATGTTTCAATGTGGTTAAGTCAATTGGAAACCCAAGGTGATGAAAGATAAAATGACCCTATGGTTGTCACTGATTTATCTCAAAGATAATCACTAGGGTTTACCTTTAAGGTACCAAGTGATTGGTAACTCTAGATGAGTTAATCCTTACAGCTTAGATAAGCAATATTTCAATACACTATGTCAACCCTAATTGAATGTATTTAATTAAAGGGTTGGTTGACCTAATTTGTCCAAGTTTGACATAGTCAACATCCTAGAGAGGATGAGAAAGAGAGGAATCCATACATGCAAGATAATTCATGTAATGGACATGCCTCAAACACCTTCAATGTGATTAAACTAAGATTTTTAGTGTATGAGCTTTGATGAAGTGATCATGAAACCATAACTAAGAAGGTTGATGAACATTAACCCTAATCTAGGGCAATTCTAGGTATAATACTAATCTAGGATAGGGATGTAACCCTAGTTGAGGGTAATTCCATGAGAAACCCTAGTTGAGGGTGATTCCATGAGGAGGGTGATTCCATGAGGAGGGTGATTCCATGAGAAACCCTAGTTGAGGGTAATTCCATGAGAAACCCTAGTTGAGGGTAATTCCATGAGAAACCCTAGTTGAGGATGATTCCATGAGAAACCCTAGTTGAGGGTGATTCCATGAGAAACCCTAATTGAGGGTGATGCCATGTGAAACCCTAAATGAGGGTGATGCCATGTGAAACCCTATGCAATGATATGAAGAGGAGTCCTAATATAGGGTGAAGGTATGTGAAACTCTAATTTTGAGTTATATTACATGAAGCCATAATCATGGGCAATATCATGATAAACCATAACTCTAATTACTAAGTAATGGTATGAACGAAACCTAATGCTAAAATAGTGGGTAATACCTTATAAAGGTGAAATATCCCACATGGTGGATTATAGACAACTTTAAAGTGAGCAATGCAGTAACCTGAAATGAGTCCATATCATTGAAGATAGTTGGATCATTCTTGTGTGTGACCTATGCACTTCATGGTAAAAGTGATAGATTAGTGGATTGAGGTATTAATATGGGAAATACCTTAATACAAGATAAGTTGATAACACAAGTAAATGGAAGTGATGAGGAAAGTGATACATCAAGATATGACAGATATCACTTTTAGCATTCCAGGGTTGATATACCTTGATGCATCTCAAATTCAATATACTTGGACAAGAGACACATGAAGTGTGTTATGTAAATTATTACAATGAAATGTAATAAGTTTGATATGCTTTGATATGTATAAGCTAATATACCTTGAGAATGGGGTTAAGCCAAACTAATGAGTATGATGTAATCATACCATGATAAGGATGAGAAATGAACTCATACCTTGTATTGATAATCATTTAATGATAAATGATAAGAGTAATAAACATGATTGAATACTCAAGATGATTAATGGCCTTGTGAGCCATGTGGTTAGATGTTTCCTACTAAGAGGTGACAATATGTGTAATGGCCTTGTGAACCATGTAGATTAGATGTTGCCTAGTGATAGGTAACAAGATGTTTAATGGCCTTGTGAGCCATATGGTTAGATGTTGCCTAGAGAGAGGTGACAAGATGATTTATGGGCCTTATGAGCCATGAGAAAAATTGTGGTCTAGTGAGAGACACTAAGATAACTATAAAAGTTTATTGTAAGAAATGATAATGTTTTAATAAACTTAATAAAAGGAACAATTGCATTTAGTAAAGAATGTGAAAAGCTATGAAGGCTAACCTCAGGGTTCAGAGCCTAGGGAAGGATGTGATGATTAATGATGGGTCAAGGGAATTTATATTCCATGATCCATGTAATTAGGTTTGGTTAAAGTTCAATACCTGGCAGAGGTGTAATGCCTGCAATCAGGATTGGTTAGAGTCCAATGTCTGGCTGTGTAATCAGGATTGGTTAGAGTCCAATACCTGGCTGTGAAATCAAGATTGGTTAGAGTCCAATGCCTGGCTGTGTAATCAGGACTGGTTAGAGTCCAATGGCTGACGGTGTAATCAGGATTGGTTAAAGTCCAATACCTGGCAGAGGCATGAAGCCTGTAATCAGGATTGGTTAGAGTCCAATGCATGTATGTGTAATCAGGATTGGTTAGAGTCCAATGCCTGGCTGTGTAATCAGGATTGGTTAGAGTCCAATGCCTGGCTATGTAATCAGGATTGGTTAGAGTCCAATACATGGCTATGAAATCAGGATTGGTTAGAGTCCAATGCTTGGCTATGTAATCAGGATTGGTTAGAGTCCAATGCCTGGCGGTGTAATCAGGATTGGTTAAAGTCCAATACCTGGCAGAGGCATGGAGCCTGTAATCAGGATTTGTTAGAGTCCAATGTCTGGCTGTGTAATTAGGATTGGTTAGAGTCTAATGTCTGGCTGTGTAATCAGGATTGGTTAGAGTCCAATGCCTGGCTGTGTAATTAGGATTGGTTAGAGTCCAATGCCTGGCTATGAAATCAGGATTGGTTAGAGTCCAATGTCTAGCTTTGAAATCAGGATTGGTAGTGTCCAATGCCTGGCGGTGTAATCAGGTTTGGAAGAGTCCAATACCTGGCAGAGGCTCAATGCCTGTAATAATGAAACAGGATTGGTAATAACCCAATGCCTCTAATGATGACATAGGATTGGTAATAACCCAATGCCTGTGTTGATGATATATGAGTACATGGTAAATATAATTCCATATCTGTTTAGAAGATTGGCTAAGGCCAACAGATGAAATAAGAATGTTTCATGGGTGACATATTAAGATAATGAATGTCACAAGAGAAGTTTGACATGATGGTATAATATGATGGATAAATGGTATACAAGTTCTTCCTACTCCCTATTAAGAGAATAGCTGATCTATTTTTCTATCATAAATGGTTCAATTCTTTAAGATGAGAATGCTTTAAACAACTTATCCTCTACCCAATTTTATATTCTTAAACTACAATAATAATGTTTTTGGAAGAGATTTATATCTCCCGCTGGGGCAATTACAATTGTCTCACCCCCGTGGGATCCAACATTTTTAGGTAGACAAGCACGGAGGAGAGTGAGAAAATCTTGAGAGGAGGCACTTTAGCAGCAACAGGGACAACAGTGACAACTCAGGTTGAGTGTACTGTCTATTGTGTCATGTAGATAGAAGTCCTATGTGTCGTTTCTATACTCTTAGGTCCTCGGAGTTAATAGTTAGTGCTTTAAATAAATTGTTTTGAGATTCTGACTTGATGCCTCGAGGTCCTTATACTGTCTGTGTTTAGCTTTTAACAAGGCAGTTGATGTTGTAAACCTCGAGAAGAAATGGTACAAGATATGTACTTATGAACCAGGTTGTAATAGTAATACATTGGTTCTTGTTGAAAGAGTTTTCCTATGATTGGATCTCTTTGAAAAAGGTTTTAGTTTTTAGTGATTTTTAGTAATCCGCTGTTAGTAATCACTTCCGCTTAAGCTAATTATGTTTTTATGAGTTGTTCGCCACATCTGGAAGTTACGGAAATATATTGTAAGAATATTTTCTATTGAGCCGACCATTTGGGCAAATGAGACGGTCATCTGGGAGGCTGAGAATGGAATTTGAAACCTCTGATTCTTGAGTCTTTTGGGTCTTTGAAATAATATGAATGTTTATCTGTAAAAATCCATATAAATTAAGTTAAAACTCCAATTTAGGCACAAAAAGCTAAAATAGGATAATTTATGCTAAAACCATTCAATAAATAACTATCTATTGTTAAATAAAGATAAAATAATTATAATAAAAGTTGATGAGTTTGCACTCATTAGAACCCTTGCCAACATTAGATGATGTGTATGTTTGACTATCTTGTTTTATGTCTTCTATTATAGGAGCGTGTTGTTATTGTTGTTGCCAGACAAAGGTGTGGTAATCTTGGTCATGACCAGGGAAAGAATTTCAACAAAAGTGGTAGATAATCCTCTTCTTCTGTGTATCAATCATCCTCATGTCAATCCAGATTCTATAGTTTCTACACCGTACTAATCATAATGAAGACAAATATTGGAAAAAGCATGGGAAACAAAAATGGGCCAATAAAGTGTCAACTACAATGTTAATGGGGAATCTACTTCTGTCTCTCATGGTACCAATCCTCAGATGGTAAAATTGAGTTCTTCTGACCTTAAAAAATTGATCAAGGCTGCTTTTGTTGCTACGATTACACCTCAAGCAAACATCACCCAACTTTCTGGTGACCCCTCATGTCTTCAAGCATCTTTTTCTTTATCAAAAGATGAGTTGGTTATTCATTTGGATGCTACAACCCATATGATTGGTAATAAGAAACAATTTACTTACCTAAAAAAAATATACTTGTCATTTTCCTATGCGTCTATTAGATGGATTCACCTCTCCAATTATGGAGTGAGGAGATGTGGATATCAATCTTCTTAAATATGTTCTATTTGTGTTGAAATTCCCCTTAAACTTGATGTTTATTAGTAAAATTATCAAAACCTTAAACCGTAGTGTAACCTTCTTTCCTTACACTATTTCTATGCAGGATATTAGGACGAAGAAGATGGATTTGTGGGGGATATGAAGGTGCAGATGGTTTATACTACTTACAGACCTTGTCAAACCTCCCTACTACTGCTCTTATGGCTCAATCTTGATCCCTTCATCAATGACACCTACGAATTGGTCACCCTTCTAGTTCCAAATTCAAGTCTTTATTTCCATCTTTGCCTACTAAGAAATTTTCATGTCAACCTTATCAGGTTGAAAAACACTATCATATAGTGTTTCCTCACTTTCATAACAATAGGAGTCCAAGTTTGTTTTACTTAGTTCACTTTGATGTTTTGGGACCATGTCATATTGCTAATCATACTTGTATATGGTATTTTGTAACCTTTATTAATGATTGGTCCCGTGCTACTTGGATCTATTTGTTAAAATATTATTATAAAGTTGTAGATGTTTTCTCTAAATCTCAAAAGAAAAAAAACTCAATGTTCTACTTCTCCTAAATTTGTTCGCACTAATACTACTTCTGAATATGTGCAACATGGTTTTTAAGAAATTTTTATTTCCAAGGGGATTATTCACCAAACTTGTTGTCCCTATATCCCACAAAAAAATGGAGTTGTCGAAAGGAAGAGAATACATCTGCTTGATGTAGGTCACACTCTCCTAATTGAGGTCAAAGTGCCTAAGTTTTATTGGGTTGATTGCATCCTCTTAGAAAATTATCTCATCTATCGTATGACTTCTTTTGTGATTCAAAAAAAATTTCTTTATAACCTTCTTTATCCCCATGAACCAATCTTTTCTTTATGACCAAAAGTTTTTTTCTACCTATGTTTTGTTCATTATCACCAACCTGGGAGCAATAAATTATCACCCATGCTTTCAACTGTTGTTTTCTTGGTTACTCTCGTAACATAAAAGGGGTATAAATGTTTTGATCTTGTTGTAGATTGTTTGTATATCAGTGCTAATGTCACCATTTTTGAAGATACATCTTTCTTTTCTGAACCTAGTAACCAAGTGTCACTTTCAACTGTGTCCATTCCTAAACTCATTGGTTTTATATCTCTACCTGAAGTATCCCCTACTTTGGCATCTTCAGAGAATGATGATCCATATCAAGATAATGGTAATATTATTGATTTTATTACAACTTCTGATTCTGAGATTCCCATTGCATTTCAAAAGGGGCAAAAATCTGGTGCCAAATATTATATCCTCAACATGTGTCTACAAATCATTTCAATGCTTCCATGGATCAGTTTACTACTACATTATCTACAATTTCTATCCTAAAGAATGACCAAGAGTCACTACTACACTCTACGTGGAAATGAGCCATGGATGAGGAGATAGATGCACTTCATTCTCGTGGGACAAGTGACCTTGTTGATCTCCCTATAGATAGTAAACATGTTGGCTGCCTATGGGTTTTACTATGAAATATTTGCCTGATGGGATAGTTTAATGATTAAGGGTTAGACTTGTTGCTAAGGGATACACATAAGAAGATGTGATTGATTACTTTGAAACCTTATCTCCTGTAACTCATCTTAATTATATCCAAATTCTAATTTTTTTTCTATTAATAAAGATTGGAACTTACATTACTTAGATGTTAAAAATGCCTTTCTATATGAAAATTTAAAGGATACTATCTCTATGTCACTACCTCTAGGTTATGTTGCTCTGGGGAGTACTCCAAAAATGTATTACTTTTGAAGAAATCCATTTATGGTCTCAAAGAGATTCTACTAGCATGGTTTGATAAGTTATCCCTTGTACTGCACAAATTTGGTTTCATACATTTTTAATGTGACCAGTCAGAGTTTATTAAAACCACAAATTCTGGAATTCTTAATGTTCTTGTGGATGATATCATCATGTCTGCCAGTGATGTTGCATGAATTGTTGCTACAAAGAAATACCTTATGAAGAATTTTATAACCAAAGACCTTGGGTGTCTATGGTACTTTCTTGGCATTGATGTAGCAAAAAACAAGGATGGACTATCTTTATCTCATAGAAAGTATACTCTAGACTTACTGAAATTAGAATGCTTAGTTGCAGACATGTAGTCTCCCCTATGGATCAAGCACATGATCTATGGGAAGAATCTACTCAGCCCTCAGAAGATAAATTTAGCTGTAAACATTTGGTCATAAAAATTGTGTATCTTACTGTTACAAGGCTATCTATATGCTTTGATGTTGGTGTTCTTAGCCATTTTATACATTGTCTTAGGCAGTGTCACTGGAAAGCTACATGTCGAGTATTGAAAAATGCACCTGGATAGTGATTATTTTATAAAAGAAATGGGCATATATCTATGACTAGATATTAAAATATTGATTATGATGGGTGTAAAACTAACAGGAGATCCATCTCTGCTATTGTACCTTTGTAGGGGGTAACTTGGTTACCTGGAGAAGTAACAAACAAAATGTTGTTGCCATACCCATTGTAGAATCTAAGTATTGTGCAATGGCACATACTACTTGTGAGTTTTTATGGATCAAATTTTTTATTTTCCAACTTTGGGTTCCCCATCACTCATGCTATTCCAATGTACCATGACAATCGTGTTTCTACTTTCATTGCTAATAATCATGTCTTTCATGAAAGGACCAAGCAGATTGAGGTGGAATGTCATTTTCTCTTAGATGTTGTGCCGACTAAGAAGATCACTACCCCTTTTCTCCCTACATATGGGCACTATAGATATTCTTACAAAGCCTCTCTCTGGAAAAAGAGTGGAGGAGATGTGCTGCAAGTTGGGCATGATTCACATCTATGTACTAAATTGAGGGGGATTATTGAGATATATATTAATATTTAGTTGTTTTATTCCCTTTAATTATGTTATCATTTTACTTTATTCTTATGCAATATGGGCCTAAGTATAATGGGCTCATCAGGGTTTATTGTGTACTTCCTTGTTGTTTCCCCTCCTATTTATAGAAGAGGGTTGTACTCTTTTTAGAATAGAAAGATGGTTGCTTTCAAAGGTTCAAATACACTCCTAATAATTCCTTTAGCTTTGTCATTGCTGGAAACCTATTTTTCTTGGGAATACATTCATATATGTACCCTAAACAAACATTTCAAATAATATAACATTCATAAGCATTTAACTTGAATTCAAGTAAAGATATAATAATGTGGTTCCCTCTAAATTCATTCATTATTGAATCCATAATACTATAAGAAAAAGTGATAGGATAAAATCACCAGAGTTTATGCAACCATTACTGATATGGTGATAACATGAAACACTCTCATTGCCACCAATAAAGGCACCATAATCATCATTATAATCATTGTAGTATGTATTCTTACCATTAGAAGTGGTGACTTTTGAAATTGGTAACTTTCATCTTCCATCCCCCTCCTCCAATTGACCAACTACTTAAGAAATTAGATTGTTGTTTGAGAAGATGTAGAGGGAGGGTAATTGACCAACTACTTAAAATTTTAGATTGTTGTTTGAGAAGATGTAGAGGGAGGGTTGTAGTGAAGGAAGAGGAAGGTGGTATTGGAATCAAAAGAATGAAGATATACATCTATAGTAACAAACTTTATGGTGGTAATATTTTCTTTGACATGTTTTTTGTTTCCATCAATGGATTGTGTTGTTACTTATAGCGATGCTTTGACAACCATATATGGTGATCCTTCAGCATATAGGCATATCTATGTAAAATATTAAACTTCGATTATCTTTCACAAAATGATTATGAATCCATATTTAAGTGATAAAATGTTGTTTTATTAAGTTCTATGTACTCAATTTGTCACTATGCATGTGTTTTCTAATGTCTTTGGATAATTTCATCGAAGTGATGAAGCTCGTGTACCACCATGAAAATTAACTCTTCAAATAAAGTAGAAAACATGATTGCTGAGGAAAAATAAATAATGTGAAAGTTTAGGAATTTTCAATTCGTTTTTGTCTAGAAAATTAATATTAAACTATTGGGTAGTAGCATAAAAAATTAAACTAAACTAAACAACTTCTAACGTTACATGACTATAGAAATAATGATTTTATTTACTAATGTTGTGTCATTTTCTAACATATTAATGGAGAACACATCTAGTGTGTGGTATTTTCTTTTTTTTCATAAATTCTATTAACGTCATAAATGTTTAAATCTTATACATAATTTATCTTGCATTTTAACGAGCATAGCACATATTTGCATAACAAAAATCACTAAATTTTACATTTTAGATTTGATATTGTCCATGAATATATGAACAATAGAATCATATAATTCAAAATGCACAATGTGTTGACTAATGAGTAGGGGTATTATCTAGGGATCGATCTAGTGCTACTTCTACTGTGAGCCTACCTTGTAATCAATTCCCCCCTTCATCATCATATATAGTGCCCAAATAAAAAAATCTTTATGATGGAATGTATATGTTTCATGCACCCATAGATATCGGAATAAGGCATAGTAATCTTTTATTATTGCAACAACAAGATTTTGAAGCCAGAAATAAGTCATACTGGTTTTCTTATTGTGACTACACCAACTAGCCAATTATGTTACTTTTGTGCAAAGGATTGATGTTGTCATCCTTAAGCATGGATGAGTTTAATGGTATTGAGTTAGGATTAGTCTTCTTCTATGAGGGTTGTTAGGTCTACCTTGGTAAAATACTATTGAGTCAAGGTCAATGTTGACTCAAGGTCTAAATTAACTAAACCCTTGTTTTGATGATGACTAACCATTCAATTTATTTAATGCCTAATGCTTCTACTTGAGTGATTTCAGATTACGTACAGACACACTCCAAATGTCCTAACTTGCGCAACCTAACTTGGAGAAAGACAAGTCAAAATCAGTACAAGTGCATTTTTGTGGAATATGATGTATCTCTGTTAGAATTATGTTGTAAATCACTTATAATGATTCTATGATTTGTAATTAAGCTCAGAAAAATAAGGAGCACTTAAATTGAATATTATACACTTTCATGACATTTTCCAAAATTCATAACATGAATTTTTTGGTCGAGATTCTCCTGTGATAAGATCGACCGATCCCCTTGATGCATTTTGAAAATGTCCAGGTGTGGTCGAGTTTCCTATATACAGAACTCGACTGATCCATGTACTGGGAAAACTAAATATAAGCGACCGTCTAATTAAGTTTCATCCAGGATAAACTCGACTAATAATCCAAATTTTCTTTGTCACGTAGTGCAATTGGTCTAGTTTTCCAAAAGTAAATTCGATCAATCGCATAATATGAGAAGTACAGAAAAAGTATTTCTAGTCGTTGGAGTATTGTAGAACTAAAAAAATTCTTTGCAACACCCCACATGGTTAATATTTGTCCTTAAATGTTTCTACTGGCTAGTAGGCATCCCCAACTATAAATAGGACCCCTTGGGATTCATCCTATGGTTAACCAAGAACCATGAAGGTCCCTATAATATAGTTGAGTGCCTCTAGCATCCTCCTTCCACTCTTTAAGATTAATCATTTTTACTTCCATTAGAGTGAGTATGAGGTTTCTAAGAGAGCTAGTCCTACATGTATAACTTGTAAGGATCTCACTTCCTCTAACTCCCAATCTCTCATTTAACCATGAAAAAAGGTTTTGTATCTTGGCTAAGAGAGGTGAAGAAGAACAAGGGAAGGAATCCCTTGGTGAAAGCTTCTCCATGGAGAAGGTGAAGTCAAAGGCCGAAGATCCAAGAAGAATGGGCAATTCTTACATGGCGAAAGACTCACACAAGAGTAGGTAAGTCCTTGGTGAAGGAAGAAGACTCGTTGCAAAGTGAGTAAGTCCTTGGTGAGGTTGAAGACTCGATCTTGGATAGGTAATTCCTTTGGTAGGTTGTTGCCTCCATTCTCCTTAAAGAGGAGGTTGGGTATCCTTGTTCTAGAAAAGAAATGTCATGTATTGTATATCTTATAATGAAATATAAGGAAGGTGCAGTGGTTGCAAAATCCTAGTGCTTGACCTCTCTAGGCAGTAGACTGACTTACTCCTAGTTTGGAGTATGGAACCACTCTACATAGCTTGTGCGCTTGTACTTGTTCAATCTCTCTTCACTTGCTATGTATATTTTAGTTAAACTCAAAGTTCATACTTGTCATATTATCTTAAAAATATCTTGAAGGTCTAATGAATTTTGTTTATGTGCATTTATCTCTATTCACCTCCCTCTAGAGTCCATCCTAGATCCAACAATTACATGTTGCATTATTATTAACTCAAAGAGGTTCAGAGTGGGTAGGGCATGTAGTGGTGTAATCTAGTGGTAAGGTCTGACTTGTTGTTATACTCTTGACATGTATGCTCAATAAAGAAATGCATTAGTAGCTAGACTTGATTTTTGGTATTGTATATGAGGCAATCATAGAGCTTTATGTGGTTGCTACCACTTCTCAAGATCTCGTTAAATGCATGGTGTTAGGTTGATCAAAAGGGAATCATGAGAATTTTTGTTCGTTAGTTTGATGGAAAGAAAAGAGTTGAGAGATGCATATGACACCAAGAGGTTAGATAAGGAAGAAAGAAATGGAAGCTGGAAAAGGATGGAAAAAGGTGAAGCATGAACACATGGATACCCAAGAGAAGCATATGTCATTTGAACAAAAAGCATACTTGTAAAAAAAATGAATATCTTGTAGAGTACACGCTTAACTACATACGAATTGAGCACTTATTAGTTGGTTGAACTGGTTCAATTGTGATTCCCCACTAGAGCATCATGTAAGGGATCAAAAGCAATAGTGGTCCTACATCAATGAATCGGTCCTTAAAGGAAGGACCTCCTCACAAGATACGGAAAGACGACATACAACTTGGTGATATCTATACTATTTAGCATTAGGAGAGGTGGGACGAATTGTATGTGATTAGTTTCCTTTATTTATTTATTCAAACTACGATTTAATGTGTTCATTCTAATAAGGTAAGGATACATGCGTGGCTAGTTTTCAACACAAAAATCAAGTCTTCATATAAAACTGGAAGTATGGTTTTTGGAGAAATGTGACGTTTTAGGAATTTTGAATTCATTTATGTCCACTAATTAATATTTAAGATATTGGTAATAGCATAAAAGAAAAATTTAAACATACATCTTGTAATATTGCATGATTATAAAAAATAATGATTTTATTTACTATTTTTTCTTTCAATTTTTACATCTCAATGGAACTCTTAATGTAATATTCAAATCACAAACTAATCCTTGCATTCTCAATAAGGTAATGGATGCATACGTTTATGTCTAGAAAGGACATGTCAGGGAAATAGTATGGAATAAATTGAATTATAGATAACTTGTATACCCTATCTTTGATAAGGAAAATTCTAGCCATAGGTAGTTTTCCACCCGCTGCCCCACTCGAATTTTGAAAAAACATGTCCAACAGCTAGAGCTGGCAAAAGCTGACCCGACCCGAGAAATCTGACCCGTCCTATCTGCAACCTGACCTGATTAAACCCAAAAAAATATAAACCTGAATCCAACCTGACCCAACCCGATGTTTACCCAAAACTCAATATGACCCGGAATTGTTAGACCCAAACCTGACCCGACATCTGACCCAATGATATCGCGTGACCCGAATCAACCTGAAATAATCACACCGACTTGACCCGACTCAATATCAACCTGACCTGACATTGACCCAACCTGACGTCAACCCACCCAACACCAACACAACCCAATGTCAACCCGATCCAACACCAACCTGGCCCTATATGAACATGGTTTGACGTCAAACTGACCCTACACCGATCGACTCAATGTCAACCCGACCCTAACTCAATCCAATCGAACACCGACCCGACCCAATGTCAACATGATTGAGTACTAGCGAGTAGCAACTAACGAGAAGATGCGAAGTCAAGTTTTAGTTTTAGAATAGATTTTGATATGGCTTTATCACTATATTATTTTAACAAAAAATAGTTTGCTTGATAATTTGATAGTAAGGAAAAGGAAGGGGAAATATATGGGATAATGGATACTAAAAGAAGAAATTAACAAGTAAAAAGAATATTTTCTTTAAATTTTTAATTAATGTAATTTATTAGTCATTACTCATTATTACAAGTCACGACGTGACCTGAATGAGGTCCAACTCTAAACAACTTGATTATACAAATATACAACCCAAGAAACCCCAACTTGATAACTACCAAATTCAAAATGATTCGATTCAAACTCGAGTTAGCCCCAGGAAATAGTGTAAATTGGAACGACCTGAAGTAATTTGACGAACCCAAACCAACCCAATAAATGAATCTGAAAAAACTTGAGTCAAAATTGACCCGACCTGAACACGAGTTGACCCAAAAATGCAAAATGAATCGAAGGGACCAAACCGATACTAACCAACTCGACTTGAAAGGATAAAATAGCCTCAATAATCTTTGACGCATAATGACCTTGGCCAAACCCAAACTGACCCTCCTGATTGCCAACTCTCTAACCTAAATAGACTGAGACTCAACCCAAAATAACTAGACTCGAACAAAATACACAACCCAAGAAGACCCAATCTGATTACTACCCAACCCGAAAATGACTCGACCCAAAGTCAAATTAGCCCGAGGAAATAATGCAAATTGACCCGACCCGATATTAAGATGATTCAAAAAGATTTGATTTGAACCCGACCAAACCCAATAATGTAACCTAAAAAAATCTATACCAAAATTGACCCGACCTAAACCCGAGTTGACCCGAAAATATAAAATGACCCGAAGGGACCCAACCTGATATGAACCCGACTCAAACCCGATCTGACCTGAAAGAATAAAATAACTCAAATTATCTCCAACCCGTAATGACCCGACCTGAAATGACCCGACCCAAACCCGACCCGACCCGCCCGATTGCCAGCTCTACCAAAAACGCTTCCGAGAGAGAGTTTAAATGTAGCCAAATTTTGCATTACAGTCCATGCAAAAGTCTTACAAACTGCAGATAATGCATCAACTTCCCACATATATTAATTGCGATATGTAATTCCACTACAAATTACGAATAACATTTAAATTCAAGTTTTTGTTCATTGCTAGTTCCTTATATTTTTTAGAAGTATTTAAATTTGCACTTGTACAGATGTACATACGTACAATATGTCCATATTCTTTCACAAATCCATAAATATTATACATTTATCATTTATATTGGATTTTATATCTATATGTTTACTCGAAAGATGCATTGACTATTTTTTCTTTATTTTACACAATATCACAAATTGCAATCGTTGATCTCATTTTACTTAAAGTACAAGAAGTATAATACAAGACATACAGTACGAGATGCACAATATTGAATTAAAATCTCTCCTTTTAAAAGTGATAGTTCTTGATGATCAGAATCGTTGATCTCATTTTACGTACAGTACAAGTCGTAGAGTACAAGACATACAGTACGAGACATATAGTATATACACGTGTTATAGTACCTCAGATATTGCACATGTTTTATTTTACATGTCAATATACGTGAAGTAAGTACATGAAGTATTGTATTAACATTCCATGATGGATGAAAAATATAAGATGCTCAGCTTTATCACAAACGAAGCGAACCGGAAGGATTGGTGAGAGTTGGAAATCACACGTATTGTACTAGTGTGGGAACGCTGGTGAGATGGAATGTGGTTGTCAGACATACTGTACTAGTACGCAGGGGCGTATCTAGGGGGCTGTCGGAGCTTTAGTCCCCCTCCCCCAAACCAAAATAATAATAGCAGCGTATGTATATATGTTTGTCATATAATTTTTATATATATACATAATCTGCAAGTAGTTCCAAGCAAAATTTATAGGCGGAATGGTAGAAGTAGTGTTTTTGTAGAGTGTAAACCCAAGTTCAAGCCCCATTGATTGCATCTTTTGTATACTCACCCCCCTCTTTTAACTAATAGCTGGTAAATATAATCCAACCCCCATGCTCTCAATTTCTAGCTCCGCCCCTGCTACTACGTGAAATGAAGAGGGATGACATGAGACTGGAGAGAGGAGTTAAATTGAGATTTTTCGGCTTTACATGGAGTTAATTCGTGTGGAGTTAATTCACGTCAAAGAAAACGGCTGAGACATACCCATATCCATACTCATCTAATTTAGCGGGTCTGATTCCAGTTCTTGACCCGCATAATGCAAAACTTAGACCCGTGCCATACCCGTACGCATAATAATAACAGGTATGTGGTGCGGGTATGCGGGTAAGCAGTTATATAAATATCATATTATTTATGTAAGAAAAATGACTATGTTATATATATTTTAATACAACAAGATATTTTTATTATATAATATCTTAACACGTAATAGTTATATTAAATAATACTATATTTTATACATTTACATTAATTGAGTTAATTGTTTACATATTTGTAGTCACTATCTAGAAAGTTATGTAAATTAGTAGATATTTTGATTCTAAGTTTGCATATGATGTCCATTATTGTAACTAGAATAGTTAATTCTTAATTATATGACTAGTTTCAACCTTATTGTGGTTAGAGTAGGATATAATCTCAATAATTATATTAGTTAGACTAGTAAAGTATGATATATATAACATATTATCTAAGTAGTTATGTATAGCGAGTACACGGGTCTGGGTCTAAGCATACTGTTAATGCGTCGCTTAACACTTACAATCACTAAGATAATTATCCTAGAGTTTAATCCTTTTTCAACTTTTCTAATTAAAGCTAGTATAGAAAGGGTCGATCCCAAAGGACAACTTTTTAAGATTGTTTCTTTTTATCCCAATTATTTTGAAGAACTTGTTATTTGTTTTTGGTAGTTTTTTAGATTTGGAACATAAAGTAAAAGTCGAGTTTTGGGGGTTAATGATTAACACTAAGGAAAGAAATGCAAGTATGGAATGCACTTAACAAGAATGTAAATTTGCCCTTTCACAAGAAAAATAAAGATTGTTGTTAGCACAAGAAAAACTATTATGAATGAAAGGACTATAGAGAAAGAAAAAACAAGCAGTGATTAGATCAAGAGATGAGAATCGAGGCTTTAGGGGTTTTCACCACCTTATCCTAGGCAAAAACAAACTAATCCTTTAAAAACGACGGATTCGATGAAGGCAAGTGAATTAATAAAAATCCACTAAAGATGGACTCCACATGAGCCCATTGGTCCTGGTGCTCATGCTTCTTAGTACATCATCCTAAAAGAAGAAGATCCACGGTCGTTTCAAAACTTCTATGTGATTGGGTTTGTTGTTCTAAATCTAAACTTCCACGGTCATATCCATCCCGATTAACTTTTGATCAAATCAATTAATTACTTTGATAGATCAATTAGTTATCAAACCCAAAAGCCATCTAGAATCATTTTTTAAGGAAAATTCGATAAAACCATGGCTAAGGGGTTATTCCCCTTGCCTCGATAAAGAATTATGCACTCATAGAGAAGGAGCAAAGAGAGACGGAGGGAGGAAGTGATCTAGCCATCTTTGAGTCTAACGACTACTGATCCTCAATTAGAGACAATGAAGATGACTGCCTCTTCCTACCTTGCTCAATTACTCAAGAGAGGGGAGGAGGAGAAAAGAAAATACTAGATCTAAAACACAACAGAATAATAGAATAACATGTAACAAAATTGTAAGGCTAGCTACTTTATTTCAGAACTAGAAGAATACAAGAAGATTGCTCCAAATTGCTAATACAGGAAAAAATCCGAGATGATAAAATATGGAGAACCCCCCTCCTTTTATAGGAGAAGGAGAGCGTAGGCTTCCCTCAAAGGATGGGGAAAAAGAGGGGGAACCATCAGTTTGAATTTTTAGATCTAGTCAACAAACTATTGATTGTGTTTCTTTAATGCAGATTATCACAGCAGATTTCCGCTATCCAAAGAATTTAAAGTGCGTCCAAAAATATGATTTTGTTGTAGGCCTTTGAATTCCCTTTCCGAATCATATTTTAACAGTAAATTACGCCTTGGGATGTGAGAGTTATGCCAATTTTGGTGCAAGGTATGTATTTAAGTTAGCACTGCGGGAAACTGAATTGCCTCCTACCTTCATCTCTTCTTATCTTCATTCATTCCTAAAAATTGAGGGAAATATTATTAGAATTCAGAAAAAATAATATTGAAAGGATCAAAGTACAATTTATTTGTGATAGAGATAGGTAGAATTTATTTTATTGCATGTCAGTCGATTAATAAAGAAAATCTATGAAATCAAGATTGCAACATTATCCAAAATTAATGTCAAAATGGCATGCATCAAAATACCGCGGACTTAAGCTTTTGCTTGTCCTCAAAAAAAATAAAATCACAAAACATCTATTTATAAAAGAAACATGTTCATCCTCTCCAATTAGCAAAGATTTCTATCATTTTCATGGCCAAGTGACCAAATCTCCTAGAATCACAAAATGCAAGGTTTTATATTTTTTATGATAATAATTTTCATAACTTTTCTTTTAAGTCCACACTTTGTAAAAACTATTTTTCATCCTACTTCTGCTTCAACATTTTTTTTCTCTTTTTTTCATTCACGGGGACGAGAGAAGTGGGGGTGTGGAAGATGGATCCCTCCTCTATTCGACTTGGGATATTATTTATGGACTTGCAATTACATTGACCACAATTTTTTGTGTGCTCTCTTTTTTGGCATCTTTTGGCGGTACGCCCCTATTACATTTACGAGAGGTATGGAAGAGAGAGGGAGAAGGGTCTTGCCACCCCGGACTTAGGATTTGGTAAGTAGATTTATTTGTCCCCATGTGTGAATTTCAAACTTTTTTTTGAAGCATTGGTAAGACAGAACATGAAGATACATTGAATAGATAGAAATGATCAGTTAATCAATGCTAAAGATAGGAAAATTTTTCATTTGATTCTGATTGATACTCTAAGGCTTGCCATCTTTTCCAAATCTATTGCTAATTTAGGTCATAGGGAACATGCAAATTTTAGCTCATAGATATTTTGGTGACAATTTGTTTTACAGGAAAGTTGCTTTATAATTCAATTTTTGGCAGAAAATACAACAATTGGCCTACTAGATAAGGACCAAACTAAAAAATTTGAAAATTTGTGATTTTTTTTTGAGAAAATTAAAACTAAATTATATAACATAATGAAAAATTTCAGAAAAATAAGATAGTGTAGGTGGAAGGAGTACATACCACCCACCTCCACCCCAGACTTTAAATTTTGCTCGTCCCGAGCAAAATGTAGATCCAGGATGGAGGGAAGAAAATCATTGGGATCACTGGAAGGTCCTGGTAGCTCAAAAAATGTCCAGGTGAAGGGGATGTTGATGATGGTTGTAGCTTTGAACAAAGAAGCTTCATGGTACACCCAATTGATGGGTGATCGTAGAGGCTGAAAGATGATTTCATAATGTCTTTTGCCTCGCAATCCTTCCAAAAGGATCCACACATCTTCCTGTAGTAGTAGAGGAAATGTCATAAATGTGAGTGGCTTGAGGGGGATTGGCGGGTGTTTAATGGGTGGCACATATGGTGTCGACTCTACAACATTGGGTGGGGGATCAGGCTTTGGTTTCCCTCTTTCATATTGATCTACATATAGTAAAATTGGTGGTAATATGAAAGAGACACACGAATTTAAATCAACATCATACATATTTTAGCTCTCCTCAAAATTCATGCAATCAATCTTGGGATAGATGGATTTCATGGTTGATATTGCAGGTGACTGTAGTTCCTCTATGAAAGGATTTCCCAAGGGTTCTTGAAGGATAAAAATAGGGATATATTCCTTGCAGCCAGTAGAATGGGGTATATGGATTTCTTATAAGGAGTTCTCCCCTTCTATATCATCCCTATGTAGAATGGGAATTGGTTGTGGCAGAATGGGAGGAATCATTTCATCAATGGAGGTGGGTTGCTCATTATCCAGAATAGATCCTACCAGAGGGGATTGGTCGTCGATAACAATTGGACTTTTGCACATGATGGGAAAGGTTGTTGGGTCTTTAGGATGACTCTCTGAGATTGACTTTTCATACTCGAGTAATAAAGTCTCCAAGGGAAGGATAGGAATGCCAACGTCCTCATCGCACAAGAAATATGACCCAATGGTATGTATTGTTTCTTTAGAATCCAACATATATGCAACCTAAGACCTCCACATATTTTTGTGCTTGGGCCTCTAGTAAGGTTGCTAAAAGGGCTTGGCTGGTTTCTAGTTTTTTCTATCCTTCTACTACCATTTTTTCTAAAGCCCCAAGTCTCTCTTTTAGTTGATTTTCATTATTAGATTCATACATCCAAAAAAAATTACCATCCTCACCATTCCCTCCATAAGGATCTTGGTCATGGTACCCACTATGTTGGTTGTGGTGTTGCTCCTCATAATAATCTTCAAAAGATGGTTGATTGTTATTTCCATTGCACTCATCATGGTGGGAAGATACAATATTACAAGGTGTCACCGAGTCATGGGGGAACATATTTGGAACATTTGGGTTTTGGGATTGGGCTTTCAGCAAGGTGGCCAATAAGGTTTGTCTAGTTATGAGTTTTGCTGCCATCTTCTCTAGGGATTTAAGTTTCTCTTCTTGTTGAGGATTATATTGGGTATCATATATAGGTCCATTTCTCCCAAAGTTTTGTTGGTCGTACCCTCTATCAGAATATTGATAGCAAGGTTCCCCATATCGGTTCTCAGAAAAAAAAGGATTTACATTGTACCCACCAGGATGAAAGAGCTCATAGAGAGGGGTGCTATGGGATAAAGTTGGACATGCAAGAGATGCATGGTGGCAATGACCACAATAATAACATTGTGGGGGATATTGCAATGCCCACTCCATTTGAAAGGTTTTTTTTACAATTAAAAAAGAACTAAATATTTTGTACAAGACTGTAAATTACAAAAAAAAACTAAGGGATTATGACTCAAGGTTAAAATTTACAAAACTAACTAAAATTGCAATTTTTTTATAAACTAGCATATTTGCAGAAAAAATGGACTGCCGGAATGGAAACTCGGCAGAAGGAGGAGTAGCACTTCCGGAATGTTACTCGGAAGGCATAGAAAAAGGAAAAATAGTTTTTTCAAAAATTTTGGGGTTCGAAAGAAACAAATCCGTTATCCCCGACAACAGTGACAAATTGTTAATGTGTCGCTTAGCACTTACAATCACTAAGATAATTATCCTAGAGTTTAATCCTTTTTCAACTTTTTCGATTAAGACTAGTATAGAAAGGGTCGATCCCACATGACAACTTTTTAAGATTGTTTCTTTTTATCCCAATTGTTTTGAAGAACTTGTTATTTGTTTTTGATATTTTTTTAGATTTGGAAACAGAAAGTAGAAGTCGAGTTTTGGGGGTTGATGATTAACACTAAGGAAAGAAATGCAAGTATGGAATGCACTTAACAAGAATGTAAATTTGCCCTGTCACAAGGAAAATTAAGATTGTTGTTAGCACAAGAAAAACTATTATGAATGAAAGGACTATAGAGAAAGCAAAACAAGCAGTGATTAGATCAAGAGATGAGAATCGAGGCTTTAGGGTTTTCACCACCTTAGCCTAGGCAAAAACAAACTAATCCTTTAAAAATGACAGATTCGATGAAGGCAAGTGAATTAATAAAAATCCACTAAAGATGGACTCCACATGAGCCCATTGGTCCTGGTGCTCATGCTTCTTAGTACATCATCCTAAAAGAAAAAGATCCACGCTCATTTCAAAACATCTATGCGATTGAGTTTGTTGTTCTAAATCTGAACTTCCACGGTCATATCCATCCAGATTAACTTTTGATCAAATCAATTAATTACTTTGATAGATCAATTAGTTATCAAACCCAAAAGCAATCTAGAATTGTTTTTTTAAGGAAAAGTCGATAAAGCCATGGCTAAGGGGTTATCCCCCTTGCCTCGATAAAGAACTACTCACTCATGGAGAAGGAGTAAAGAGAGACTGGAGGAGGAAGTGATCTAGCCATCTTTGAGTCTTACGACTACTGATCCTCGATTAGAGATAATGAAGATGGTTGCCTCTTCCTACCTTGATCGATTACTCAAAAGAGGGGAGGAGGAGAAAAAAAATACTAGATCTAAAACACAACGGAATAACAGAATAACATGTAACAAAATTGTAAGGCTACTTTATTTCTGAACTAGAAGAATACAAGAAGATAGCTCCAAATTGCTAATACAAGAAAAAACCCGAGATGATAAAATATGGAGAACCCCCCCCCCCTCCTTTTATAGGAGAAGGAGAGGGTAGGCTTCCCTCCAAAAGAGGGGAAAAAAGAGGGGGAACCATCAGTTTGAATTTTTAGATCTAGTCAACAAACTCTTGATTGTGTTTCTTTAATGTAGATTCTCGCAGCAGCGATTTTGAGTGAATTTCCGCTGTCCAAAGAATTTAAAGTGTGCCCAAAAATACGATTTTATTGTAGGCCTTTGAATTCCCTTTCCAAATCATATTTGAATATTAAATTCCGCCTTGAGATGTGAGAGTTATGCCAATTTTAGTGCAAGATATGCATTTAAGTCAGCACTGCGGGAAACAGAATTGTCTCCTACCTTCATCTCTTCTTATCTTCATTCATTCCTGAAAATTGAGGGAAATATTATTAGAATTCAGAAAAAATAATATTGAGAGGATCAAAGTACAATTTATTTGTGATAGAGATAGGTAGAAGTTATTTATTGTATGCCAGTCTATTAATAAAGAAAATCTATGAAATCAAGACTGCAACATTATCCAAAATTAATGTCAAAATGGCATGCATCACATACCCATTATTAGATCCGCTTATATGTAGGTCCAAAGGTATACATGTCTGATGGTATGCGAGTATAAAAAATTAGACTCATGGTGTGTTTTTTAAAGATCTAAATTTGCGGGTCCTCGAGTCTATCCGTACCCGTTACAACCCTAATTGTGTGTAGCATTACTCCGTTAATAATGCAAAACGAGACAAATTGATGAAAACAAAGACGAACTGGGGTTGAAGGCGCGCCGCGCGCTGTATATCCTAAGTCTAGAGTGGTCATGGTTTTCCCCAAAGGAGAATCTTTATTGAATGCCCTCGTCTTCCTCCCCAACAACCCTACACTGTCAAGGGACAAGAAGTCAAACCAACAATTACACCCCAATGATACCACAGTTGTGTAAGGTGTCATTTACGCAGGACGCAGAGCTCGCCTTGGCCCACACCAAACAGCTAAAAGACGGACTGGGTGGCTCCCCTCTAACGACAAGACACCATGCCTACAGGCCAGGAGACCGGAACAGGGGGACAGCATCCCCGCAACAACAGAAACGCTCCCCACCCAACCAAACCCTAGCTAGAGCCACCCCCTAGGGCCCTAGGGTCGCCGTCGCCGCCTTCAGTCATTGTCTCTTATAGAACCTCGAAATATTTATCGGGCCAGTCCATGACATGCTACGCAGTAGTTTACTGTTTCTCCACTCCGTGACAATGCTACTAGTTATTTGTGGGTATCATGCTCCGCCAAGACCCAAGAGGCATGTGGTCTGAGGGGGGTTTCTAACACAAGGTCGGCGAGCCTGACAGCGGCACAGCGACAGCATAGCTTTTGGGAGTTAGCGGGGCGGGCTTCACATGCCGGATTCTCATTTGGTCAAATCTTCCTTCCTCCTCGTTTGTCACTGTATACTCTAGTAGTTTGCTTTTATTTATTGCCATGGAGCGCCCGATGGATAGATACAAAGTTGATGGATAAACATGTCCACCTCTACCTACGGTTTTTACCTCCATCCAAAGTTTCAGGGATATGTTTTTCAAACAGCTTGTATAATGTATTTGGTGGACGTATTAGGGTTGCCAAGTGTCGTTTTGCAACGTGAAAAATACTTCAAAATCCCACAGTTACCGTATAGCTACATATAACCAAACGAGTGCTCTCTATTTGCATTTGCTTCTTTTCTAGTTTACCTCTTCTCTCTTTAGTCCTACTTCAATTGCATTACTCCTAACCTGTTGTGAGAAACTTGATTTTTATAATTTTATAATACAATATATGCCCAGAGGTACCTACTTATGAACTTTAGGCCCTTGATGATGACCAATTAAAGATACCCCAGGAATAATACATATATGTGGACCACCAAAGTATGAGAGATAAATATGTGATGACGTAGTCCCACCAAAGTATGAGAGAGAAATATGAGATGATGTAGTCTATGTCTGATTAGGAGCCAATCTTACGTTATATTATGACTTTAAGATTTTAGTGTATCTGAATGATGCATAAACATGTCATGAAGCTTAAAATCATGAACTAGAGTTATCGTAAAGATCTGAGAATTTTTGAAGGTTGTTTGAATAACGATAAAAAATTATATGCGCTAAAAATGATAATTCTTTAATATGTTGTAGTTGGATGGTTAATTAATTATATATATATATATATATATATATATATATATATAACTCGATATATATATAACAAGGATATGTTTTTCTAACATCTTGTATAATGTATTTGGTGGACGTATTAGGGTTATGGACAAACTCGATATTAAAATTTTATAGTACAATATATGCCTAAGAGGTACCGACTTATGGACTTTAGGCCCGTGATGATGACCAATTAAAGATACCCCCAGAATAATATGTATATATGGACCAAAGTATGAGAGAGAAATATGTGATGATGTAGTCTTACCAAAGTATGAGAGAGAAATATGTGATGATGTAGTCTATGTGTGATTAGGAGCCAATCTTAAAATATGTCACGACTTTAAGATTTTGGTGTATCTGAATGATCCAGAAGCTAGTCATGAAGCTTAAAATCATGAAGTAGAGTTAAGAGAATAATCTGAGAATTTTGAAGGTTGTTTGAATAATGATAAAAAATTATATGTGCTAGAAGTGATAATTCTTTAAGATATTCTAGTTGGACGGTTAAATAATTTTTTTAATATAACACTTGGTATATAAATTCTAGACCAATCAAGACTTGTTTAATGGTTCAAATATATTACACAAGAACAGTATTTGAACCATATTTAATGGATCATATAATTTACATATTTTAGTGAAAATAGTAGATTTTTAACATCTTAAGATTTTCTTGTCCGTATAAGGTGAATTTTTTTTGGGTTAAGTCAGGAGGCTCTCTTATTCATACCGCCCTCCCCTTGTGAGAAAATTCAAATTTCAAAGTACAATCACTAATCAGACATGGAAGCGGAAACATGGTAGTACTACTACCATTACAAAATTCTTTCAGGAGGTCGTTGACCTCAGTGAGGCACTGGATAATAGCGGTGCACTTTGTATTTTTTTAAATGGTACTTAGCCAAACAGTCAACAACTTTATTGGTATCCCTACTCGAATAGGACACCCTCCACTTTAGCTTTTGAATCCTGCCAATAATTTTCACATATCTGGGATTCTCCTGCAGGTGCCCATCTATGATTTGCACAGCAGTATGGGAATCAAATTCTATAGTAAGTTGTTGAATATTGTTCTGAGCAGCAACCTCCATGGTAAGCTGAATTCCATGAAGTTTAGCCTCAACCACATCCTCCGTGTCTAGAGTTTCTGTTGCGCCCCCATCCATTTTCCAGTAGCGTCCCTTGCAACCATTACACAAGCAGCATGTCTATGTTTCACTATAGTATCAGTATCGAATTTGATTTCTTCAGCACTTGGTGGAATCCATAATTTCTCTATAGTAATGTTTGTATCCGGTTTTTGGTTAGTAAAGCTTTCCATGTGTAAAGCTTCTTCTCTTATTATAGCATTTGCTTGTTGTGCAGGGTGTAAGATCATCTTCTCAAAGACATGTTTGTTTCTATTCCTCCAGATGCTCCAATATGTAACTAGAAATGTTGTTTTGAAGTTGTCATCTTGCTCGAGGTATCTCCAGCGCCATTCTTTGGCATCTCTGGGGCTGTAGAAAGTCGATGATGTTACGGTATCAGTAATCAACATGTCCCACACTTCTTTGCCATATATACAGTTACACAAACATGTATAGGTGATTCTATATCCTGGTTACACCTTGGGCATGAACTGTTAATATCCATATTCCTTTACATCCTTCTCAGGTTGGTCATCAACGCACCATGCAACATGAGCCAGAGAAAGATTTTTATATGTTTAGTGGTTCGTAATCTCCAAACCAAGGACCACTTCCCATCAACGTGGGTACCTTTACCCTCTATGATTTGTAGTAGGCTATTTTTGAAGTGAAACGACCAGATTTAGATAGGGTCCAAACTCTAATGTCTTCTCCATCAGCCTCAAGGGGGGTATCCAGCTTCTCGATCTCTTTAACAATGTCAAGTGGGAGCCACTCACTTAGGAAAGCCCGATCCCACACCCCGTCCAGGTTTATAAGGGAGCTGGTCTTCAAATCCAACAACTCAGTTGGGATGGTTTTCAGAGCTTTTTCTTTCAATATAGGTGTTGGTATGTATGCCCTGAGAGCCAATCATGGGACAATTGGTGGGATACATTAAGAATGATTTGATAAACATCAGAGGAAAGCTTCCAATTAATTCTAGTTCAGTCAGTTATGAGATAATGACATAATAGAGTGAATGTCAAAAGAATTGCTTTACTCAATGACGTAGGCTTTTAGGTTGAGGACCTAAACGATGAGATCATATGGATGTTAAGATTATACATTCTTGTTATGTCTCTACTCGGATGTCATTTGGAAGGTTGATAGACAAAAATGACACACAAGAATAGATTGTGTGTTGGTTGATGACAAAATCTCATTAGTCATGATATAGTGATATTAAACCAAGCACATAGGTACTTGTTAGAGAATGCGTGTATCAGACAGCTCCATCGTGAGAGTGACACATGGAACCATGACTTAGCTCTCACAGTGATGGTGGTGAGTGTGATTCTTTGACCTGAAGTCACTACACTCAACACATGTCGTTGGGTACACTTTAACATCAACAAACGTAATCCTGAAATATAGATTGTTATAAAGGTGATGATTGGGTGACTTTGACACATGGGGTATTTGAGGGGTGAGTGATAGATATAAGATTTGTTCCTCCTGAGGGAGCTTGATGTCCATGGCCACTTGATAAGTGAGACTGAGAAATACATGCATGCTTGTGTGAATTAATATGTGAAATTGATTGCACACACATATCTCATATAGTCTACTTTGAGATCAAGAAAGTGAATGAACGTTCAAAGGATGACTGTTCCATGCCTTGAGTTCATTCGGGATATCAGTGATGAAAAATGATACATTCACTGTAACACCATCCACAGATTGTAGGATTAAAAGTTGTTCTCCAACTTTCCTTTTTCACTTGAGTAACACTGATGTGCGACTAGACATGACTGCTCTTTTCTTGTGAAGTCATAAGTGTTATGGACTTTCACTGCCAACGTGAAATGGGTCTGCAGGGTCACACACAAAGGATTTTACTTAGAAGAGGAGTTTATCCATGAATGATGCCTAGATTGTTTACTAAGTGTGTTTATGTTATGACCGCATCTGAGCTTAATTGGTAAACTAGGGTTTACCTGGATGATTACATGCTTAATTGGATCAACCATTTCTTAAATCTAATTAATGATGATAATTCATGTGACGCCCTGAACTCTGTGCCATCTCTAATGACTCCGAAGACCGGGGAGTCACCCTCGATAATCCACTCTTAACTTTTTCTTTTCTTGATCACTTAGATTTAACTTAAATGAAAACCATAAAACTTGAATAACATCAAATTATAATAAAACTACAGAAGAAACTTTCCATTAACCTTAATAAGAAGAAAAATAAGTTTACATGACATATTACATTTCTCATGCAGACTATAAAACACCGCAGATAATTGAAAACTAACTACATATTTCACCACATTCTATCTCTAACCCACCACATGCCCAAGGACCGAGGGGAAAGGACTAAGAGATCTCTAACTAACTACTAACTACCTTCTATGTACTCGGGTGATACGATCCTTCAACCTCCTTGTGCTGACGTTGAATTGAAAAATGTTTCAATAGGTTGGTGAGCTACTGGCTCAATGAATAGAATTTCACCCAACCATCACAGATAACTCATTTATGTTTATTATTTGGAATAATATGCAAGAAATACTACACTGAGCAGGTCTAAGAAATTTAATTTAAACAACAAAAGATGTCAACATTTCATTATGATAACAATTGATGCAAAGTTGTAGATACAATTATTTAATAGAAAAAAGATTAAAGAACTACTACTGTGAAGCTAACTCATATCTTTCTTAACTCTTACACTTATAAAAAATCTGTGAACCTATATGAACATATTATATCTTATACCCTGATCATATGCAGTGTACTCTACATATGAAGACTCATAGCAAACTACGATCTCACCGTATAAGACTTAGCCGACACCCCAGGATAGCTAAGTCTGACTGTTGTCCTAGTCTGCTGTAGGAACTCTGGCTCTCTGGCCTTGGCATCCTATGGTGCCATAAACTGGACTCCTCTAAGCTGAGTACACAGGCAGAGGGTCTGAGACACTCTATGGACCTCAACTTGATACGCTCTATGGGTACCTCTAGGTTACCACCGGGACGTCCGGTTCATGTTGGGTAACCTATTTTCTCTTAGGAGACTTCCTCAAAGGCTTCCTCTCCCCGCACGCTCTGTGGGTGCGTTCCAACCTTCATATACTAGACGCACCACCAGGGTAGGTCATTTCATCCCTAAGGCGCAGACCTCACATAGGGATTCTACGGTGTCAGGGCCCTTAATCTAATATTTTATTATTCTAGAAAAGCTCTAATTACATTACATCTCTCTCTTACTTGTTCTGGACTTTGGTATCACTATGGTACCTCATCTATTTGATTGCAGCTCAAATCACAATACGATATCTTACTAGAACTAACAGAGCAGTATACTCAAAGCCATTATAAATACTGAGTAATCCTTATATCATGCATGTAGGAAGATTTAAAATTCAAAATAACCCAAACTCATGCCAATTTGGCACATACATACTGAATTCATGTAATTGAACATCTTATTGCACTGATAAGAGTAACTACTTCACATATTAAAATTCATTAGTAGCATTTGTCAATAATATGAAATTTTTAAAAAAACGTGCACGTTAACCCTAATCCTGGTTTGTGCATCACATAACTCAATTTAAGAGTTACTTACGTATCATAACACAAATTATTAACAACACTTGAGAATTTCTAGTAATATCTCAGGGAAATGTGCCAATTTGTGTAAATGTTAATTCACACACAGTAACACAACACGAAGCATGCAACTAGGGTTTTATTGCATATTTTTATGTTATCGTACTTTCTTTTAAATCGTGCATCTGATAATTTACAAAATATGTATTGCCTGGGTTTATACCCAAATCGTACCAATATCGATCGTGTATTACTAATTTCAACATTCACATTGAGCAATTTAGGTTCCGATGAACCATGCAAATTCATTGGTCCAATCCACACTGATCAGATGCTAAACTAGATCATATAAAAGCTTAAAGCAGCGGTTTATGAAATAAAAAAGTCGGGCGACGCCAAATACTTCCCAACGCATGATAAATGTTGTTATCAGCGAAAAAACATGCAATTTACCAAAAAATTCCGATTTGCAAATTTAAATCTTAGATAGTGAGTGAAATCCTACTCACAGCGATTTGGGATGTCCAAATTCATCCAGAAATGCGTCCACAGCCTGTTTCCAGGCGAATTTTGGTTGTTTTCTACCTTTGATATTTCCCCTGGTCACGGTCTAGTTACAACAATAGCTTACGCCTAAGATTAGGTTGGTGGTAAAGGGCTTGATCGATGGCTGTGAGCTGCGAATCCTACTGGGACCTCAAGATCAAGCTCATAGGTAGCTTCTCCTCCACTGCTGGGTGTGGCCAAAGGGCCTTGGTTGCTGCCGTACGCAGCAGCTTGCAGCTGTAAAGAAAGTTGGCCGTAGGGCAAGCAACCAGGGTGGGTGGCATACTAGGCAAGGAAGAGTGGAGGGTGGAATAAGAAGAGAGGAGAGGAGGAAGAAAGGAAGAGAAAGAAGAAGGGGAGGTGAAGTTGCCGCTGGAACAACTAAGGGGAATCGCCCCTCGGATCGCTTCCTCTCTGCTGCAAATTATGCAGATACAGTGCTGCTTCAAGCGGTTCTCGCTCGAGGAAGATAAGGGTCAAGGAAAGAAAATAAGAGGTTATAAAGTCAAAAACTTGGAAAAATTGCAAATTCGACCCAGGAAATTAAAAAGGTCATAACTTTCGCCTCATAGGTCCAAATCTCATGATTTATTTTGTAACTTTTCAAGAATGAGATCCACTACAATGCCAAGGCATGAAAACATGCTAATTAGCTTGTCTCAGCTAATCAAAACACTAATTGCATATTAAGCACTTACTTAACTGAATTAACTTAATGATGCACTAATCACCACATGAGCACTAAACTTATCTCGATTAACTTAATAATGTTGTTATAATGATACTTACGGGTTATCTTTAAAATGGGTCATAACAATCTCCCTCCCTTATATGAATTTCATCCTGAAATTTGTAAAAGAGAAAAGGAAACTTGTTACAAATCTCTGACTCAAGCTCCCACGTAGCTTCCTCTAGGTAATGATTCCTCCATAGAACTTTTACTAAAGGTATCTCACAATTCTTGAGTTTCTTGATCCTTCGATCAACTATCTGTACTGGTCCCTCGACATAGGACACATCTTGTCTGAGCTGTGCAGGTTCTCGATCCACTATCTTCTCCGTACCAGGGTCACACTTCTTCAACATCAATACATAAAACACATCATGCAAATTAGCCAACACAGATGGCAAATCCAACCTATAGGCTACAAGTCCAATCCTCTCAAAGATAGGATATGGGCCCATAAACCTAGGAGTCAGTTTGCTTCTCTTACCAAACCTCAGCACCCCTTTCCATGGTGAAACCTTCAAATATACTTCATCACCAACCTCAAACTCAAGAGGTCTACGTCTCTTCTTATCATAACTCTTCTGCCTATCCTGTGCAACTTTTGACTGTTCTTTTATCATAGTAATCTTTTTAGTGGTCAAATCCACTATCTTTGATCCAAGAATCTGCTTTTCACCTACCTCATACCAACATATGGGTGATCTACACTTTCTACCATACAAAGCTTGAAACGGAGCCATACCAAGACTAGAATGGTGACTATTGTTATATGCAAAGTCTATAAGGCTCAAGTGTTCTTCCCAACTTCCAATGAAATGCAAGACACATGCTCTCAGCATGTCCTCAAGAGTCTGAATGGTCCTTTCTGACTGACCATCCATCTGTGGGTGAAAAGCTGTACTGAATCTTAACTTTATGCCCAAGGCACGATGCAGCTGATTCTAAAATCTGGATGTGAATTTAGGATCTCTATCAGATATAATAGAAATTGGGATACCATGCAATCTGACTATTTCATCCACATATATCTTAGCCAACTTTGGGACATCAAAGATTGACTTAACAGGAAGAAAGTGAACAGACTTAGTCAATCTATCCACAATCACCCATATCGATTCACAACCTCTAGGTGTCCTGGGCAACCCTATCACAAAATCCATTGTGATATGTTCCCATTTCCATTCTGGTATAGGAAGAGATTGCAAGGTACATGTAGGTTTCTGATGCTCAACCTTAACCTGCTGGAACACACTACATCTAGCCACATACTCAGCTACATCCTTTTTCATACCTGACTACTAGTACAACTCCTTGAGATTCTTATACATCTTAGTGTTACCTGGATGCATAAGATACATTGATGCATGCGCTTCTTCAAGATTCTGTTCTTTCAAATCACTATCTCTAGGTACACACAGCCTTTCATGCTAATACAACAAACTGTCATCTAAAAATATGAACTCTAGTCTTTTTCCCTTTGCCATATCCTGCATGATCTGCTATAACTCACTATCATTCTACTAAAGTTCCTTGATTTTATCATAAAAAGTAGGCTTGACTTGCATCTGTGCAATCAAACCACTCTGCTCTGTCACCCCTAAGTCTAAGTTCAACTTCTACATTTCTACTAGAAGGTCTCTCTTGAAACATGCCATAGAGAATGCATTAGTTGTTGAACTTGACTTCCTGTTGAGGGCATCTTCTACCACATTCGCCTTACCAGGATGATAATTTATCGTCACATCATAATCTTTGATCAATTCTAACCATCTCCGCTGTCTAAGATTCAGATCCTTTTGGGTGAAGATATATTTCAGGCTCTTATGATCTGTAAACACTTGGCATTCCTCACCATAAAGATAGTGTCGCCATGTTTTAATAGCATGAACTACAACAGCTAACTCCAAATCATGTGTCAGATAACTCTCCTCATTCTTTTTAAGCTGTCTAGATGCATAAGCTACTACTTTTCCTTCCTACATCAACACACAGCCTAAACCTCTCCTGAAAGTATCACAAAATACTGTGTAACCCTTATCAGCCTCGGACAGGGTCAACACTGGTGTTGTAGTCAACCTCTTCTTCAAGATCTGAAAACTCTTCTCACAATTTTCTGACCAGACAAATAGTGCATTCTTCCTCGTGAAGCGTGTCATAGTTGACGCTATAACACTGAAGTTCTGGATGAAACTCCTATAGTAACCTGCCAGTCCTAAGAAGCTTCTGATCTCAGTAAAAGTTTTAGGCTGCTCCCACTGTAGAACAGACTCGACTTTCTTAGGGTCAACACTTACTCCATCTCCTGAGTGACATGTCCAAGAAAAGACACCTCAGCTAACCAGAACTTACACTTACTGAACTTAGCATATAACTGATGTTGTCTCAACAACTGTAATGCTATCCTCAGATGTTGCTCATGCTTCTCATCATATCTGGAATAATAAGAATATCAACTATGAAAACCAATATGAACTGATCCAAAAATGGCTTGAAAATCTGGTTCATCATATCCATAAAAGCTGCTGGGGCATTAGTCAGTCCAAATGAAATGACTAGAAACTCATAATGCCCACGTCTTGTTCTGAAAGCCGACTTAGGAATATCTGAAGCTTTTATCCTCAACTGATAATAACCAGATCTCAAGTCTATCTTCGAGAAGATCGTCGCTCCACGCAACTGATCAAATACATCATCTATCCTTGACAATGGGTACTTATTCTTGATAGTGATCTTATTCAACTATCTATAGTCTATACATAATCTCATAGTACCATCTTTATTCTTCACAAATAAGACTGGAGCTCCCATGGTGAAGAACTAGGTCGAATAAAATCCTTATCCAGTAATTCATGTAACTGGATTTTGAGTTCCTTCAACTCTGCATGTGCCATTCTGTAAGTTGGCAGCGCTATAGTTTGACTACCTGACAACACATGGATCTCAAAGTCTATCTCTCTTTCAGGAGGTAGACCTGGCAACTCATCAGGAAAAACATCTGGGAACATGCTGAGAGCATTTGTCTTGCATTTCAGTGGAAGTTGGGAAGAACACTTGACCCTTATAGAGTTTGCATATAACAATAGTCACCATTCCAGTCTTTATATGGCCCTGTATGAAGCTTTGTATGGTAGAAAGTGTGGATCACCCATATATTGGTATGAGGTAGGTGAAAAGCAGATTCTTAGACCAGAGATAGTGGATTTGACCACTGAAAAGATTATTGTGATCAAAGAATAGTTGAAAGTTGCATAGGATAAGAAGAAGAGTTATGCTGAGAAGAGACATAGACCTCTTGAGTTTGAGGTTGGTGATGAAGTATATCTGAAGGTTTCACCATGGAAGGGAGTGTTGAGATTTGGTAAGAGAGGCAAACTAACTCCTAGGTTTATGGGCCCATATCCTATCATTGAGAGAATTGGACATGTAGCCTACAGGTTGGATTTGCCATCTGAGTTAGCTAATTTACGTGATGTGTTTCATGTATCGATGTTGAAGAAGTGTTACCCTGGTACAAAGAAGATAGTAGATCCAGAACCTGTACAGCTCAGACAAGATGTGTCCTATGTCAAGGGACCAGTACAAGTAGTTGATCGGAGGATCAAGAAACTCAAGAATTGCAAGATACCTTTAGTAAAAGCTCTGTGCAGGAATCATAACCTAGAGGAAGCTACGTGGAAGCTTGAGTCCGAGATGCGTAACAAGATTCTTTTTCTCTTTTAGGAATTTTGGGACATAATTCTTATAAGGGAGGAAGATTGTTATGACTCGTTTCAAAGCTAACTAGTAAATATCATTATTACAACATCATTAAGTTAATTGAGATAATTTAAGTGCTCATGTGGTGATTAGTGCATCATCAAGTTAGTTAAGCTAAGCTAAGTGCTTAAGATGTGATTAGTGTTTTGATTAGTTGAGATAAGATAAATAGCATGTTTTCATGCATTAGGGTTGTATAGTATCTCGCACTTGAAAAGTTACAAAAGAAATCGTTTGATTTGGACCTACGAGGCGAACGTTATGAACTTTTCAATTTCCAGGGTCAAATTTGCAATTTTTCCAAGTTTTAGCTTTAAATTTCCATTTTCCTTTCTTTCTCCCTTATCTTCTTCCAGCAATTGCTTTCTTTGGGCGGTGCACTATAGAAACGCAACTCGCAGAGAAAGGGGAGGCAAACGACAGGGCGGACGATTTGCCTTGGCTTGATCTAGCAACGGCGCTGGCCGTCTCTACCTCTTCTTCCTTTCTTCTTCCTCCACCCTACCTCTTCTTCTTACTCTAGCAACCCTACTGCTTGGGCGGCCAGCTTGCAGCAGCTAGCTGCTACGTATGACCATCATCCATGAGCTCGTTTGGGGTGGCCAGCACCAAGAAAAGGTGTTGTGGAGCTCGAACTTGAAGTCCCAGTGGGATTCGCAGCTAGTTCAGCCATGAATCAAGTCCCTTCTGTCAACCTGACCTTAGCTGTAAACTGTTGTTGCACTTAGACCGTTAATAGGGAAAATGAAAGGTTGAAGACAAACCCAAAATTCGCTCGGAAACAGGCTCTGAACGCATTTTCGAAAGAATCCAGACATCCTAAATCACTGTGAGTAGGATTTCACTCACTATCTAAGATTTAACTCTGCAAATCAAATTTTTTTGGTAAATTGTGTGTTTTTCGCTGATAACAACATTTATCAAGCGTTGGGCAGTATTTGGCGTCACCCGACTTTTTATTTCATAAATCACTTCTTTAAGCTTTTATATGACCTAGTTTAGCATCTAATCAGTGTGGATTGAACCAATGAATTTACATGGTTCATCAAAACTTAAATTGCTCAGTGTGAATGTTGAAATTAGTAATACACGACCGATATTGGTACGATTTGGGCATAAACCCAGGCAATACTGATTTTGTAAATTATCAGATGCACGATTTAAAAGAAAGTACGATAACATAAAAATATGCAACAAAACCCTAGTTGCATGCTTCCTATTATGTTACTGTGTGTGAATTAATATTTACACAAATTGGCACATTTCCCTGAGATATTACTAGAAATTCTCAAGTATTGTTAATAATTTGTGTTATGATAAGTAAGTGACCGGCCTAAATCGAGCGTCCAAAATTGGAGGCAGATTCGAGGTAGTCGAGCTTTTACATTTATAACCCGAATCCTTCCAGGCCCCCGCAACTTTGCTTACAGGGTCGAAGTAGTCATACGGGGTCAAACACAGGGACAAGGGTGGTAGGGTTGAGAACTCTGAATCGACACGCTACACTCTGGCAGGTACAAAGAGATAGTAAAATTCCCCAAGGGGAAACAGCAAGATGCCACAAGCAAAATGAAGAAAACTATCTCCAACTGGAGTTACAAGAAGGAATTAAGGTTTTAGTCCTTTAGCAGTTTTTAGGGGTTTTCATGCAATAGAAACAGAAAGATAAAACTAGATCTAAAGCAAGGTGCGAAGGATAAGACCACAGTAAAACAAGTGGCAGCAGTAACATCTTGTACCCCTCCTCTTAGAGAGGGCACCTCTAACCAAGCATCAACACCCCTCTCGAGGTTGCTGGGCTTAAGTTAGAGTGAAATGTTATAGAAGCAGCTCCTATTCCGGGCACTCTCGTACTCCAGAATCAGCCCAGACACTAAAGCCACAACACATCTCTCGAAGTTGTTGTGACGGGAAAACACGATTCGGTAGCTAAGCGAAACGCGATCCAAACATGCAAGCTAGAGTTCAGATATTAAACATAGCAGTCATCCAACAATTGCACCAAACATTCAGCAGCAGGTAATTAAGCTTTTCCATTTCCATAAACAATAAAGGTCTTAATTACAGTGCGTAAGTAAAGAATTAAATAACAGAAATAAAGATAGATGTCGCCTTCTTGATGTAGAAGGACGACAGACTACAACAGCTCTCTAGCCCGATACCGGTCAGGGGCCTAGCTCGATACAAACGTGTCGGGTGGCACACCCTCTTGGGCAACACACTGTGACAGCCGATTGCATCGTTCAAGGACCCTGGCCGTAACGCTCAAGTCGGGCGGCACACCCTCTCGGACGGCACGCCATGACGGGCGAAGTGTATCGGGTTCGATATCCTGTCGGGCTTGGAGTGACGCATCTAACGTCGGGCACTTGTGTTGCTCATCCATGTCGGTCGATATCGGCCTGCAGTGTCGCCCGTGACGGTGCTAAGTGAACCATCCCCTCCCTCTCAGGACGGCGAGGAGCTCACCTAGAGTTTCCCGGCACGAACACTCAGGTGCGATACTTCTGCTCTCGCAGCTGCAACTTGTCCAATCCGTCCGAACTCCGAACTGTTTGAACTGTCCGACCCAACCTCCCTGATGTCTTTTCAGCTTCCACTAGCTGCTATTTATAGGCAGCGGTTGGGGAAGTTATGGTGCTCGAAGCGCCACGTGTCCTCCGTATTCGCGAGTTTGATGGACGGCCGATACACATATCGCCCGGCACGGGGATGTTCGCTGTCGGTCACGTGATGGGCGGTGCCTGTCGGTGGGTGGCCTGTGTCGCGTGACAAGCTTGGGTTGTCGTGGCGAGCTCGGCTCCCTGTCAGGTAAAGGGCGTGTCGTCCGTCAGTTTCTTCTTTGTGCGACATCCCCGTGTCGCGCGTCGTTGCGTCGTGCCACCGTGTCGGGCTGTGCTTGTATCGGGCCGTTGGAAGGCCGATGCAGGTTGGACTTATTGCTTGTGGGCCGGGACAGCCTTATTGGGCAAAATGGGAGGGAAATTCTGCAAAAGATGGAAGTATTGGTTTAAGAGCGTTGCTTGGCCAATTATTGCGAAAGTACTAATAAAAGAGAGGAAAATAGCAGAAAAGGGCAATTTTGATAACAGAATAAAGGGCAAAAACATCACAAAAATTGGTGTTATCAACTCCCCAAACTTAGCTTTTTGATTGTCCTCATTCAATATTTAAAATTTATTTTGTGATGCTTCTTCTTGCGTAGTATAGCTTTCAGGCCAAGGGGTAAAAACAAGTATCGAAATGCCTTTAGAGATAATGCTGCCTCGCTGCAAACAGAAGACCATGCGTTTCCTGCCTTATTATTTTAGTAATATTTTTCTCTACAGCTTCAACGAGACTTTGGCGCATGATTCTGAAGTTAGCTTCCACACCAAACAACTTTATTTTTGGAGCAGAAAGTTGTGTATAGGGTAGGCTAAGGCTTTTGGGTTTTTCTTCTTGTTTCCCATTGGTCCATCCAGGTACGGGTCCATTAACGGGCAAGTGGTCCCTGTAGTCCAAGCGAGTTGGCTTTAGAGCAGTGATTTCACATCCTACGTACCACTGCCCCGGATCTACTATGCCTAAAGATGGGTACTTTTGGAAAACAAGTGTGTATATTTTATTTTTTTCTTTTTCTTTTGGGAACAACTCTCATACTTTTATTCACTCTTGTAAGGCTTTTCTCTCTTTTTGAGATTTTTGTTGGGTAAGGGAAAACAAAAGAGATTTCTGCTGTTTGGGCAGCTTTTTCCTTCTCCATACTCGTCTCTTAGCTGTTTGCGAGATTATTATTTTTTTTCGATTTTTTTTTGGCATGGAAAAACATAATCTTTTTTTGTTTAAGGCAGCGTTATCAGAAAGATATAACATAACTTGTATCTCGTTAAGCATAAAGAAAAACATACTTGGCAAGAAGTTGCATCAGATTTTTACTAATATATTGGCTTTGTACAAATGTGCATGGGAACAAAATAAGCAAAATTTTCAAAAATTCTTAGCATGAAAAATTTGCAAGAAAAATTTTATATGTACATTTATTGAAGAAAAAGAAAGAATCAAGGAGATAAAAAAGAAGAAAACTTTTGTACCTCCCTCACTAGTACATGATACCCCCCCAAACTTACTCCACACTCTGTCCCAAAGTAGTGAAAAAGACAGGGCGAGTCCATGTTAGCCCAGTGAAGGTTGGCTGGAGGTTGCGCTTGTGTCTTGGAGAAGCTGCAAAATGCTCTCCTTATTTGCCTTGGAGAAGCTGCAATATGCTTTTTTGCTGCAGCCTCCACTTTATTCTCCCGACTGGTCGCACCCGAAACAAGTGAAAAACTCTCAAAAAGGAAGCTCGAGGTGCACAGAGAGCTTTTGAAAACACTTGTGGATACTTCCCCCTTTTACGAAGGTGGAACCGGGATGCCCGCATTCAATCCGGAGGCAACCGGGGCAGTACTCGTGCTGTCTTTAGAGATGGTCCTAAAGCACCGCAGAAGACAGACTATGATAAGGAAATGAACCTCTTTTGAGGCTACCCAATCGTGAAAAATTGCCCTTGCTTTATTTTTGGCTATTGGTGGCCCCGCTGTACGTTTCTGTCCGATAGTTGTTGCTTTAGTTGCGGCTGCGACTCCGCTTCTTGTGCCTTGTTTGTTGGCTCGACCGGAGGTTTGCTCCGCATTATTCATACCTGTTATCAAGTTCATATACCATTTAAATGTTAGGTAGGAAAAGGAAAAGAAACTCAATAAAACTTGTCTCGTTGTAAAATCTGGGTATCGTCCATCAAAAGAAAATATAGGGCGATACAGGATCAGACGATACGGGGTGAATCACACGACTCAACCTGCTGCCCGACATGGGTATGACAGGCGACAAGGCTGTATGAAACTACTGCCCAATATCGTGGGAAAAACGTGTCGCCCGATCAGGCGTATCGGGAAAACATGACCGGTAGTCGCGTCGTGCATCACAAGTGTCGGGCGATACACGATAAATCGCAAAAGTTCATCAACCTGTCGAGCGACGCACGATATGAAAGTCGTGCCGGGAAAACAGACTGTCGGGCTATACCTTTACTCTTTGGTGCCATCGCCCGATACCAGGGCGAGGGCAAGCTGGACGTCATGCGAGTAAAAAGTGGATTACTGCATGGCAGACAGGTGGCTGAAAGAGTCAGGGTAGTACCCTGACACGTTGGGCCCTCGTTACCTTATATAGCCAACTCAGCTGGGGGTGAAACTGGCAATACTGGGGCGCGCTTCGCTCGCTGAGACATGCCATTCCCGAGACGACGGTCCCATCAGTTTTATCAAGGGCAATTACTCACGTGCATGCCACCCGAGAATGCCATACGTCACGGCCCTTGTGGTGCCCGAGATACTATCGCCCGATATGAGCCATCCTACACGCCGGCTGAGCTGCTGCCCAATACAATTAAAAACAGGCGGCCAAAAACTAAAGCTGGGTGAAGAAAAAGCTGTAAAAGAAGGGGTAAAATATCATAGGCTAAGGGTCAAGTCCTCGACCTCAGAAGGTATTACTCCTCAAAGTTTTGCGAAATACAACAGTGGCCCATAAAACAGAAGAGTCGGTACACTCGACGCGTGCACTGGCTCAGGCCTTATTACAGTCCATAATGCTTGTTTTTACAAGAAAGAAAAATGCATCCTACTCTACGACTCGAGCTGCCTCCCGAGGAGCGCTGAAGTTTGCGTCGCCAGCTCGACCGGTGTAAGCTTTTCGCGTTCAGCATTTGTACCCATGTCCTGCAGGTCGATTTCTGCTCTCCTGACAAAAGCATCATCTTTGTAAAACCTCTTTACCCTGTGCCCATTCACCTTGAAAACCTTAGTCAGATCATCTTTGTCATAGAGCTCCATCATTCCTGATGGGTATATCTTTGACACAGTAAACGGTCCCGACCATCTGGTCTGTAACTTTCCAGGAAAGAGTCGAATGGAGGATTTAAATAACAAGACTTTATCCCCTTCACTTACATCTTTTCTCCTGAGGTGGGTATTGTGCCATAATTTTGTCCTCTGTTTGTAGATTTTTGAATTTTTGTAGGCGTTCATTTTCAGCTCTTCAAGCTCTTGAAGCTACAAAAACCTCTTTTCTCCTGCCTTGTCGAGGTCCATATTTAGGAACTTGATTGCCCAAAGGGCCTTGTGTTCCAATTCCAAAGGCATATGGCAGGACTTTCCGTAGATAAGTCGGTAGGGGGTGGTTCCAATGGGCATTTTGTAAGCAGTACGGTAGGCCGAAAGCGCGTCGTCAAGCTTCATAGACCAGTCTTTCCTCGTTCGGCTGACAGTTTTCTCTAAGATCTGCTTGATTTTTCTGTTGGAAACCTTTACCTGCCCTGACGTCTATGGGTGGTAGGGCGTAGCGGTCTTGTGCCTCACTCCATACTTGCGCAAGAGTGCTTCAAACTGTCTTTCTCCAAAGTGCGATCCGCTGTCGCTTATAATAGTGCGCGGTACACCGAAACGAGGAAAGATGGTCTTCTCGAATAGCTTGATAACCGACTTGGCATCGCATGTTTGGGTGGCTACCGCTTCTACCCACTTCGATACATATTACACTGCCACGAGTATGTATTGATACCCCCGAGATGGGTGAAACAGTCCCATGTAGTCGATCCCCCACACGTCGAATATTTCTACTTCGATCCAGCTCGCCATTGGCATTTCATTCCTCCTCCCTATGTTCCCTGTAAACTGGCACTCTTTGCAAACTTTTACAAAGTGTGCAGCATCTTTAAATAAGGAGGGCCAGTAGAAACCTAACTGTAGCACTTTTGCAGCTGTTCTTTTGCTACCCAGGTGTCCACCGTAGGGGGAGGTGTGGCACTCTTTCAGGATGTCTGCAGTTTCTTCCTCTGGGATGCACCTCCTGTATAAGTTGTCGACACATCTTCTGAATAGGAGAGGATCATCCTAGTAGTAGTTTTTGGCATCCGAGAATAGCTTCTTTTTCTAATTGTAGGTGATGTCAGGAGGCAGTTCTCCGCAAGAAAGATAATTGCAGATATCTGTGAACCAGGGTAAACTTTCTTCTTGAGCTTCGGCCAACATCGGAGCCTCATCTGCATAGTCATCGTTGATTGGTGGCCCTCCCTATCTCTCAGACACGATCCTTGATAGGTGGTCGGCGACCACATTTTTTGCGCCCTTCTTGTCGATAATTTCATGGTCAAACTCTTGGAGCAATAAGGCCCGCCTCAACAGTCTGGGCTTTGCGTCTTTCTTCTGCATTAAATATTTTATTGCCCCATGATCTGTATATACCTTGACCTTCGCTCTGATGAGATATGACCTAAACTTATCAAACGCGAAGACGATCGCGAGCATCACCTTTTCAGTTGTTTTGTAGTTTACTTGAGCCTCGTCCAACGTGCGACTAGCGTAGCAAATCACATGGTTGTCTTTCTTTTGCCCCAGGACTGCTCCAACCGCGTAGTCGCTAGCGTCGCACAGCAGCTCAAAAGGTAAACCCCATTCTGGCGCTTGAAGGATAGGCGGTGATATTAAAGCATTTTTCAGGGCTTGAAAAGCACTGAGACAATCGTTAGAGAAAACAAATTCAGCATCTTTTACCAGAAGATTGGACAGCGGTTTGGAAATCTTCGAGAAGTCCTTGATGAATCTTCGGTAATATTCGGCGTGCCCGAGGAAGCTTCTCACTCCCGTCATGGATTTCGGTGGAGGAAGCTTAGATATTGCTTCGACTTTGCTTACGTCCACCTCGATCCCACGCCTTGAGATCTTATGCCCTAGAACGATGCCCTCCCGCACCATGAAATGGCACTTTTCCCAGTTCACGACCAGGCTGTTCTCCTCGCACCTTTGAAGGACCAATGACAGATTCTTCAGACAGCTATCGAAGTCCTTCCCATAGACTGAAAAGTCATCCATGAAAACTTCTACGATATCTTCTAGAAAATCTGAGAACATTGATATCATGCATCTTTGAAAGGTGGCGGGGGCGTTGCAGAGTCCGAAGGGCATCCTTCTAAAGGCGTAAGTGTCGTAGAGGCAGGTGAATGTTGTTTTCTCCTGATCGTCGGGCAAGATGGGTACCTGGTAAAATCCTAAAAAGCCATTAAGGAAATAAAAAAAATTGTGATGTGCTAATCTTTCAAGAACTTGGTCAATAAAAGGTAGCGGAAAATGATCCTTTTTGTAGCCTGATTTAGCTTTCGGTAATCTATGCACATCCGCCATCCAGTGATGGTCCTTACCGCCACCTCGTCACCCTTCTCCCCCTGATCCACTTTCATCCCACCCTTTTTGGGTACTACGTGGATCAGACTCACCCAATTGCTATCGCTGATTGGGTAAATGATCCTCGCATCCCTAAGCTTTATTACCTCTTTCTTGATGACCTCCTTGAGCATCTGGTTCAGCTTCCTCTGGGGTTGAGCCAGAGGCTTGGCAGATTCGCCTAAGTTGATGCGATGCATGCACAAGGCGGGGCTAAGGCCTTTGATATCATCTACAGAATATCCTATAGCCTCCCTGTGGAGCCTTAACTCCTCAAGGAGTCGGTCTAGCTGATTGCTTGAAAGATTGGCGTTTATGATGACAGGGTTTCTTTGGTCTTCATCCAAGAACTCATACTTCAGGCCTTCAGGCAATGCTTTTAATTTAGGCTTTGGTCTGGGTGCCTTCTCTTGAGGCTCCTCCTCGAGAGAGGCATACTTTGCAGACTCCACCATCTTATCCTCTTCTTGCAAGTCTTCGTCAGAAAGGTCGAAAAAGTTGAGATACCTCGTGACTTCGGGATCTTCGAGGTCGGGATCCTGACAGCTTAAAGCCCTCGCAAGGGGGTCTACCTTCCGGATATCCTCCTCTATTTCCTCGCAGAACTTATTGTAGCTATCTGTGAAACATGCTGATTCAGACAGGGACAGACTTCTCATGATCTCCTTCAACTTGAAGTCCATATGGTTGTTTCCGACCCTCAAAGTGATTATCCCCTCGGAGACATCAATGAACGCTCTACCTGTTGCCAAGAAAGGGTGTCCAAAGATGATCAGGCAACGAGGGTCTTCAGCTGTGTCGATGACGACTATGTCGTTGGGAATAAAGAAATTACCAACCCTGATCGCCACATCTGCGACAATGCCGACGGGTCTCTTAAAGGTGTGGTCTGCCAGTTCAATCCGCATGTTGGTTCGAACCATGTCGGTCAAACCCACCCTTTGTGCAAAACTTAGGGGCATGAGGCTGATGCTTACCCCCAAGTCTGCTAGACCCTTCCGCTCGACATTGTCCCCGATGGCGAACGGGATTGTGAACGCTCCGGGGTCCCTTCTCTTATTTGGCAAGTAGGGCTTCACGAAGGCTGAGGAGGCAGACGCTAGGTGCATAGTCTCGACCCTTCCTCCCCTTCTTTTCTTCGTGATAAGGTCCTTGAGGAACTTGGCGTAGGTCGGCATATCCTCCAAGGCGTCAAGGAAGGGGACTTCAAGATGCAGTTTCCTGATCGAGTCCATGAACCTTTCGTGATGCTTTTTTAGATTTACCTTTATCAGCTTATACGGGAACGAAATCCTAGGAGCGTAAGCATTCCTTCCGCCAAGTAGCTCTTCAAGGAACCTTTGCGCAGACTCTCGAACTTCTACCTGTCCTTCTTCCTCCTCTACTGGAGTTGCACCCTCAGGCCTTGGATCGGGCTCAGGCCTGACTTCATCAAGGCTCTCCAGCGTTCTTCCAGACCTCAGTATTGACATTCTGGCAGTTTCAGGGTATGGGAGTGCTTTTATCGTAGGATCCTTCATCAGAGAAGTCATCTGGGTCAGCCGCTGATCGACCTCACACTGGCGCATCTGTAAGCTTGCCATATGGCGTTGCATTGAATTTAGAGCTCCAGGGTAGGGAAGCGTGCCCTACACCAGTTGGCTGATGATGGTGTCCTGTCTTTTTATGTAGGCGGAAAGCTGACCAACCAAGTTAGGCTGGCTCAACCTCTCACCTTGGCCCTGACATTCACCCTCAGAATGAGACTGCTCACAACAAGACATGGTATCAAAGCTCGGTGGAACATGTCACAGTTCTTCAGAGTTCCTAAAATGGCATGAAAAATCAAGTTAGAAAATAGAATTATTTAGTTTAGGCAAAGAATAGTAATAAAGAAAAATAAAAAAGAAAAAGAGTGTTGTCAAGCTCATTTCTAAGCTTGAGGCACAGGAGTGTAGTTAGTGGATTCAGATTCATCAACAGTGCCATTTTGCCTCGTCCCCGGCAACAACGCTAAAAAGTTGACCGGCCTAAATCGAGCGTCCAAAATTGGAGGCGGATTCGAGGTAATCGAGCTTTTACATTTATAACCCGAATCCTTCCAGGCCCCCACAACTTTGCTTACGGGGTCAAAGTAGTCATACGGGGTCGAACACAGGGACAAGGGTGGCAGTGTTGAGAACTCTGAATCGACACACTACACTCCGACAGGTACAAAGAGATAGTAAAATTCCCCAAGGGGAAACAGCAAGATGTCACAAAAAAAATGAAGAAAACTATCTCCAACTGGAGTTACAAGAAGGAATTAAGGTTTTAGTCCTTTAGTAGTTTTTAGGGGTTTTCATGCAATAGAAAAAGAAAGATAAAACTAGAGCTAAAGCAAGGTGCGAAGGATAAGACCATAGTAAAACAAGCGGCAGTAGCAACATCCTGTACCCCTCCTCTCAGAGAGGGTACCTCTAACCAAGCATCAACACCCCTCTCGAGGTTGCTGGGCTTAAGTTAGAGTGAAATGTTATAGAAGCAGCTCCGATTCTGGGCACTCTCGTACTCCATAATCATCCCAGACACTAGATCCACAACACATCTCTCGAAGTTGTTGCGACGGGAAAACACGATTCGGTAGCTAAGCGAAATGCGATCCAAACATGGAAGCTAGAGTTCAGATATTAAACATAGCAGTCATCCAACAATTGCACCAAACATTCAGCAGCAGGTAATTAATCTTTTCCATTTCCATAAACAATAAAGGTCTTAATTACAGTGCGTAAGTAAATAATTAAATAAAAAAAATAAAGATAGATGTCACCTTCTTGATATAGAAGGACGACAGACTACATCGGCTCTCTAGCCCGATACCGGTCAGGGGCCTAGCCCGATACAAATGTGTCATGCGGCACACCCTCTCGGGTGACACACTGTGACGGACGATTGTATCGTTTAAGGACCCTGGCTGATACACTCAAGTCGGGCGGCATGCCATGATGGGCGAAGCGTATCGGGTTCGATATCATGTCGGGCTTGGAGTGACACATCTAACGTCAGGCACTTGTGTCGCTCATCCATGTCGGCCGATAGCGGCCTGCAGTGTCGCCCGGGATGGTGCTAAGTGAACCATCCCCTCCCTCTCGGGATGGGAGGAGCTCACCTAGAGTTGCCCGACACGAACACTCATGCGCGATACTTCTGCTCTCGCAGTTGCGACTTGTTCAATCCGTCCGAAATCCGAACTGTTTGAACTATCCGACCCGACCTCCCAGCTGTCTTTTTGGCTTCCTGTAGCTGCTATTTATAGGAAGCGGTTGGGGAAGTTATGGTGCTCGAAGTGCCACGTGTCCTCCGTATTCGCGAGTTAGATGGATGGCCGATACACATATCGTTCGGCACGGGGATGTTGGCTGTCGATCACGTGACGGGCGGCGCCTACCAGTGGGTGGCTTGTGTCACGCGACAAGCTTGGGTTGTCGTGGCGAGCTCGGCTCCCTGTCGGGTAAAGGGCGTGTCGTCCGTCAGTTTCTTCTTTGCGCGGCATCCCCGTGTCGCGCGTCGTTGCGTCGCGCCACCGTGTCAGGCAGTGCTTGTATCGGGCCGTTGGAAGGCCGATGCAGGTTGGACTTATTGCTTGTGGGCCGGGACGACCTTATTGGGTCAAAATGGGAGGGAAATTCTGCAAAAGATGGAAGTATTGGTTTAAGAGCGTTGCTTGGCCAATTATTACGAAAGTACTAATAAAAGATAGGAAAATAGCAGAAAAGGGTAGTTTTGATAACAGAATAAAGGGAAAAAACATCACAAAAATTGGTGTTATCAGTAAGTAACTCTTAAATTGAGTTATGTAATGCACAAACCAGGATTAGGGTTAATGTGCACATTTTTCGAGAAATTTCAGATAATTGACAAATGCTACTAATGAATTTTCATATGTGAAGTAATTACTCTTATCAGTGCAATAGGATGTTCAATTGCATGAATTCAGTATGTATGTGCCAAATTGACATAGAGTTTGGGTTATTTTGAATTTTAAATCTGCATGCATGCATGATATAAGGATTACTCAATATTTACAATGGCTTTGAGTATACTACTCAATATTTACAATGGCTTTGAGTATAAGGATTACTCAATATTTACAATGGCTTTGAGTATACTACTCTGTCAGTTCTAGTAAGATATAGTATTGTGATTTGAACTGCAATCAAATAGATGAGGTACCATAGCGATACCAAAGTCTAGAATAAGTAAGAGAGAGATGCAATGTAATTAGAGCTTTTCTGGAATATTAAAATATTTGATTAAGGGCCCTGACACCGTAGAATCCCTAGTGAGGTCTGCATCTTAGGGATGAAACGACCTACCCTGGCTGTGCGTCCAGTATACGGGGGTCGTAACGCACCCACAGAGCGTGCGGGGAGACGAAGCACTTGAGAAAGTCTCCTAAGAGAAAATAGGTTACCCAGCATGAACTGGACGTCCCGGTGGTAACCTAGAGGTACCCATAGAGCGTACCAAGTTGAGGCCCATAGAGCATCTCAGACCCTCTGCCTGTGTACTCAGCTTAGAGGAGGAGTCCAGTTTACGATACCATAGGATGCCGAGGCCAGAGAGCCAGAGTTCCTATAGCAGACCAAGACAGCAGTCAAACTTAGTTATCCCGGGGTGTCGGCTAAGTCTTGTACGGTGGGATCATAGTTCGCTACGAGTCTTCATATGTAGAGTACACTGCATATGATCAGGGCATAAGATAAAATATGTTCATATAGGTTCACAGAGTTTTATAAGTTTAAGAGTTAAAAAAGATATGAGTTATCTTCACATCAGTAGTTCTTTAAGTATTTTCTGTTAAATAATTGTATCTACATCTTTGCATCAATTGTTATAATAATGAAATGTTGACATCTTCTGTTGTTTAAATTAAATTTCTTAGACCTTCTCAGTGTAGTATATCTTGCGTATTATTCCAAATAATAAACATAAATGAGTTACCTGTGATGGTTGGGTGAAATTCTATTCACTGAGCCAGTATCTCACCAACCTACTGAAACATTTTTCAGGTCAACGTCAGCACGAGGAGGCTGAAGGATCGTATCACCTGAGTACATAGAAGGTAGTTAGTAGTTAGTTAGATGTTTCTTAGTGTGGCATACAACTCATAAAAACATAATTAACTAATGCGGAAGCGTTCATCAAGCAGCGGATTAGCGAAAATCACTAAAAAATAAAACTTTTTGCAAAGAGATTTACACATAGGAAATCTTTTTCTTCAAGAGCCAAAGTATAACACATTTACATTCTAGATCAAAGGTACATGTCATGCATCATCTCTTTCTGAGAATTACAAGCATCAATTGTCCTGTCAAGCTAAACACAGGCAATATAAAAATCTCGAGGCACTGGGCCAAAATCTCGAAATCACTAACTACTACTCCGAGGACCTGAGAGTACAGAGACGATACATAGGCCTCTATCTACATCTATAAAAGGCATAACATCTAGTATCTCCACCTGAGATTTTACTGTGCTGCTGCTACTACTGTCCTTCCCTTACTGAAGGGTTCCTGTCTCCTCATCTGCGTCCACCTAAAAATGTGGTTCCCACGGGGGTGAGACAATTATAAAAATTGCCCCAGTGAGAGATATAACTCTCCTCCAGTAACATTATTATTGCAACTTAAGAAGATAAATATGAACAGAGGAATCATATTTATTTGACAGCAGATATTTTAATGTCTAATAGATTAGAACATTATTCTATATCAGAAACATTGCAACTATAACTTGATAGAATCAACATGTCACTTATCCTTTAATGAAAATGCTAAACATGTATAACATCTATTCAAACTACAGAAACATTATCACTGCATTAACTCTCTTCAGGCTTAGATCATATATCTTAAGCTTGGCATTTCATTATAGAGTCATGGCCCGTAGCCATGCTCTTTTCATAAAGTGTTGGGATCTTAATCCCTCAATTCACCTCTGAGAATTCTCATCCTTTCACAATTTCAATACCATAACCATGTGATTCTGGGTATTCAAACCCTTAACTCATCACCTGAGCATTGTTACCACTTCCTTAGGTAACTAACACCTTTAGGTCATCTGACTAAGGTAAGTATGATACTTGAGGCCCATTAACTCTCTTGCTACCTCTTACCAGGAAACAAGGTATATTATGGCACACAAGGCTCAATAAAAAAATTCAAATTAAAAACGCATCATAGCTCATACCTGGCTATGTCCATCATCTCATGATACCTGCATGGGTAGCACATATGATAGCAGTACATCAATTAAATATCAACACCATGCAAAAACAAATATATCATTAATTCAAGGGTATCACCCTTAATCCTTTACCAGGATTAGGATTTCCATCATACATGTCATATATCATTCATCCAATTATATTGGACTTATAACACAACAAGGTATACCATCATTTGGAGTGTTGGATATGATATCTATCATATCTTGATGTATCACTTCCCTCAACACCTTCATCTTACTTGAGTTTATTCCCTTAGCTTGTATTAGGGTATTTTCCATCCTAATACTTATGCACTAGATCATTACATTCATCATGAAATGTGTTGGTCATGATTCATCTATTTAGAAAATACAACCATTTCCAATATTAAGGATTCATCCTTAAGTTAGGAACTAACAAAATATCCATGTTATATCACTTTCAAAATACCACGGCCGTGCTACCTTGCACGGTCGTGCAAAGGGAAGCTACCACAGCCGTGCTACCCTGTACGGTCGTGCTGAGTAAAGTCGCCACGGCCGTGCTGCCTTACACGATCGTGCTATAGAGGATCACCACATGAATCATATTTATATATATGAATTCTATTCTTTGATCCTTTCAAAATGATTAGGTCACATCAACCCTTCAATCAAAAGCATACAACTATGATTAACATAGTGTATCAAGTCATTGATCCTATAAGCAATTAGGGATTCATCCCATAATTGGCACTTAATCACTTAGGTACTATTAGGGTTTCAAAATTTGTACCTTCATTGATTATCATTACTAATCATCATTGGATCAATGGATCATTCATCATCTTTATTCTCAAGAGATTCAATCACATTGAACCTCCATTACATAAGGTATCCAATTGAATTAGGGTTTTCAACGTTGAATCCTTCAATCATTGAATTCATGGAACCAATCATCAATTGAACCTACACACATACTTCAATTGAGTTTAATAGGTCAAACTTCAACTGATTTGACCCTCAATTGACCCTCAATTCATCATCAATTAGGGTTTGATTCAATTGAATAAGGGTTTGGAATCGATGATATATCAACACTAATCAATGCAAGTTTGATTACTTTGAAACTTTTGAACCATCATCCAAATTGAACATGACCTGACCCCAAATGGTCTTGAGGTAGTTTGGATGACCTCCAAATGGTCTTGAGATCTTTTGCCCATGTCCACATCATAATCCAAGTCAACCAATTAAAGTTCGGATCATTGGATTGATCACCAGATCAGCATTTGATTGCAAATCAACTTGGTACCTTTAGACCTTCAAACACCTAACCATACTCAACCACTTGGGTGACCACCAAATGGTTTTGAAACCGTTTTTATGAGCTCCAAACAGTTTTGAAACCGTTTGTCTCATCCATCTTTTGGATTCTAGTGAAATTCCATCAAGGTTTGGTCTATCGAGTTGATCAACAATTCAACACTTAATTGCAATATGATTGGTACCTTTGGACCTTCAATTGATCAACTATACTTGACCCCAGACCTCCAAACGGTCTTGAGTGAACCCCCAAATGGTTTTGAAACCGTTTGGATGATTCCCAAACCATTTTGAAACCGTTTGGGCCAATCAACCCAAAACAACATCTCAATCACTTGCAAAATCAGCACTTAGCCGATTAGGGTTCACACCACATCTTTGGATCTTCAAACACATATCCATACTTGACCCTAGACCTCCAAACAGTCTTGGGTGACCCCCAAACGGTTTTGAAACCGTTTGGGTGATCCCCAAATGGTTTTGAAACCGTTTGGGCTAATCAACCCAAAAATATCAAATTAACTCATTTGAATTTCAGCACTAATTTCAATCAGGGTTTTCCCAATTGATTAGAGTTCAACTCATGATTCCCTTGGAGTTAACCCCTCAAATTTGGAGTTTCATTAACCAACATAATTAGGAACAGTAATATCAAACGGTCAATTCTTGGTCAAGTCACTCAAACGGTTTTGAAACCGTTTGCCCAAAAAGTCAAGTTAAATCAGATTGAAAATCAGCACTTAATCCAATTAGGTTTCCCTAATTGATTAGCCTTCAACTCACGTTTCCTTTGGAGTTAATCCCTCAAATTTGGAGGTTTATCAACCAACATCATTATGAACCGTAATACCGAACGGTCAATGCTTGGTCAACTCACTAAAACGGTTTTGAAACCGTTTGCTCAAAAAGTCAAGTTAAATCAGATTGAAAATCAGCATTTAATCCAATTAGGTTTCCCTAATTGATTAGCCTTCAACTCACGATTCCTTTGGAGTTAATCTCTAAAATTTGGAGGGTTATCAACCAACATCATTATGAACAGGAATCCCAAAACGGTAAACACTTGGTCAACTCACTCAAATGGTTTTGAAACCATTTGCTCAAACAGTCAAGTTAAAACAGATTGAAAATCAGCACTTAATCCAATTAGGTTTCCCTAATTGATTAGCCTTCAACTCACGATTCCTTGGGAGCTAATCCATCAAATTTGGTGAGTCATTAACCAACATAATTAGGAACAGTATTCCTGAACGTTCAACCCTTGGTCAACCATCTCAAATGGTTTTGAAACCGTTTTCTCCCAAACGGTTTGCAAACCGTTTGGTCACCAAACGGTTTGGTGAAACCATTTGGGCCAAACTTTGAAACCGTTTGCCCAAGATATTTGGGGAGGTGTGTGATTATGATGATGTCATCATCCTCAAGCTTCAAAATCATGAAATCGACTGTGGTTTCCATGGAAATTGAATCAATCAACCAAAGTTAATTTCGGAAATGTAGAAATGATCACCAATTGATAAGGAATTGATTGCAATAATAAAATTAAGGGTTCAAGTTATAAAACCCGCCTCCAATTGAGCTCCAAAGCTCCACGCTCACGCCATCAATGGTGGATGAATATCTTGCAACTCCCTTTAGGCACGTCCTCAAGCTTTTGATTGTAAAAGTTGGCTAGGGTTGAAGAGGAGATCGAAATAAGAAGGAATCCATAATTTATTTTTGATTTCCACCATGAAATCAAAGAGAACGAAGGTCAAGGGCTTACCAACAGGTTGAGGGTCGTCCTCCTGCTCCTCCCTAGCTCCTTGGTTGGTTTTGCAAGCAAGGGAAAGAAAGAAATCCGAAAAAGCCTTTGTTTGGGCTTGAAAAGGACACTTTTATAAGGAAATTGATGAGAGAGAAAATGCCTTATTAAAATGCATTTTGATCTAAAAAATATGGCCGCCTCTTCCACCTAAAATTCCTTAAGGACGAGGCTGTCTTAATTGCCTCATATTCCTCTCAATTATCCATGATTTAAAGAAAAACAAATTAAGCACCTTAATGCTTATTATATTAATATCCCATATGTGAGTGGAAATTACTTTCCTTTATAATAAGGTGAGTGGAGTTTCACCTCCTTTAGATATTTTCGTTCCTTATCTTGGAAAAATAGCATCCATCCTTATTCAAAATAAACCAATAACATTTTGGTTGAAGGCCCTTTAATTAATACATTCATTTTTGCCCTAAATTGAATTAGGGTTTCACTTAAGATTAAATCTTGATTATTTTAATATCAAGATTCTCTCTCCTCCAACTTAATTCAAATGAGATGCACCTCTCATTTTATTTACTCTAAATGATGCCAAGAAACATTAAGGACATTATTGAAGTGGTAATTTTCATATTGAACCCTAGGTTTTGGGTAAATTGCACTTTACACCAAAACTAGGTTTTAATGCACAACATTGCTTTACAAGCTTAATCCTGATGCCCAAGCTTGTGAAAACCATACCACTACATCATATTCATTCTTATGATGTATCAACATCAGAGGAACATCTTATCATGAAACATTTGCAAGTTGACCCCTCAACTTAGGTAATTTGCACTTTAGTCCAAAATAACAAACATTGCTTCATCACATTGTTCAAACATGACCAAAATTGAAACATAAGTTTCTCATGGGCCCTAATTATTTTTCCCAAGATAAGATTAATAATCTACTCAACCTTATTAGGCAAAACATCTAGGGTTAATTCATAACCCAGGTCAGGGATGTTACACTTAGTCCTTTCCCCTCGGTCCTTGGGTAAGTGGTGGGTTAGGGAGAGAATGTGGTGAAATATGTAGTTAGTTTTCAATTATCTACTATGTTTTATAGTCTGCATGAGAAATGTAATATGTCATGTAAACTTGTTTTTCTTCTTAGTATGGTTAATGGAAAGTCGCTTCCGCAGTTTTACTATAATTTGATACTATTCAAGTTTTATGATTTTCATTTAAGTCAATCTAAGTGATCAAGAAAAGAAAAAGTTAAGAGTGGTTTACCGAGGGTGACTCCCCAATCTTCAAGGTCATTAGAGATGGCACAAAGTTGTGATGCCCTGACCTCTGTGCCATCTCTAATGACCCCGAAGACCAGGGAGTCACCCTCGATAAACCACTCTTAACTTTTTCTTTTCTTGATCACTTAGATTAACTTAAATGAAAACCATAAAACTTGAATAACATCAAATTATTATAAAACTGTGAAGTGACTTTCCATTAACCTTACTAAGAAGAAAAACAAGTTTACATGACATATTACATTTCTCATGCAGACTATAAAACACAACAGATAATTGAAAACTAACTACATATTTCACCACATTCTCTCTCTAACCCACCACATGCCCAAGGACTGAGGGGAAAGGACTAAGAGACCTCTAACTAACTACTAACTACCTTCTATGTACTCGTGTGATACGATCCTTCAGCCTCCTCGTGCTGGCGTTGACCTGAAAAATGTTACAGTAGGTTGGTGAGCTACTGGCTCTATGAATAGAGTTTCACCCAACCATCACAGATAACTCATTTATGTTTATTATTTAGAATAATATGCAAGAAATACTACACTGAGCAGGTCTAAGAAATTTAATTTAAACAACAGAAGATGTCAACATTTCATTATGATAACAATTGATGCAAAGCTGTAGATACAATTATTTAACAGAAAAAACTTAAAGAAATATTGTTGTGAAGCTAACTCATATCTTTCTTAACTCTTAAATTTATAAAAACTCTATGAACCTATATGAACATATTTTATCTTATGCCCTGATCATATGCAGTGCACTCTACATATGTAGGCTCATAGCGAACTACGATCTCACCGTACAAGACATTGTCGACACCTCGGGATATCTAAGTCTGACTACTATCCTGGTCTGCTGCAGGAACTCTGGCTCTCTGGCATCGACATCCTATGGTGTCGTAAACTGGACTCCTCGTCTAAGCTGAGTACACAGGCAGAGGGTCTGAGACACTCTATGGGCCTCAACTTGGTACACTCTATAGGTACCTCTGGGTTACCACCGGGTCGTCTGGTTCATGTTGGGTACCCTATTTTCTCTTAGGAGACTTCCTCAAGGGCTTCGTCTCCCCACAAGCTCTGTGGGTGCGTTCCGACCCCCGAATACTTGACGCACCGTCAAGGTAGGTTGTTTCATCCCTAAGGCACAAACCTCACATAGGGAATCTACGGTGTCATGGCCCTTAATCTACTATTTTATTATTCTAGAAAAGCTCTAATTACATTGCATGTCTCTCTTACTTGTTCTGGACTTTGGTATCGCTATGGTACCTCATCTATTTGATTGCAGTTCAAATCACAATATGATATCTTACTAGAATTGACAGAGCAATATACTCAAAGCCATTATAAATACTGAGTAATCCTTATATCATGCATGCAGGAAGATTTAAAATTCAAAATAGCCCAAACTCATGTCAATTTGGCACATACATACTGAATTCATGCAATTGAACATCTTATTGCACTGATAAGAGTAACTACTTCACATATGAAAATTCATAAGTAGCATTTGTCAATAATTTGAAATTTCTCGAAAAATGTGCATATTAACCCTGCTCCAGGTTTGTGCATCACATAAATCAATTTAAGAGTTACGTATCATAACACAAATTATTACCAATACTAGAGAATTTCTAGTAATATCTGAAGGAAATGTGCCAATTCATGTAAATGTTAATTCACACATAGTAATATAACAGGAAGCATGCAACTAGGGCTTTATTGCATATTTTTATGTTATCGTACTTTCTTTCAAATCGTGCATTTGATAATTTACAAAATATGTATTGCCTGGGTTTATACCCAAACTGTACAAATATTGGCCGTGTATTACTAATTTCAACATTTAGACTGCGCAATTTAGGTTCCGATGAACCATGTAAATTCACTGGTCCAATCCACACTGATCAAATGCTAAACTAGATCATATAAAAGCTTAAAGAAGCGATTTACGAAATAAAAAGTTGGGCGACGTCAAATACTACCCAACGCCTGATAAATGTTGTTATCAGTGAAAAAACACGCAATTTACCAAAAATTTCCGATTTGTAGAATTAAATCTTAGATAGTGAGTGAAATTCTACTCACAGCTATTCCGGATGTTCGGATTCGTTCGGAAATGCGTCCAGAGCCGATTTCTGGAAAAATTTTGGTTGTCTTCTACCTTTGATATTTCCCCTGGTCATAGTCTAGCTGCAACGGCTTCTTACGCCTAAGCTTAGGTTGGCGAAAAAGGGCTTGATCGATGGTTGTGAGCTGCGAATCCTACTGGGACCTCAAGATCGAGCTCATAGGTAGCTTCTCCTCCACTGCTGGGTGCGGCCAAAGGGCCCTGGTTGCTACCATACGCAGCAGCAATGCAAGCTGGCCATAGGCCAAGCAGCTAGGGTGGGTGGTAGATTAGGCGAGGAAGAGTGGAGGTTGGAAGAAGAAGAGAGGAGAGGAGGAAGAAAGGAAGAGAAAGAAGAAGGGGAGGTGAAGTTGCCGCTGGAACGGCTAAGGGGAATCACCCCTCAGATCGCCTCCTCTCTGCTACAAATCGCACAGCTACAGTGCCACTGGTGCTCGCTTGAGGAAGATAAGGGTCAAGGAAAGAAAAGAAAAAGTTATAAAGTCAAAAACTTGGAAAAATTGCAAATTCGACCTTAGAAATTAAAAAGGTCATAAATTTTGCCTCGTAGATCCAAATCTAACGATTTCTTTTGCCACTTTTCAAGAACGAGATCCACTACAAACCCAAGGCATGAAAACATGATAATTGTCTTCTCTCATCTAATCAAAACAGTAATTACATATTAAGTAGTTACTTAACTTAATGATGCACTTATCACCACATGAGCACTAAACTTATCTCGATTAACTTAATAATGTTGTTATAATGATACTTACTACTATCTTTGAAATGGGTCATAACAATTCAATTATGATGTTTTAAACCTAATAAGAACTTTAAGTGTGCTTTTACTTTGAAAAATTAGGGTTTGAGAAATATAAACCCTAGTCGGCTGAAATTAGGGTTTACTTGGATGATTGTATGCTTAACTAAGTCGATCATTTTTAAAGCTTGATTAGTGATGGTTGCTAAGTTTTGATGTTTTAAATATAATGAGAAGATTTAATCATACTTTGATTCACATAATTAGGGTTTAAGATTTGGGAACCCTAATCGGCCCAAATTAGGGTTTTGATGACATATGAATGCAGAATTTGATAAGTATAGTGTCTCACTAAATGATTTTTAGTGTTTTATGTATAACTCTGATTGGATTAAAATTTGGATATAATATGTATGACTCAATCTTGCATTTTATTGAAAAATTTCAGAATATGTTAATGTTCTTTGAAAGTCATTCTTAGTCGAGATATACTTCAACTAACCATGCTGACAGAATGTTATTCAGTACTATATTATTTCATTTTTTTATTAATTGGTAACTATAAATGATCTGAAATTTTTATTGAATATTTGAAACTCAATCTTAAACAACATATAAATTTTTCATAATTTTTGGGGAAGGTTTGATCACTGAAATACATGAATTATAGTAACACTTTTATAACAGAAAATTCAGCTGCAATAAGAGAAAGTATAGTGAGGGGTTAATGTGTAATTGACCCAAGCGACTCAATTGCTCCATATAGTCAACCTAACACCCTAGAAGCTCTCATAATTCGTAATTCATTCCACAGAAATGAAATTCTAGAGAGAGAGAGCGAGAGTTAGGATTTGAGAGGAGAAAGTGGTGAAATTGTTGAATTAGGGTTTCTCTATCAGAGATATGATGAAATCAAGTACGTTTAGCTTCTTTGCATAGCCTTTTCTAGTGAATCTTCTCACACATGTCAAGATTTCATCCCTCCCCAGATTTTATTTGAAATGGTATCAAAATTTCCCCTTTTCTCACTCTTTCTTCATAATTCCTTATTTTTAGGGTTTTCGAGTTGAAAGGAAGAAGAATTGGGTGATTTGCTAGGGATTTGATATGACTTTGAGATTTTTAGTGATGAGATACATTTTTAAGGAGTTTTCACACCTTAGGGTGAGTGGAAACTTCCTTTAAACAGTATATTTCATGAAATTTGGTTAATTCATCCATAATCGTTAATTGCTTAGTATGCGACTACAAACCCTGAATTGTCTATTTGATCTAAGTTATCAAAGAATGATATGAAATGGAATCTTGCTCTGTTTGAATAAATTTCATACAAGAAAATAATATTAGAAATGTATACAATACATCCTAATGAGAATTCCCTTAGTATTCGCAGTGGTTACAAGAGTAAACTGAAATATAGGGAATTTGTCTATGACTGAAATTGCTATATAATTATATAGAAAAATTTGTTTATCTAAATTCCCTTAGTTATAAATGATTGTGTATTCGAATTCATAGTACACATATGTTAGATACTATCTTGTATTTCGTTTAAAGTGAGTAGTGTTTGTTTGGTATCTCAGTGAAGAGGGTGAAACCCTAGATGTGAGGAAAGTTGGATAGTTGCGAATAGATACCGTGAAATCCATTTGAAGGTATTTTCTTGACATGATAGACTTTATTTATTTAATGTTATTATTGATACATGATATCCCAGTGAATGGCATGGAAACCCAAATTTAGCTCAGTTCCAAGGTTTCATACATATATTGATTTTATATGATTTGTTGATAGTAGTCTTTATTAAGTGAATGTTTATGTCACATTAGATCTTTATGGGAGCCATGGGAATAAGTTGTTTCCTAGTGAGTGGTGACAAGATGTGTGATGGCCTTGTGAGCCATGAGAATACTTGTACAACCAGTGAAATGAATACCTTGGCCTAAGGACCTAGAAGTAATGGTTACCTATTATAGAGGTAACAATGCTATGTGATGATCTAAGGGTTTAAATACCCAGATCCAGTAATTATGATAATGATGTGAAGGGATGAGAATTCCCAGTAATGTAATAAGGGATTGAGATTCCAGGTATCATGTGTTGTAAAGATTTGAAAAATACGTGATAGATGTATTATACCTTTCTTTGTAGCATTTGTTGGGATTAAATGAAACCCTATGGGTAGGGTGTTCAATGAATCAAGTATTGTGATAACAATTTTCTCAGTTATTATTAATAATTTTAGTCATGATAAGTATTAACTCTTAATTGAGTTATGAGATGCACAACTCAAGATTTGGGTTGATATGCACGTTCTTTGAGAAATTACAGACAAGTTGCAGGTGCTATTGACTATTACTCATATGTCAAGTAATTAACTCTTAACACTGTAACAAGATGATAAAATGTACGGTTCTAGTGTGTATGTGCCAAGTGGACATATAATCTATTTATTTAAGAATTTAATCCTGCCTGTATGTATAATATGTTGATTACTCAGTATGTTACAATGTTTTGAATATACTGCTCTGCCAAGTTTAGAATGATATACATGTTGTATTATAACTTCAAATAAGTAGACATGACACCATAGAGATACTAGAGTAAAGTATAAGTAAGAGAAGGGTACAATGTAGAAAAGAGATTTCTAGGAATAATAAAATAATAGACTTAGGAGCCATGAACACCGTAGAACCCCTATGTGAGGTCTACGCCTTAGGGGTGAAACAACCTAACCCTGGTAGCATCCAGTATACGGGGGTCAGAACGTGCTATCAGGTGGCACGGGGGACGAAGCCCTGCTGGAAGTCTCCTTAAATTATAGTTTGTAGTGTCCAACATCAACCAGAAGTCCTGGTGGCACTAGAGTACAGAAAAGTGTGTCCAACATCAACTAGAATTCCTGGTGGTACTAGAGTATAGAAAAGCCAAGAGGTGGCTTGACTCTCTTCCTGTGTGCTCAGGTTAGAGGAGAAGTCCAGTTTAGGCCAGAGAGCCATTTCCCTGTTGCAGACCGGGAGAGTAGTTAGACTTAGCATTTCCTGAGTGTGTCTGCTAAGTCTTGTACGGTGTGATCGTAGTGCACTGCGAGTCTCATATGTAGAGTACACTACATATGATCAGGGCATAAGCTAAAATATGATCATATAGGTTTAAAGAGTTTCTTATAAGTAAAAAGAGTTAAGAAAGATTTGAATATAGTTTTGTAGTAGTTGTTCTTTAAATGCAATATTTACATTCTCTGTTATTTTACTGTATTGTTTTAGATCTGCTCAGTGTAGTACTCTCTGTTGTTATAATTGGTATCAGTTGCTCCAGGGTATAACTATATTAGTGCTTTAGACTATTTCTTTGAATTTATCATTCACTGAGCAAGTAGGCTCACCCCTCTACTCAAAATTTTTAGGGAAACCTCACTGACTTGAAGAAGGTCAAAGCATCAGAGTAGATCTACCTCATGAGATAAGTATGAGATAAGTTAAGTTCAGTTGGTCCCTATCACTCTAGGTCCTTGTATAGATGTGAGAGATTTGTAAATGATGTTTGTATGTTTGTTTCCTTAATAAGAGAGAATGCAAATGATTGTCATGTCGTATGTACATGAAAGTTTGAGAAACATAATGAAAGTATGGATGTGTACCATTAATGTTGAGATCATATTAGAGTAATACAAGTTTAATTCTCTTGTAAATTTTGTTTATGTGATTGAATGCAAGAAAAAAAAGAGTTTGAAATGAAAAGGAAAAAGTAGGGAGTGAACTTTGTATTAAGTGTAATCCCCATAGTCATGTCCTAATCTCATGATTAGTGGAAATCGTGGGATGTGGGTGTGATAGCTTTGGTATCAGATCTTAGGCTGAGTCGTCAGGGACCATTAGGATAGAAAGTTAGAGTCATAAGTGTGGTATTAGGAGTTGATGTGTTGTTAATAGCTCTGGGAAGTCTGGGTATTTGGATGCCCTGGATAGGTATCTGAATACTTAGATTGACTAGTATCAAGCTGCTCTATCTATTCTTCTCTGGATGCCCTGGACAGGTATGCAGAGGAAGGATAGGCTTGAGAGAAACCCTAGAAATATTAGGGTTAGGAGACCAAATGTAATTAAGAAATAAGATCTTAAAGATAGAATGTGTTGCAACTCTTGCTTTATATCACTTCTTTGATTGGAGATCAATATAAATGTTCTTATATGTATGCATTCATATTATCAATTTGAAGAATATGTATGGTTCTCTTAGATTGTTGTGTATCATGAAATTGATTCAGTTATTCTTTGTATCAAGTAGATCAGAAGTTATGTTTAAATAAGTTTGCCCTAAGTGGATATTCTTTCCACATGTTTGAGATTAATAGGAGTTAGTTAATCTTGAGTAGCTCTTGGCTTCAAGACTATAGGTTCGGCCTAGTCTGGCGGGCAGGATGCGTTACTGGGATCTAATGACTCCTATTAACAGTATAATAAGAGTAGACTCTGGATAAATTAGACCCACATCATAGTGAGAATGTACATTCACCAAGATTTTGAAACATATGGGAAAGATTAGAATAGCTAAGAATCAGTTGGAACTGATATCTGAGATCCAACTTTGGGACCTCATATGAAAACCCTTAAATGGGAATAAAGGAACACGACATAAGGTTCAGATTAAGCTTAATGATTAGTATTATATGAACTTTAAATATGAAATATGGAAAAGATATGAGAAAAGTATGTAAGGGCCAAGATAGTAAGAATCAATCATGAGGAATGGACTATATAATTGAGTACAATGCTTTTATGTACTCCAAAGCCAAGGGAAAATAGAAGAAAAGAGTTAAGTAGACAATAAGTAAATATAAGTGAAGACCTTCATAAAAAAGGTAAATATAAGTGAAGAGTCTTCATAAGAGTTAAAAGTAAAGAGAATTAGATGAACATGTAAATCATGAGACTAGGATAATAAACCAAGTTTAAACAAAGATAAATGTTGGAAATGATGAGCTTGATTAAGGAATGAGGGTTATTATATAATTGAGAGCATGGAATGTATACCTTTATTGTGAAGTTAATACATTCATCCTTACTACCTTTGGATTCCAAGTCTCTATAGAATAAAAAACTAGTTTCTAAAATATGAAAAACAAAAGTGTAGTTTAACAAATGAATAAGTCATACAAAGGTAGCCTACATTCAAGAAGGAAAAAATTGATTGAAAGAGAAACTAAGTTTGATCCATGCATGAGCCATTTGATTTAAAATGAAGGATATGTAATGTATTAAACATGAGGTGAAACTAGTATAGAAATTATTGATTTAGAATCTCAACTTCACATTAATAGAAGGATAAAAAGAAATATGTGTAACATGGTATACATGATCATACACATGAATAAGCAACATGATCATAAGAGAAAAATTAGAAGTCAAAGATGATAGGTGGAAGAGTTGTAAATGGTAAGAGGATTATGAAAAGTAAGGAAGGGTTTGAAACATGATGGGGTAATATAGATTATAAAAGAAAGAGGTTAGGAGATTCAATCAAGTGCTTGTTAGTCAAGTATCCTTGTTGATAACTAATTAAACCTACACACGACAAATGTATTAAGGTAATGTTTGGAGATAAGAATTTTAAGTCTCAGAATCATCTTCTGTTTCATATCTTCCTTAATGAGAGTAATGTGGGATGAAGTTATAAGAAAATGAATCATATATGATGCATACCATCCATGGTAGAGACATTTAGTGAATGTAATAATGACACACAATATGATGATGAAACCCTAGCATGATAAATTGAGAATGTAATCCATCTGAATGGCCAAGTAAGAGAAAGGGATTCAAGTGATGAGATAAGGAAGACTTTAGTAAAACTTGTGAGATCCAAATTTTAATTTCAAATTAAGGGAGTAAAGTCATATTATAATAACATCATGTTACTGATGAGGACCAAACCCTAGAATGTTTAGAGTTGTAGTAGTTCAAGGGTTGTCACTAGTGATTTGACCTTGAATACTAGCATCTCTATAAAATAAGATCATGAAATTGGCACTATGAGATATAAACTAGCACTGATAGTAATCCAGGGTTTAAAGGTAGCTAATCTGAAAGGTAGATAAATAATATGGAAATGATTCCGAGAAAAGTGTAAGATATAAATTTGAAATGTAACAAGTGTGTTTTGAACAAAAGGAGAAATACAATATAAGTGAAGTGCGATATGAAAAAAATTCTTGCAGTGATAGCAAGAATGATGAATAATCTATTTGTACCTTATATGTTTCAATTCTAGGGATGTTTATTCTATATGATTAATATGAGAAGGATAAGTAGCAAAAAGTAAGTAGTAATGAATGAGGTGAGAGATAAGAGAAAACAATGTATTCTAGTAATATGTGAATTTGTTTTTAGAAGTATAATTTGTTGAAGGTATACTAAGGAATGTAAATTTGTTTTACATATGATTTCAGTTGTACATGTGCAAGCAATATGTGTCTGATAGTTGTAGTCATTCATTCCAGTAATCCATGTTAGTATTGTACAATTATGGTATGGTGATATGGGTTGAATGATGATGGAACAAATGGAGGGTTACCCTGAATAAGGTAGTCTTACCTATTCACTCATATGAATAGAAGGGTTGACAACCATATTGTATTGATATGTAACCCTAATGAGGTATAGCTTGTTATACCTAGCTATAATATAACTAAGTGATGGTAATTGGGTATGAATTTTCCTTGAATGACTAATATGATCATGGAGTACTCAGGTATTGTTGTTGAAACCCTAGTATGCTATAACCTGATGGTTACACCTTGAATTATGTCTGAGTTCATACTTGATAATAGTATGGAATGTGATGGTAATGCTTCACCTCATGCATCCATGATCCAGTGGGGATGTTGTGAGTAGTAGTGTATAATTGTTGTTGAATCCAGTCTTCCAACTCAAAATTGTTATGCTATTTGAGTAGCACAATAGTAAAATTCAAAACAACATGGTGAAATCTCTTTTGAGGCTTAGAGGTAATACTGAACAATATTTCATATTGAGCCGTATGAATTGAGATAGTTGGATCAGATTATCAATGTTGAGATAACACCTCAAGAGTATGAAAATATTGAAATGGTTGTTTATCTCTCTATCCTATGATTGACTGTGGCATAGAGAATTTGTTTGTTGTCATTGAGAACTATTTCAAACATGTTGTGATTTAGTTAAGAAATAAAGGGCTTAATGTTGAAAATTGTATTCAAGTATGAAATACAAGAATATAATGACATGTAAGATTTTAGAAGCTTAAAATAAACCTTGAATGTACTGTTCTTGTACGTTTATGGTTCGGGGATGAAATATTTTAAAGGGGGAAGAATGGTTATGACCGCATCTAAGCTTAATTGGTAAACTAGGGTTTACCTGGATGATTACATGCTTAATTGGATCGATCATTGCTTAAATCTAATTATTGATGATAATTCAATTATGATGTTTTAAACCTAATAAGAACTTTAAGTGTGCTTTTACTATGAAAAATTAGGGTTTGAGAAATATAAACCCTAGTTGGTTGAAATTAGGGTTTACTTGGATGATTGTCTGCTTAACTAAGGTGATCATTTTTAAAGCATAATTAGTGATGGTTGCTAAGTTTTGATTTTTTTAATATAATGAGAATATTTAATCATACTTTGATTCACATAATTAGGGTTCAATATTTGGGAACCCTAATTGGCCCAAATTAGGGTTGTGATGACAAATGAATACAAAATTTGATAAGTATAATGTCTCACTAAATGATTTTTAGTATTTTATGTGTAACTCTGATTTGATTCAAATTTGGAAATAATATGTATAACTCAATCATGCCTTTTAGTGTAAAATTTAAAAAGATTTTGATGTTCATTGAAAGTCATTCTCGGTCGAGATATACTTCAATTGACCATGCTGACAGAATGTTCTTTAGCAGTATATTATTTGATTTTAATTTTTTATTGGTAATTCCAAATGATCTGAAATTTTTATTGAAGATCTAAACTCAATCATAAATATATATAAAAAAAATTCATAATTTTTGGAGAAGGTTTGATCCATGAAATACATGCATTACAATATCTGTTTTATAACAGAAAATTCAGCTGAAATAAGAGAAAGTATAGTGAGGGGTCAATGTGCAATTGACCCAAGCACCTCAATTGCTCTATATGGTAAACCTAACACCCTATAAGCTCTCATAATTCGCAATTCATTCCAGAGAAATGAAATCCTAGAGAGAGAGGGAGAGTTAGGGTTTGAGAGCAAAAAGTGGTGGAATTGCTGAATTAGGGTTTCTCTATTCGAGATATGATGAAATCAAGTAAGTTTAGCTTCTTTGCATAGCCTTTGATGGTGAATCTTCTCTCACATGTCATGATTCCGTCCCTCCCCTAACTTGATCTTAAATAGTATCAAAATGTCCCCTTTTCTCACTCTTTCTTCATAATTTGTTATTTTTAGGGTTTCCGAGTTGAAAGGAAGAAGAATTGGGTGAATTGCTAGTGATTTGATATGACTTTGAGATTTTTAGGGATGAGCTACATTTTTAAGGTTTTAATACACCTTAGGGTGAGTGGGAACTTCCTTTAAATAGTATATTGCACGAAATTTGGTTAATTCATCTGTAATCTTTAATTGCTTAGTATGCGACTACAAACCCTAAATTGTCTGTTTGATCTAAGTTGTTGCAAAATGATATGAAATGGAATCATCCGCTGTTTGAATGAATTTCAAATGATAAAATCATATTAGAAATGTATACAATCCTAATAAGAATTCCCTTAGTATTCACAGTGGTTACAAGAGTAAACTGAAATATAGGAATTTGTCTATGACTGAAATTACTGTATAATTAAATAGAGAAATTTGTTTATCTGAATTCGCTTTGTTATGAATGATTGTGTATCCGAATTCATAGTGAACATATGTTAGATACTATCTTGGATTTCATTTAAAGTGAGTAGTGTTTGTTTGGTATCTCAGTGAAGAGGGTGAAACCCTAGATGCGAGGAAAGTTGGATAGTTGCGAATAGATATCATGAAATCCATTTGAAGGGGTTTTCTTGACATGATAGACTTTATTTATTCAATGTTATTATTGATGCATGAAATCCCAGTGAATGGCATGGAAACCCAAATTCAGCTCAGTTCCAAGGTTTTATACATATATTGATTTTATATTATTTGTTGATAGTAGTCTTTATTAAGTGAATGTTTATGTCACATGAAATCTTTATGGGAGCCATGGGAATAAGTTGTTGCCTAGTGAGAGGTGACAAGATGTGTGATGGCCTTGTGAGCCATGAGAATACTTGTACAACTAGTGAAATGAATACCTTGGTCTAAAGACCTAGAGGTAATTGTTACCTGTTACAGAGGTAACAATGCTATGTCATGATCTAAGGGTTTGAATACCCATTTCCAGTAATTATGATAATGATGTGAAGGGATGAGAATTCCTAGTAATGTGATAAGGGGTTGAGATTCCAGGAATCATGTGTTGTAAAGATTTGAAAAGTACATGATAGATGTATTACACCTTTCTTTGTAGCATTTGTTATGATTAAATAAAACCCAAAGGGTAGGGTGTTCAATGAATCAAGTACTGTGATATCAATGCTCTCAGTTATTATTAATAATTCTTGTCATGATAAGTAATTAACTCTTAATTGAGTTATGAGATGCACAACTCAAGATTTGGGTTGATATGCATGTTCTTTGAGAAATTACATATAAGTTGCAGGTGCTATTGACTATTACTCATATGTCAAGTAATTAACTCTTGTCAGTGTAATAAGATGATAAATTGCACAATTCTAGTATGTATGTGCCAAGTGGACATGTAATATATTATTTAAGAATTTAAGTCTGCCTACATGTATAGTATGTTGATTACTCAGAATATTATAGTGTTTTGAATATACTACTCTGCCAAGTTTAGAATGATATACATGTTGTATTATAACTTCAAATAAGTAGATGCAACACCATAGAGATACCAGAGTCAAGTATAAGTAATAGAAGGGTACAATGTAGAAAAGAGCTTTCTAGGAATAATAAAAAATAGACTTAGGAGCCATGAACACCGTACAACCCCTATGGGAGGTCTGTGCCTTAGGGGTGAAATGACCTAACCCTGGCAGCGTCCAATATATGGGGGTCGAAACGTGATATCAGGTGGCACGGGGGATGAATCCCTAGTGGAAGTCTCCTTAAATTATAGTTTGCAGTGTCCAAAATCAACCAGTAGTCCTGGTGGCACCAGAGTATAGAAAAGTGTGTTCAACATCAACCAGAAGTCCTGGTGGCACTAGAGTACAGAAAAGCCAAGAGGTGGCTTGACTCTCCACCTATGTGCTCAGGTTAGTGGAGGAGTCCAGTTTAGGCCAGAGAGCCATTTCTCTATTGTAGACCAGGAGAGTAGTCAAACTTTGCATTTCCCGGGTGTGTCTGCTAAGTCTTGTATGGTGTGATCATAGTGCACTATGAGTCTCATATGTAGAGTACACTGCATATGATTAGGTCATAAGCTAAAATATGATCATATAGGTTTCAAGAGTTTCTTATAAGTAAAAAGAGTTAAGAAAGATTTGAATATAGTTTCGTAGTAGTTGTTCTTCAAATGCAATATTTACATTCTCTGTTATTTTACTGTATTGTTTTAGATCTACTCAGTGTAGTAATCACTATTGTTATAATTGATATAAGTTTCTCCAAGGTATAACTGTAATTATATCAGTGCTTTAGACTGTTTGTTTGAAGTTCTCATTCACTGAGTGAGTAGGCTCACCCCTCTACTCAAAATTTTTAGGGAAACCGCATGGACTTGAAGAAGGTCAAAGCGTTAGAGTAGATCTAACTCATGAGATAAGTATGAGATTAGTTAAGTTCAGTCGGTCCCTGTCACTCTAGGTCCTTGTATAGATGTGAGAGATTTGTAAATGATGTTTGTATGTTTGTTTCCTTAATAAGAGAGAATGCAAATGATTTTCATGTTGTATGTACATGAAAGTGTGAGAAACATAATGAATGTATGGATGTGTACCATTAATTTTGAGATCATATTACAGTAATAAAAGTTTTATTCTCTTGCAAATTTTGGTTATGTGATTGAATGCGAGAAAACAAAGAGTTTGAAATAAAAGGAAAAAGTCGGGTGTGAACTTTGTATTAAGTGTAATCCTCATGGTCATGCCCTAATCTCATGATTAGTGGAAATCATTGGATGTGGGTATGACAGCTTTGGTATCAGAGCTTAGGCTGAGTTGTCAGGAACCATTAGGATAGAAATTTAGAGTCATAAGTGTGGTATTAGGAGTTGATGTGTTAATAGCTCTGGGAAGTCTGGGTATTTGGATGCCCTGGCCAAGTATCTGAATACTTAAATTGACCAATATCAAGCTACTCTGTCTATTCTTCTCTGGATGCCCTGGCCAGGTATGCAGAGGAAGGATAGGCTCGAGAGAAACCCTAGAAATATTAGGGTTTGGAGACTGGATGTAATGAAGAAATAAGATCTTAATGATAGAATGTGCTACAACTCTTGTTTTATATCGCTTATTTGATTGGATATCAATAGAAATGTTCTTATATGTATGAATGCATATTATCAGTTTGTAGAATATGTATGGTTCTTTTAGATTGTTGTGTATCATGAAGTTGATTCAGTTATTCTTTTTATCAAGTAGATCAGAAGTTATGTTTAAATGAGTTTTCCCTAAGTGGATATTCTTTCCACATGTTTGAGATCAATAGGAGTTAGTTAATCCTAAGTAGCTCTTGGCTTCAGGACTACAGGTTCGGCCTGGTCTGGCTGGCAGGATGCGTTACTAGGATCTAATGACTCCTATTAATATTATAATAAGAGTAGACTTTGGATAAATTAGACCCACATCTTAGTGAGAATGTACATACACTAAGATGTTGAAACATATGGGAAATATTAGAATAGCTAAGAATCAGTTGGAACTGATATCTGAGATCCAACTTTGGGACCTCATCTGAGAAACCCTTAATTGGGAATAAAGGAACACGACATAAGGTTCAGATTAAGCTTAATGATTAGCATTATAAGAACTTTAAATATGAAATATGGAAAAGATATGAGAAAAATATGTAAGGGCCAAGATAGTAAGAATCGATCATGAGGAATGGACTATATAATTGAGCATAATGCTTTTATGTACTCCAAAGCAAAGGGAAAATAGAAGAAAAGACTTAAGTAGACAATAAGTGAATATAAGTGAAGAGTCTTCATAAGAGTTAAAGTAAAGAGAATTAGATGAACATGTAAATCATGAGACTAGGATAAGAAACTAAGTTTGAACAAAGATAAATGTTGGAAATGATGATCTTGATTCAGGAATGAGGGTTATTATATAATTGAGAGCATGGAATGTATACCTTTATTGTGAAGTTAATACATTCATCCTTACTACCTTTGGATTCCAAGTCTCTATAGAACAACAAACTAGTTTCTAAAATAAGAAAAACAAAAGTGTAGTTTAACAAATGAATAAGTCATACAAAGGTAGACTACATTTAAGAAGGAAAAAACTTGATTGAAAGAGAAACTAAGTTTGATCCATGCATGAGTCGTTTGATTTAAAATGAAGGATATGTAATGTATTAAACATGAGGTGAAACTAGTAGAGAGATTATTGATTAAGAATCTCAACTTCACATTAATAGAAGGATAAAAAGAAATATGTGTAACATGGTATACATGATCATACACATGAATAAGCAACATGATCATAAGAGAAAAATTAGAAGTCAAATATGATAGGTGGAAGAGTAGTAAATGGTAAGAGGATTATGAAAAGTAAGGAAGGGTTAGAAACATGATGGGGTAATATAGTTTATAAAAGAAAGAGGTTAGGAGATTCAATCAAGTGCTAGTTAGTCAAGTATCCTTGTTGATAACTAATTAAACCTACATATGACAAATGTATTAAGGGAATGTTTGAAGATAAGAATTTTAAGTCTCAAAATCATCTTCTCTTTCATATCTTCCTTAATGAGAGCAATGTGGGATGAAGTGATAATAAAATGAATCATATATGATGCATAACCACCATGGTAGAGACATCTAGTGAATGTAATAATGACACACAATATGATGATGAAACCCTAACAGGGTAAATTGAGAATGTAATCCATCTAAATGGCCAAGTAAGAGAAAGAAAATTTAGGTGATGAGATAAGGAAGATTTTAGTAAAACTTGTGAGATCCAAAGTTTGGATTTCAAATTAAGGGAGTAAGGTCATATCATAATAATATCATGTTACTGATGAGGACCAAACCCTAGAATGTTTAGACTTGTAGTAGTTCAAGGGTTGTCACTAGTGATTTGACCTTGAATACTAGCATCTCAATAAAACAAGATCATGAAATTTGCACTATGAGAAGTAAACTAGCACTGATAGTAATCCAAGGTTTAAAGGAAGATAAACAATATGGAAATGATTCCGAGCAAAGAGTAAGATATAAATTTGAAATGTAACAAGTGTGTTTTGAACAAAAGGAGAAATATAATATGAGTGAAGTGTGATATGAAATAAATTATTGCAGTGACAGTAAGAATGATGAATAATCTATTTGTACCTTATATGTTTCAATTCTAGGGATGTTTATTCTATATGATTAATATGAGAAAGATAAATAGCAAAAAGTTAGTAGTAATGAATGAGGAGAGAGATAAGAGAAAACAATGTCCTCTAGTAATATGTGAATTTGTTTTTAGAAGTATAATTTGTTGAAGGTATACTAAGGAATGTAAATTTGTTTTACATATGATTTCAGTTGTACATGTGCAAGAAATATGTTAATTAAAGGTGTCTGATAGTTGTAGTCATTCATACCAGTAATCCATCTTAGTATTGTACAATTGTGGTATGGTGATATGGGTTGAATGATGAGGGAACAAATGGAGGGTACCCTGAATAAGGTAGTCTTACCTATTCACTCATATGAATAGAAGGGATGATAACCATATTGTATTGATATGTAACCCTAATGAGGTATAGCTTGTTATACCTAGCTTTAATATAACTAAGTGATGGTAATTAGGTACGAATAGTCCTTAAATGACTAATACAATCATGGAGTACTCTGTTACTATTGTTGAAACCCTAGTATGCTATAACCTGATGGTTACACCATGAATTATGTGTGAGTTCATACTTGAGAATAATATGGAATGTGATGGTAATGCTTCACCTTATGCATCCATGATCCAATGGCGATGCTGTGAGTAGCATTATACAATTGTTTTTGAATCCAGTCTTCAAATTCCAAACTATTATGCTATTTGAGTAGCACAATAGTAAAATTCAAAATAACATAGTGAACTATCTTTTGAGGCTTAGAGGTAATACAGAACAATAGTACATATTGAGCCATATGAATTGAGATAGTTGGATCAGATTATCAATGTTGAGATAACACCTCAAGAGTATGAAAATTTTGAAATGGTTGTTTATCTCTCTATCCTATGATTGATTGTGGCATAGAGAATTTATTTGTTGTCATTGAGAACTATTTCAAACATGTTGTGGTTTAGTAAAGAAATAAAGAACTTAATGCTGAAAAATGTATTCAAGTATGAAATACAAGAATATAATGACATGTAAGATTTCAGAAGCTTAAAAAAACCTCGAATATACTTTTCTTGCATGTTTATGTTTCGGGGACGAAACATTTTAAGGGGGGAAGAATTGTTATGACCGCATCTGAGCTTAATTGGTAAACTAGGGTTCACCTAAATGATTACATGCTTAATTGGATCGATCATTTCTTAAATCTAATTAATGATGATAATTCAAAATGTTTTAAACCTAATCAGAACTTTAAGTGTGCTTTTACTTTGAAAAATTAGGGTTTGAGAAATAAAAACCCTAGTCGGCTGAAATTAGGGTTTACTTGGATGATTGTATGCTTAACTAAGTTGATCAATTTTAAATCTTGATTTGTGATGGTTGCTAAGTTTTGATGTTTTAAATATAATGATAAGATTTAATCATACTTTGATTCACATAATTAGGGTTTTAGATTTGGGAACCCTACTCGACCCAAATTAGGGTTTTGATGACATATGAATACAAAATTTGATAAGTATAATGTCTCACTAAATGATTTTTAGCATTTTATGTGTAACTCTGATAGGTTTCAAATTTGGATATAACATGTATACCTCAACCGTGCATTTTAGTGAAAAATTTCAGAATATTTGATGTTCTTTAAAAGTCATTCTCAGTCGAGATATACTTCAACTGACCATGCAAATAGAATGTTGTTTAGTAGTATATTAATTGATTTTTAGTTATTTATTGATAACCCCAAATGATCTGAAATTTTTATTGAAGATAGAAAACTAAATCATAAACAACATATAAATTTTCATAATTTTTGGAGAAGGTGTGATCTCTGAAATACATGAATTACAGTAACAATTTTATAACAGATATTCAGCTGAAATAAGAGAAAGTATAGTGAGGGGTTAATGTGCAATTGACCCAAGCAAATCAATTGCTCTATATGGTCAACCTAACAACCTAGAAGCTCTCATAATTCGTAATTCATTACATAGAAATGAAATGCTAGAGAGAGAGAGGAAGAGTTCGAGTTTGAGAGGAGAAAGTGGTGGAATTGCTGAATTAGGATTTCTCTATCCAAGATATGATGAAATCAAGTAAGTGTAGCTTCTTTGCATAGCATTTTATGGTGAATCTTCTCTCAAATGTCAAGATTCCATCCCTCCCCTAATTTTATCTGAAATGGTATCAAAATTTCCCATTTTCTCACTCTTTCTTCATAATTCCTTATTTTTGGGGTTTTTGAGTTGAAAGGAAGAAGAATTGGGTGAATTGCTAGGGATTTGATATGACTTTGAGATTTTCAGGGATGAGCTACATTTTTAAGGTGTTTTCACACCTTAGGGTGAGTGGAAACTTCCTTTTAATAGTATATTGCTCAAAATTTGGTTAATGCATCCATAATCTTTAATTGCTTAGTATGCGACTACAAACCCTGAATTGTCTGTTTCATCTAAGTTGTTGCAAAACGATATAAAATGGAATATTCCTCTATTTGAATGAATTTCAGATGATAAAATCATATTATAAATATATACAATACATCCTAATGAGAATTCCCTTAGTATTCATAGTGGTTACAACATTTAACTGAAATATAGGGAATTTATCTATGACTGAAATTGTTGTATAATTAAATAGAGAAATTTGTTTATCTGAATTCCCTTTGTTATGAATGATTGTGTATCTGAATTCATAGTGCACATATGTTGGATACTATCTAGGATTTTATTTAAAGTGAGTAGTGTTTGTTTGGTATCTCAGTGTAGAGGGTGAAACCCTAGATGTGAGGAAAGTTGGATAGTTGCGAATAGATATCGTGAAATCCATTTGAAGGGATTTTCTTGACATGATAGACTTTATTTATTCAATGTTATTGTTGATGCATGATATCCCAGTGAATGCATGGAAACCCAAATTTAGCTCAGTTCCAAGGTTTCATACATATATTGATTTTATATGATTTGTTGATAGTAGTCTTTATTCATTGAATGTTTATGTCGCATGAAATCTTTATGGGAGCTGTGGGAATAAGTTGTTGCCTAGTGAGAGGTGAAAAGATGTGTGATGGCCTTCTGAACCATGAGAATACTTGTACAACTAGTGAAATGTATACCTTGGTCTAAGGACCTAGATGTCATATTTACCTGTTATAGAGGTAACAATGCTATGTGATGATATAAGGGTTTGACTACCTAGATCTAGTAATTATGATAATGATTTGAGGGGATGAGAATTCTTAGTAATATGATAAGGGATTGAGAACCCAGATATCATTTGTTGTAAAAATTTGAAAAGTACATGATAGATGTATTACACCTTTCTTTGTAACATTTGTTGTGATTAAATGAAACCCTAAGGGTAGGGTGTTCAATGAATCAAAAATTGTGATATCAATGTTCTCAGTTATTATTAATAATTCTTGTCATGATAAGCCATTAACACTTAATTGAGTTATGAGATGCACAACTCAAAACTTGGGTTGACATGCACATTCTTTGAGAAATTATAGATAAGTTGTAGGTGCTATTGACTATTACTCATATGCCAAGCAATTAACTCTTATCGGTGTAATAAGATGATAAATTGCACGATTCTAGTGTGTATGTGCCATGTGGACATGTAATCTGTTGATTTAAGAATTTAAGTCTGCATGCATGCATAGTATGTTGATTACTCAGTATATTATAATGCTTTGAATATACTGCTCTGCCAAGTTTAGAATGATATACATGTTGTATTATAACTTCAAATAAGTAGACGTGACACCATAGAGATACTAGAGTCAAATATAAGAAAGAGAAGGGTACAATGTAGAAAAGAGCTTTCTAGGAATAATAAAATAATAGACTTAGGAGCCCTGAACTCCGTAGAAACCCTATGTGAGGTCTGCGCCTTAGGGGTGAAATGACCTAACCCTGGCAGCGTCCAGTATACGGGGGTTAGAGCATGCTATCAGGTGGCACGAGGGACAAAGCCCTAGTGGAAGTCTCCTTAAATTATAGTTTGCAGTGTCCAACATAAACAAGAAGTCCTAGTGGCACTAGAGTACAGAAAAGCATGTCTAACATCAACCAAAAGTCCTGGTGGCACTAGAGTACAGAAAATCCAAGAGGTGGCTTGACTCTCCACATGTGTGCTCAAGTTAGAGGAGGAGTCCAGTTTACTCCAGAGAGCCATTTCCCTGTGGCAGACCAGGAGAGTAGTCAGACTTAGCATTTCCCTGGTGTGTCTGCTAAGTCTTGTATGGTGTGATCATAGTGCACTGCGAGTCTCATATGTAGAGTCCACTACATATGATCAGGGCATAAGTTAAAATATGATTATATAGGTTTAAAGAGTTTCTTACAAGTAAAAAGAGTTAAGAAATATTTGAATATAGTTTTGTAGTAGTTGTTCTTTAAATGCAATATTTACATTCTCTCTTATTTTACTGTATTGTTTTAGATCTACTCAGTGTAGTAATCACTGTTCTTATAATTGATATCAGTTGGTCTAAGGTATAAATGTAATTATATTAGTGCTTTAGACTATATCTTTGAAGTTCTCATTCATTGAGCGAGTAGTCTCACCCCTCTACTCAAAATTTTTAGGGAAACCACATGGACTTGAAGAAGGTCAAAGCATCAGAGTAGATCTACCTCATGAGATAAGTATGAGATTAGTTAAGTTCAGTTGGTCCTTATCACTCTAGGTCCTTGTATAGATGTGAGAGAGTTGTAAATGATGTTTGCATTTTTGTTTCCTTAATAAGAGAGAATGCAAATGATTGTCATGTCATATGTACATGAAAGTGTGAGAAACATAATGAATGTATCTATGTGTACCATTAATTTTAAGATCATGTTTGAGTAATAAAAGTTTAGTACTCTTGTAAATTTTGTTTATGTAATTGAATGCAAGAAGACAAAGAGTTTGAAATAAAAAGGAAAAGGTTAGGAGTGAACTATGTATTTAGTGTAAACCTCATAGTCATGCCCTAATCTCATGATTAGTGGAAATCATGTGTGTGTGACAGTTTAGTAGTTCAATTAAACATTCAATCAATTGACTTCACTCAGAATCATCAAGTTCAAGTGTTGGACTAACTGATTTGGGTGTCAGATTGATTGAGAACTGCATTGACTGTTTCTACACAACCTGCACTGCCAACTGACTGGTTCAAGTTGTTGAACCGATTGGCTCAGGGTCAAGTGAGACGACCGATTCAAGTGTTGAACCAATCGGTTCATCTGGACCAAACGAGCCAGTTTGAGAAAGTTAGGTTGGTGAGAAAATATTTACATTTCACTTGTATAATTCGATTGGAACAAGTATTGATCTTTGGATTAATTGGAAATAGAATGAAGAAAGTCAATTGGGAATTTCCCTCAGAAGTGAAAAGACCAGTTCATGAATGAACCGATCGGTTCAGCTCCCCAACTGACCGGTTCATGAGATGAACCGATCAGTTCAGTCCCCAGACAATTGGTTTGTTTGTGAAATGACCGGCTCACTTGCCGCAGTGTATCAATTTGTGGAAATTCTAGACCCTTCTACTCTGGCTTTAGCCCCGCATTGCCTAGGGCTGAGAACCCTGACCCTGGCCCCTCCTATATATAGAGGGGTACTGGGGGCTTCTCAGAGACACATCTCAGACAACACCAGTTGCTATGCAAAGTTGTCCTCTCTGGTTGTGGTATCCGAGAGAGCCCAAGTAAGTTCTACCCGTCCATGGAGGAACAACAAGGGAAAGACAGTTGTAGGATAATAACTGGTTGCAGGAGAGCACGTCGGTGACTACTACACTGACAGAAGGGGATGAGTCCTACCATTATCCTGTAGGATAGGATGACTAGAGTTCCACGTGGTCCGTATGGACTACTACACAGACGGGAGATTTCTTCCACTCAGAGGACAGCTGTCAATCCGGGTGCGACCAAGAGTCATCAGTGTTGGTCTGACCAGGAGATGCACAGACACTATCCATGTCTGGAGGTGAAGACCGTGCTAGCCACAAGGTAATGTTGCCAAGAAAGCCTCGGGACAATGTACGCCTCTACAAACCATCTTTCCTACCATATAGATGTTGACGAGATCTCTTTGGGTTCTGGGTTTGGGGAGAAATTTTTTTGTTTCTGCTACCATCTCTACCTTCCCCAATAGTGGTATTAGAGTCACATCAACTGCTCTATACTTTAGAATTATTGATATGATCGATTTTGGTTTGTCTCCTTTATTTATTGCATACGATGCAATTAATAATGGCCTTATGCATGTCCAATCCTAAATCCACAAATACCTATATACATATATGATATGTAGTATGAATGCACTCAATACACGTCACCCTTAAATGAGTTTTGTAGTGGATGTATAGCGTGGTTTTGACTAATAAACCTTATGCCTGTGTGCTTGGTTGATTGTGGTTGGTTGCATCTCAGTCTGCGCACCGATTCCCAACCTCCTATTCTTGGTGCAACTTAAGATAACTTGGGATTTCTTTCCTGCCCCTACTCCCCCCGAATGTAACTCAGGGTTTCCCAATTCGAATGTAAATAGGATAGATCTTTTATTTCCTGTTATGTCAAAGAACGACGGACAGCCTAATGATGACCGAGATGATCGTCTCAAGGAGTGAGATGATCAGTTGGCATTCCACATGATCGGTTCAAGGAGTGAGACAAGCGGGTGGTAGCCACGAGGAGATGCACGATGACTAGGTGAATCGATCGGTTCGAGGAGCCAACCAATCGGCTGATGGCGCCCAGACGACCGGCCGGGAGTGAGTAGGTCAATCATGTAAATCATACGACTACAAGAATTCATCTTGTATAGCTTACATGTGATGTAGACCTAGATGACTATGATCCCTCTTGGCTTGAGGAATCACATTAGGATGGCCATAATCATCACTTTTATCGTTTCACATGTTTTCTATGGGATATAGCATGTATATGATACATACTATATATTGTGGTGATTGGATATGTATATGTACCTATAAAACCAAATACCTCAATAAATATTAAGTCTTAGATGCCTTCTATTAGTGGCACACATGAAAAACTTGATCAAACAAGTGTAGGTTACGCCAAAGCATGGTGTGTCGTCTATCTCATGGAAGTGTGATGGTGGACATGCAGGATCTGCCAAAGTAGGGTGCATGTTCATCGTGTCCGCTTTTGGGTTAGATTTAACTGGTGATTCTTAGAGAGTCTAAGCTCCAGAGGCACATGGATGACCATGGCAAAGAGTTTCACATGGCATCTATCTGAGAGTTGTATAGGATGCATTTGGCAAGTGTTGCCTACCTAAATAATCTATATTGTGGGCGATTAGCCAAAGCTGACTCATGATCAGACGAAATATGAATCTTGGACCCACTAGAAGGTTGTATGCTGCAATCTCCCGAATTGATGGTGAGGGCTATCAATTTGAACAAAATAGTTGGAGAAATAATTAATTAAAGTCCTAATTATATTGTAAAAACTTTTCAAATCTATCAAATAAGTCAAAAATGAGTTTTTGGACTAAATTGCATATATTTCCTTTTGTAGTACAAATGGAAACAAACAACAATCACTTCTCATTGCGATCGGTCCTTGAGAAGGACAAGCTGAATGGGACTAACTTCCACGACTGGTTTAGGACATTGAGAATTGTTCTCACTCAAGAGAGAAAGCTCTATGTCCTGGATACTCCAACTCTAGAGGAACCTGCTCCTACCGCATCAAAGGAAGAAAGGGATGCTTATAAGAAGCATTCTAAAGTTTCCATTGATGCGAAGTGCTTGATGTTGTGCTCTATGAACCATGAGTTGCTAAGACAACATGAGAACATGGGCGTCATTGAGATGATTCAGCATCTCAATAACATGTTTGAAGACCAAGCACGACAAGAGAGATATGATGTCTCTAGGGCACTGTTTAAATGCATCATGACAGAAGAAGATCTAGTTGGTCCTCACACGCTCAAGATGATTGGGTATGTGGAGAACCTGAAGAGACTGGGATTTCCCCTGAGCCAAGAGTTGGCTAGTGACATGATACTACAATTGTTGACAGAATCCAACCGTCAATTTGTGATGAACTACAACACGAACAACTTTGACAGACCATTGAAAGAGTTGTTGGGCATGTTGTGGACAATCGAGGCACAGATGAAGAAGGATAAGCCTAAGTTTGTGATGTTGATCAACCAAAAGAAAGGTAGGTCCAAGGGCAAAGACAAGGGTAAAGCTAAGAAGGGTTCTGATGCTAGCCAGCAACCCAAGTCATCTTCATCTCTCAAAGCCAAGGGAGGTGTGACCAAGGGAGGAAATTGCCACCATTGTTAAAAACTAGGACATTGGAAAAAGAATTGTCCTCTATATCTAGAAAAACAAAAGAAGAAGAAGGAGGCGATGGACGTCTCCACCTGAAGGTATCATGAAATAAACTTGTAATGCTTTTTGAGGTATATGATACAAAGATATAAAGTGATAGACACTCAATAAATGGGGAAAGTGTTGCCGCCATAGATAGGAGTACTTTATTTTATTTTAGGCCTTGAAGGCATGTAATAGAGTTATAAACTGCTATTTCATAGTTGCCAAAAAATAGAAACACTTTATTTTGCATTTTGTGTGACAAGGATGGCTATTAATAAAGCTGATGTTTCAATTTTAAAGATGTGATCTTTTATGACAATGCCTTGTTTATCTTTGGGTACTTGGCATGCATAAGATAAAATGATACCTAAAAGTTATTGATAACTCAAACAACGAATTAGCATTATCATGAGAAATTCACTTCTAGCTCCATATTGATGGATAAATCCAGACTCTTTTGGTAGTGAACCATTAAGAGACTTGAATATATTAGACATGATGACAAGTCAATCTTCACTAGATGTAATGGGAGAATGATTATACTATTAGGTATAATACATATGATGCATTTACATATCTATTGGAATAAATGCGAAATACTTCAAATGGTGTTTAGAGAAATACCGATATAAATATCTTGGTGTTCAAGAAGATCATGAACGAAGTACAAATTTAGTAAAAGTAATAATTCTTGATGTGATCAATGAATGAGATACTTAACCAAATGTTTGAGAACCTTTTGAGTGATTATGATAGTGTATCATAAACAACTCATAATTAAGGCATAGTAATGTCTAAATAAAAAAGGATTCATACTCTAAGGAGTTAAAGGATGATTATCAAATAAATAAATTCTTCTTAAATAGAGAATACCTTACAATGATAAAGGATATTAAGAATCACAAAGTGTTGTGAGTTCTAAAATTCCTTAATAGATACACCTCAAATATCTATATGATGAGTTGTTCATATGATGAGTCAACAATGTAGATGATATTGAGGAACCAAATTTTGAGTTATGGTTTATGACCATAAGATCCTAAATGACTTTCATGTGAACCATAAGGTATGACCTTAGTTGTAACATCCCGGACCTGGGTTATGCTTTAACCCAAGATATTTTGCTTAATAAAGTTAATTTTATTCTTGCTCTTATCTCTTGAAAAGTAATTAGGGCCCAAGAGGAACTTATGTTTCAATTTTAGTCCTTTTTGAAGAATGTTGAAACAATGCTTTGCCTGTTTTGGACTAAAGTGCGAATTACCCAAGTTGAGGGGTTAACTTGCAAATGTTACATGATAAAATGTTCCTCAGGTTTTGAAGCATCATAAGAATGAAAATGATGCAAAGATATGGCTTGTGGAAGCCGGAGTACCAAGAAAGAACTTGTTGAGCAATGTTTGTGCATTAAAACCTAGTTTTGGTGTAATGTGAAATTTACCCAAAACCTAGGGTTCAATATGCAAAATACCACTTCTAGAGAGTCCCTCATGTTTCTTGGCATCATGTAGAGAAAATAGAATGAAAGGGGCATCTCATTTGAATCACATTGGAGGAGAGAGAATCTTGATATTAAAATAATCAAGATTTAAGCATAATTAAAACCCTAATTCAATTTAATGCAAAAATAAATATATTAATGGAAGTGCCCTTCAACCAAAAATGTGATGGTTGAATTTGTATAAGTTTGGACGTCCTTGGGATTTTCAATGGCACCTAAACATCCTAAGTGAGTGGAGATTCCACTCACATTAGTTAACTAAAAAGTAATATCCACTAATATTGGATATTATTATTAAAATGGTTAAGGTGCTTAATTTGTTTTCTGTTAATTCATGGATAATGAAGAAGAATTATAAGGTGGGGAAGATGGCTTCTTATGCAAGGGATTGAGGGGAGTATGTGGCACAAAGTTTGGGAGTTGAAGGAATTATCTATCACTTTCTCTCTCTTGAAAATCCTTTACATATATCCCATTTTTCACTCACATGGAAGAGTCTTTTTTGATTTTTCTTTCTCTCGTTGATTTATCCGAACACAAGGGATCTTAGGAGAAATAGGAGGACGTGCCCCAACCTGTATATGAGCTCCTTAATCATCTTCAACCTTGATTTCATGGTAAAAATCGAAATTCAATGGTTATTTTCTTCTTTTCTCCATTCAATCTTCAACCTTAGCCATTCTTTTTACTCAAAGACTTGAGGATGGACCTTGAGAAGTTAAGGAAGCTTCATTCACCATTTAAGCATGAAGCTTGAAGCTTGGATTCAATTTTGAAGATGGGTTATATAACTTTAACCCTTAAACATTGTTATTGATTTCACTCCTTTATCATATGTTGATTCTTTCTTTATTCTCAAAATTCCAATTGATAAATTGATGAAATCACCATAAGAATCACAACAAATTTTAAAGGTTTGAATCTTGAAGATGATGATGTCATCTTAGCAGACACCTCAATAAATATCATGAGAAAACGGTTTGGGCTTGATGAACAAACGGTCTCAAGACCGATTGAAATCAAACGGTCTCAAGACCGTTTGAGATCAAATGGTCTCAAGACCATTTGGGATCAAACGATCTCAAGACCATATGGCCGAAATTGCTGATGTAATTGGAAGATGATCCAATGGATTAAATAGAATTGATTAAAATAGTTTCAAGTATGGATGATCCACCAATTGCAAACGCTAATCGATTGAATTGATTGAAAACCCTAGTTGATGGAATCGATTTTAGGGCTGATTGGCCCAAACGGTCTCAAGATCGTTTGAGGTCAAATGGTCTCAAGACCGTTTGAGACCAAATGGTCTCAAGACCATTTGGAGGTCAATGGCTGATAATGATGGATGGAGATCCAAGGGTCACAAGTTGATCTACTTTCAATGGTCTCAATGATGCATGGTTCAAAGATTGCAAACCTTAAACTGATTGTTTGAAGGAAACCCTATTTGATCCATTCGGTTTTGAGGTGATTTATACCAAACTGTCTCAAGACTATTTGAGTCCAAACGGTCTTGAAACCGTTTGGAATCAAACGGTCCTCAAACCGTTTGAGATCAAACGGTCCTCAAACTGTTTGAGATGAAACGGTCTCAAATCATTTGAATGTCCAATCGATTTCAAAATCCAACCAGTTTCAATGTTGATGGGTCCAATCGGTTTCAATGTACATATGATCAAACAGTTTCAAAGGTTGAGTGTCAAAACGGTTTCAAAACCATTTGGAGGGAAAATGGTTTCAAAATCGTTTGATTGTTCAATGCACCCAAAACTGATTGAGGATCTAATGTTATGAAAGATCAACTAACCACTTGATTGTTAGTAATGTATATCCAAGTTAATTACAATGGTTGGACTCCTAAGGTACTTAGATGATTAGTACCCATAGAGTGGTTAATCTTTGATGCTTATGAAAGCTATAACTCAATACATTATGTTGACCCTAAATGTATGTACTTGAATGAAGGATTGATTCAATCTAAACAAGATTGAAGTAATTAACATCCTAGAGAGGATGAGAGAGAGGAACTTATACATGAGTGATAATCATGTAGTAATTAATCCTCAACACTTTCAAAATGAATAAAATATGTAATTATGGTTTAATCCATGATGATGAGATCATGAAACCCTAATCTAGGGTGATGGTGTAACCCTAATTTAGGGCAATGATACGAGAAACCCTAATTCAGGGTATTTTAATGAAACACCCTAATTTAACAGGATGCTTCATGAAACCCTAATTTTAGGTAAAGTTACATGAATCCCTGATTTTGGGGAAGTATTATAAGAAACCTTAATTCAAGGTAATGATGTGTGAAACCCTAAAATAAGGTGATGTGATGTGAAACCCTAATCCAGGGTGATGCTATGTAATACTATGTGAAACACTAATATGAAACCCTAAATCTAAAATACATTGAAGGTATGTGAAACCCTAATTTTGGGTTATAGTGCATGAAACCCTAACCTTGGGCAATATGATGATAAACCATAACCCTAGTTTTGGGTAATGGGATGAGTATCCCTAATTGACATGAATTGGGAAACCCTAACCCTAATAAGGGAATAGTGGTGTTACCCTTGTAAAGCATGGTGTTAAAATGTAATTGATATAATTATTATTATGTGTACTAACCATGCAGGTATCCTGAGATGATGAGCATAGCCAAGTATGAGCTATGATGTTTCATTTATTGAAATTGTTAATGGGCCTTGTGAGCCATAACATGATTTTTTGCATAGTGAGAGGTAACAAGAGATGAAATGGGCCTTGTGAGCCATGTGAGATGCTTGTGTAGCAAGTATCATGTTTACCTTGGTCAGATGACCTGAAGGTATTAGTTACCTGACAAGTGGTAACAAGTGTTCTTTGATGAACTGAGGGTTTGAATACCCATATTACATAATCATGATGATGAGATGTTAAGGGATGAGAATGCCCATGATGTGACAAGGGATTGAGATCCCAATGTTTTAATAAAACTCTGAAAAGTACTTGATAAAAGTATTACACATTCTTTGTAGAATTTTTTATAATAATTTATGATTGAAAACATGATTGATGCTAAAAGAATATGGTAATGTACTTAATTAATCAAGTAAAATCTTATCATGTAGAGCCCTGGCCATAGATCCATCATCGTTAGTAGTTGGTGATGGTGAAACAGGTTTTCCCATGGGATCTCCTGGAGGGCATACTATTGACTATGTGGGGGTTATGGGCATGAATATCCTTACACCCTAATGTGGGATTGATGTGAGATAAATATTAAATCTCTCAATTCTTCATTATATGTTCCAGGATGGATATATCACGAATCTCCCGATGATGTTAATGCCAAATCGATGTGAGATAAACTTGAAATATCTCAATTGTGAAGAGAGTGTAGCCACCACTGTAGCTCTATAGTGAAGTTGCCAGTATACCCTGGAAATCTATTTAGCAGAGATACAAGATGTCCTGCATGTTGTACTCACACTGACTGAGGAGGATGAGGTCATGAGAACCTGACTCTTCCTTGACCTATGTATGGAACCGATGCTTTACGTCGTTGTGGTCGGTTGGAGTATGAGCGGTATACCTCATCTCCTCAAGGCTTAAGTATGATTGTAAAATGTAATCAGCTGTGTAGCATATTTGCTTAAGGTTGAAATCTGAGAATCATTGGTTGATGTTATCTTGCTTAGTATATCCTAGATGGATAAATGTTATACATGTTCTTCATATTCCGTATTAGATAAATGATATGCTATTTTATCAATTATATCTGAGATACTTAAATAAGAATATTGCTCTAATCTATTTAGACATTGATTTATCTTCCGTTAAACATATATAATTCCTCTGCTCAGTTTTATTCTATTAAATTGCAATAATAATGTTATTGGTGGAGAGTTATATCTCTCACTAGGACTGGGTCTTACTCCGTTGGTCACCAACACTTTTTAGGTAGACGCGGCAAAGAGATAGGAACCCTATAGCAGGGGAAGAGCAGCAGCAGTAGTAGGGACAACAGTGAATTCTCAGGTGGAGATACTGGCTGTCATGTCTTGTATATAGAGTCCTATGTGTAGTCTCTATACTCTCAAGTCCTCAGAGTCAATAGTTAGTTTAATGAATCGATTTGAGATTTTAACTTGATGCCTTGAGGTTCTTATGTTGTCGGTGTATAGTTTTAACAGGGCAGTTGATGCTTGTAATCCTCGAGAAGAGATGGTATTGGACATGTACGTGTGAACCAGAATGTAATTGAATTACTTTGTTTCTTTTTGAAAGAGTTTCCAGTGTATGGATCTCTTTGTAAATGGTTTTAATTTTTAGTGATTTCAGTAATCCACTGTTAATGTTTCCTTCTGCATGTTTTAATTGTGCACTTGTCATCTTTATGATGTCAGTTGTCACAATATATGCAAGATAATGGGATGATTACATACATGATAGATCTCTGTCTATTTGTTGTGTTCCTATTCTTCACAAGAATTGGGACACTTGGCAGTGGGATACTAACTCCATGTAACATGCACAAGTTTTCTCCCAATGAATCTGTGTATACTAAACCCTTCAATACAGATTGCCAATGTATGCTCTCTCTTTTTAGGTCAAGAGCATAGCCCAACAGGATAAAGACATATCAGAATGAAATAATTCCATCTGACCTGTCACAATTTGAGGGTTGACTACTGCTTCAGGTTGATTTATCACATAGAATCTCACCGTTGGTTGCTGTTGACCCTGTGCTCGGTTGTTGGGTGCTGACAAACCATCTTGGGATGCATGTCCACATCCTTGAGCGTTACTAGAAAATTGTCACCTCTGAGAGTCTTGTTGACTCTACCTCAAAGGTTGAGTCACACTTACATCTCTAGCTCGACAATCTTTCATCAAATGCCCCATCTTTCCGCATATAAAACAACCTTTGTTCTCCCTCTGTGGCCTGGGTGGTCCTATTACTGTTACTGATGCTGAGCTATGGGCTCTCTCTGGTGGTAAACTACAGCCTCTACCCCTATTGAAGAGAGAGCATACATTGGCAAACTGTATTGAAGGGTTCAGTATACACAGATTCATTGGGAGAAAACTTGTCCATGTTACATAGAGTTAGTATCCCACTGCCAAGTGTCCCAATTCTTGTGAAGAATAGGAACACAAAGAATAGATATAGATATATCATGTATGTAATATATTGTGACACCCTACATCATAAAGACGACAAGTGCACAATTAAAACATGCGGAAGGAAACATTAACAACAGATTACTGAAAATCACTAAAAATTAAAACCATTTACAAAAAGATCCATACAATGGAAACTCTTTCAAAAATAACCAAAGTAATTCAATTACATTCTGGTTCACAAGTACATGTCCAATACCATCTCTTCTCGAGGATTACAAGCATCAACTGCCCTGTTAAAACTATACACCGGCTGCATAAGAACCTCGAGGCATCAAGCCAAAATCTCAGATCGATTCATTAAACTTACTATTGACTCTGAGGACCTGAGAGTATAGAGATGACACATAGGACTCTATATACAAGACATGACAGCCAGTATCTCCACCTGAGAATTCACTGATGTCCCGACTGTTGCTGCTGCTGCTCTTCACCTGCTATAGGGTTCCTGTCTTTTCTTTCGCGTCTAGCTAAAAAGTGTTGGTGACCACAGAGTGAGACCCAGTCCCAGAAAGAGATATAACTCTCTTCCAAAAACATTATTATTGTAATTTAATAGAATAAAACTTAGCAGAGGAATCATATATGTTTAACAACATATAAATCAATGTTTAAATAGATTAGAGAAATATTCTTATTCAAGTATCTCAGATATAATTGATAAAATAGCATATCATTTATCCAATAAGGAATATGAAGAACATGTATAACATTTATCCATCTAGGATATTCTAAGCAAGATAACATCAACTAATGATGCTCGTATTTCAAACTTAAGTAAATACTCTACACGACTGATTACATTTTATAATCATACTTAAGCCCTGAGGAGATGAGGAATACCACTCATACTCCAACTGACCACGATGTCGTAAAGCATCGGCTCCATACATAGGTCAAGGAAGAGCCAGGTTCCCATGACCTCATCCTCCTCAGTCAGTGTGAGTACAACATGCAGGACATCTTGTGTCTCTGCTTAATAGCTTTCTAGGGTATACTGGCAACTTCGCTATAGAGCTGCAGCGACGGCTGCACTCTCTTCACAATTGAGAGATTTCATGTTTATCTCACATCGATTCGGCATTAACATCATCGGGAGATTCATGATACATCCATCCCGACACATATAATGAAGAATTCAGAGATTTAATATTTATCTCACATCAATTCCACATTAGGGCATAAGGATATTTGCGCCTATAACCCCCACATACTGAACAGTATGCCCTCTAGGATCTCCCTTGGGAAAACCTGTTTCACCATCACCAACTACTGACGATGATGGATCTATGGCCAAGGCTCTACATGATAAGATTTCACTTGATTAATGAAGTGCATTACAATATTATTTTAGCATCAGTCATGTTTTCAATCATAAATTATTATAAAAAATGCTACAAAGAATGTGTAATACTTATATCAAGTACTTTCTAGAGTTTTATTAAAACATTGGGATCTCAATACCTTGTCACATCATGGGCATTCTCATCCCTTAACATCTCATCATCATGATTATGGAATATGGGTATTCAAACCCTCAGTTCATCAAAGAACACTTGTTACCACTTGTCAGGTAACTAATACTTTCAAGTCATCTGACCAAGGTAAACATGATACTTGCTACACAAGCATCTCACATGGCTCACAAGGCCCATTTCATCTCTTGTTACCTCTCACTAAGCAACAAAGCATGTTATGGATCATAAGGCCCATTAATAATTTCAATAAATGAAACATCATAGCTCATACCTGGCTATGCTCATCATCTCATGATACCTGCATGGTTAGTACACATGATAATAATTATATCAATTACATTTCAGCACCATGCTTTACAAGGGTAACACCACTATTCCCTTTTTAGGGTTAGGGTTCCCCAATTCATGTCAATTAGGGATACTCATCCCATTACCCAAAACTAGGGCTATGGTTTATCATCATATTGCCTAAGGTTAGGGTTTCATGCACTATAATCCAAAATTAGGGTTTCACATACCTTCACCCTATTTTAGATTTAGGGTTTCATATTAGTGTTTCCCATAGTATTACATAACATCACCCTGGATTAGGGTTTCACATCACATCACCTTATTTTAGGGTTTCACACATCATTACCTTGAATTAAGGTTTCTTATAACACTTCCCCAAAATTAGGGATTCATGTAGCTTTACCCAAAATTAGGGTTTCATGAAGCATCCTCTTAATTTAGGATGTTTCATTAAAATACCCTGAATTAGGGTTTCTCGTATCATTACCCTAAATTAGGGTTACACCATCACCCTAGATTAGGGTTTCATGATCTCATCATCATGGATTAAACCATAATTACATATTTTATTCATTTTGAATGTGTTGAGGATTAATTACTACATGATTATCACTCACATATAAGTTCCTCTCTCTCATCCTCTCTAGGATGTTAATTACTTCAATCTTGATTAGATTGAATCAATCCTTCATTCAAGTACATACATTTAGGGTCAACATAATGTATTGAGTTATAACTTTCATTAGCATCAAATATTAACCACTCTAAGGGTACTAATCATCTAAGTACCTTAGGAGTCCAACCATTGTAATTAACTTGGATATACATTACTAACAATCAAGTGGTTAGTTGATCTTTCATAACATTAGATCCTCAATCAGTTTTGGGTGCATTGAACCATCAAACGGTTTTGAAACCATTTTCCCTCCAAATGGTTTTGAAACCGTTTTGACACTCAACCTTTGAAACCGTTTGATCATATGTACATTGAAACCGATTGGACCCGTCAACACTGAAACCGGTTGGATTTTGAAATTGATTGGACATTAAAATGATTTGAGACCGTTTGATATCAAATAGTTTGAGGACCATTTGATTCCAAACAGTTTGATTCCAAACGTTTGAAAAATGGGATATATGCAAAGGATTTTCAAGAGAGAAAGTGATAGATAATTCCTTCAACTCCCAAACTTTGTGCCACATACTCCCCTCAATACCTTGCATATGAAGCCATCTTCCCCACCTTCTAATTCTTCTTCATTATCCATGAATTAAAAGAAAACAAATTAAGCACCTTTACCATTTTAATAATAATACCATTTTAATAATAATATCCAATATTAGTGGATATTACTTTTTAGATAACTAATGTGAGTGGGATCTCCACTCACTTAGTATATTTAGGTGCCATTGCAAGGCACAAGGACGCCCACATTTATACGAATTCAACCATCACATTTTTGGTTGAAGGGCACTTCCATTAATATATTTATTTTTGCATTAAATTGAATTAGGGTTTCAATTATGCTTACATATTGATTATTTTAATATCAGGATTCTCTCTCCTCCAAAGTGATTCAAATGAGACACCCCTCTCAGGCTTCCACAAGCCATACCTCTACATCATTTTCATTCTTATGATGCTTCAACACCTGAGGAACATTTTATCATGTAACATTTGCAAGTTAACCCCTCAACTTGGGTAATTTGCACTTTAGTCTAAAATAGGCATAACATTGTTTCAACATTATTCAAAAAGGACTAAAATTAAAACATAAGTTCCTCTTGGGCCCTAATTACTTTTCAAGAGATAAGAGAAAGCATATAATTAACTTTATTAAGAAAAACATCTAGGGTTAAAGCATAACCCAGGTCCGGGATGTTACAAATTATCCACCCCTAATAGGGATTTCGTTCCCGAAATCATCAAGAGAAAAGAGAAGGGTATTTTTCCTCATCTCTTCCTCTAGTTCCCACATTGCTTCTTCAATGCCATGATGATGCCAGAGAACTTTCACAAGAAGTTTGTCTTTCTTTTTCAGCTTTTTGATTCTTCTATCAAGGATCAACACATGTCCTTCTACATAAGATATACATTCATTTAGCTCTACCTCCACAGGTTGCAAAACTAACTCTGTGTCGGGATGACACTTTCTCAGCATGGATACATGGAATACTGGATGCAATCTATATAGTTCAGGTGGCAACTCTATCTTATAGGCTACCTTCCCAATCCGTTCAATGATTGGATAAGGCCCCATAAATCTAGGAGCTAACTTACCTTTCTTTCCAAATCTAAGGACACCTTTCCAAGGTGACACTTTGAGATATACTCTGTCTCCAACTTGGAATTCTAAAGGTCTTCGTCGTTTGTCAGCATACGACTTCTATCTATCTTGTGCAGCCTTTAACTGCTGTTGTATTATTTTAATCTTCTCAGTTGTCCGCTACACTAGCTCAGGACCTAAAAGTTGATATTCTCCAGTTTCATACCAACATAAAGTAGATCTAAAACGTCTACCATATAATGCTACATATGGTGCCATGTCAATACTGTGCTGATAGATATTATTATAAGCAAATTCTATCAAGCTCAGGTGTAGATCCCAACTTCCTACAAATTAAAGGACACATGCCCTAAGCAAGTCCTCCAAGGTTTGTATAGTCCTCTCTGATTGTCCATTTGTTTATGGGTGAGAGGTAGTACTAAACCTTAACTGCGTACCCAAAGCTTTATGGAGTCACTCCCAAAAATGACTCGTGAACTGGGGACCTCTATCAGAAACAATTGTAGCTGGGACCCTATGTAAATGCACTATCTCATATATATATATATTTGTGCAAGCTTCTCAGCTGTATAGGCTATTTTGACAGGAAGGAAATGTGCTAAATTAGACAACCTATCAACTATCACCCATATGGAATCATGACCTTTGGCTGTTATGGGAAAACCAACCACGAAGTTCATAGTTACATGATCCCATTTCCACTGTGGTATAGTTAAAGGTTGCATTGTTCCTGCGGGTTTTTGATGTTAAGCTTTAACCTACTGACACACTGGACACCGCATAAAAAACTCAACTACATCTTTCTTCAAACCTAGCCACCAATAGATATCTTTCAAGTTATGATACATTTTGGTGCTCCCAGGATGCATGACATACATCAAAGAATGAGCTTCCTCCAAGACTAACTTCCTTAAATTATTGGCATCAGGTACTACCATCCTACCATAGTAACAGACTACCTAATCCTCAAACTCATGAAAGCCATCCCATCTCTCACTACCATACTCTATCCTAATCTTTTGAATCACATTATCAGCCTACTGTGCTTCTTTAATCTGCTGTCTCAGAGTAGGTTTCACTTGCATCTTAGCCAACAGCCTGGCTAACAAAATACTTTAATATGTACATTGTTATGCCTCAAAGAGATAAGCATATCTCTTTTAAAGCACACTAAGGAGTTCAACTATGCTTTATCTAGGGTTGGCGATGATGATTTCCTACTTAATACATCAGCCACTACATTAACCTTCCCTGGATGATAATTGATTATACAATCACAGTCCTTGATTAACTCCATCCAGTGGCGTTGTATCATGTTCAACTCATGTTGTGAGAAGATATATTTTAGATTCTTATGGTCAGTGAAAATCTAGAATGTTTCTCCATAGAGATAATGTCTCTAGATCTTCAAAGCATGGACCACAACAGCTAGATCTAGATCATGTGTTGGATAATTCTCCTCGTGTTTGTTAAGTTGTCAAGAGGCAAAAGAAACCACTTGTTTATCCTACATCAACACACATCCTAGACCATTCTTAGAAGTGTCACAGAAAACAATATACCCTTTTCCTTGCTCAGGTAACACTAGCACATGTGCACTTGTTAACCTTTCATTCAACAACTAGAAAAGAATGTTGACACTTGTCATTCTAGACAAAAGGAACATCTTTCCTAGTCAACTTGGTTAGGGGTAAAGCTATAGAACTGAAAGTTCTTAATGAACCTCCTATAATAGCCTGCCAGTCCTAGGAAGCTACGTATCTCTGTCAGTGTCTTTGGTTGTTCCCATTGCAGGACGATTCTACCCTCTCAGGATCAACACAGATACCTGAGGAAGATATTACATGTCCTAGAAAAGAAACTTCGGGTAACCAGAACTCACATTTGCTAAACTTAGCAGACAACTTATGCTCTCTTAGCAAAGTTAAAGCCTGACGGAGGTGCTACTCATGATGTTGAGCATCTGTACTGTATATCAAGATGTCATCTATGAATACTATTATGAACTGATCAAGAAAAGGTCGAAAGATTCTATTCATGAGTTCCTTGAATGCAGATGGTGCATTAGTCAATCCAAACGACATGACTAAGAAATCATAGTGACCATACCTTATCCTAAAGGCAGACTTAGGTATGTCACTCTCCTTGATAAGAAACTGATGGTATCCTGACCTCAGATCTATCTTAGAGAAGATAGTTGCACCACACAACTGATCAAACAGGTCATATATCCTTGGCAGAGGATATTTATTCTTTATGGTTACTTTATTCAACTGTCTGTAATCAATGCATAACTGCATCAATCCATCCTTTTTCTTACCAAAAAGAGCTGGAGCACCCCATGGTGAAGTACTCTGTCGGATAAAACCTTTCTCAAGCAACTCCTGTAGTTGTTTCTTGAGCTCTGCCATCTCAGTAAGTGCCATTCTATACGGTGTTTGAGCTATTGGTTGTGTACGCGGGATTAGATTAATCTCAAAATCAATCTCTTGGGATGGAGGAACACCTGGAAGTTCCTCAGGAAACACATCTTCAAACTCCCTAAGTATTGGAACTTTTAAAAGATTAAGGCTCTCCATTGTGGTATCTACCACAAGTGCCTAGAATGCAAAGCATCCTTCTCATCAGCTTCTCAGCTACCATAGCGGACACAAGACAGGTTGGAAGAATCTTTCTGATTCTCTAAAAGATCCATGTGTCACTATCATATGTGAACACAACCTGCTTGGAACCACAATCCAAGACAACCTTATACTTTTCTAGGGTGTCCATCCCAAGAATTATATCAAACCCGTGCATCTCAAGTGATATAAGGTCCACCTGAATGTGATGCTTAGAAAAAGAAAGAGTGTAGGGAGAACACACCTCCCGCAACACTGTAGATCCAAGAAAATGAGTTTGCAACAACAAACTCTCTACCCTATGACCAAATGTCATATTATAGTCAAGAATCACTTCTCTAGTGATGAAGGAATGCGTAGCACCCAGATCAATCAAAACAGATACAAAGTAGGATAAATACATATAAGAATGAAATAGTTCCATCTGACTTGTCACAACTTGAGGGTTGACTACTGCTTCAGGTTGATTCATCACATAGAATCTCACCGTTGCTTGTGTTAACCATGTGCTCAGTTGTTGGGTGCTAACGAACCAGCTTGAAATGCTTGTCCACATCCTCTTGCATTATTAGAAAAATGTCACCTCTGAGAGCCTTGTTGACTCTGCCTCAAAGGTTGAGTCACACTTACATCTCTAGCTCAATAATCTTTCATCAAATGTCCCATCTTTTCGCATATAAAACAGCCTCTGTTCTCCCTCTGTGGCCTGGGTGGTCCTGTTACTGTTACTGATGCTGAGCTATGGGCTCCCTCTGGTGGTAAACTACAGCCTCTACCCCTACTTGACATCCATTGCGTCTGGGTATTGAATCTTGGTGGTGCTATTGGTGCATAAAACCTCAATTTCTTGAAACTTTCAGACCTCTGTCCTTGAAACTGGGTATACACCTTCTTACCACTGGTCTGTCACTTCTCAATCATAAACCTCTCTATCTGTCTAACGGACTCCACAAAAGTATCAAACCTCTCCCTATTCTCCAAAGCAGACACAGGAGTGGTCAATTCAGTGTTCAATCCCTTTTCAAGATGCCAAATTCTTTCCTCATCAGTGGCTTCCATGTGCGAATAGAACCGCAGTAGCTCCATGAACTTAGCCTCATACTCGCTAATGTATATAGGTCCTTGTCTTATCTTTTCAAACTGAGATATCTTTTCATCTAGGTAAGTCTTGGGAAAGTATCTACTAACGAATTCTCGTCAGAATTCTTCCCATCCAACCTCAACACCTGGCCTCTTGCCCTCTTCTATTGTCCACCAATGGCCAACACTCCCTTTTAGAAGGTACACTGCATGCCTCACCTTCTCAGCTTCAGGGATATTGAGGATTTTGAAACCTTTCTCCAGTTCAGTCAACCACAAGTCGGCATCTGCTGGGTTAGCTGTACCAGCATATTCTCTGGCTCCTACCTGGCGAAGTCATTCAAAAGTCTTGCTGGCTCCCTATCCTTCATTATGAGCTGGTGCCCTCGGTGTAGGGGGTGGCATCCTATCCGCCATGTGCATCATGGTTGCCATGAACTGCCCAAACAGAGCATGGAAAGCTGGGTTCTCTATCATGGTTGGGTCAAACTAGGGATGTCGAGGTACTGGTTCCTCCCTAGCCTTATCCCTTACACCTCCTCCTGGTGCAGCAACGCTGCTCTCAGCAGCATGTTCTTCATGTGATCCATACATCTTCAAGTTCTTCTTCTCCTCCTATATGAGTAGAAGTCACTATCAGATAACTGGAAGGCACTAGAATAGACTCAACAACCTTAATCCTATGTCTCTGTAGACTCAGCAAAACTAGAGCTCTGATACCACTAAACTTGTGACACCCGACATCATAAAGACGACAAGTGCATAATTAAAACATGCGAAAGGAAACATTAATAGCAGATTACTGAAAATCACTTAAAATTAAAACCATTTACAAACAGATCCATACACTTGAAACTCTTTCAAAAAGAACCAAAGTAATTCAATTACATTCTGGTTCACAAGTACATGTCCAGTATCATCTCTTCTCAAGGATTACAAGCATCAACTGCCCTATTAAAACTATACACCGGCAGGATAAGAACCTCGAGGAATCAAGCCAAAATCTCAGATCTATTAATTAAACTAACTATTGACTCTAAGGACATGAGAGTACAGAGACGATACATATGACTCTATATACAAGACATGACAGCCAATATCTCCACCTGAGAATTCACTGCTGTCCTTGCTACTGCTGCTGCTCTTCCCCTGCTGTAGGGTTCCTGTCTCTTCTTCTGCATCTACCTAAAAAGTGTTGGTGACCAACGAAGTGAGACCCAGTCCCAGCGAGAGATATAACTCTCCGCCAAAAACATTATTACTTCAATTTAATATTATAAAACTGAGTAGAGGAATCATAAATGTTTAACAACAGATACATCAATGTCTAAATAGATTAGAGCAATATTCTTATTCAAGTATCTTAGATATAATTGATAAAAAAACATATCATTTACCCAATAAGGAATATGAAGAACATGTATAACATTTATCCATCTAGGATATGATAAGCAAGATAACATCAACCAATGATTCTCATATTTCAACATTAAGCAAATACGCTACACGGCTGATTACATTTTACAATCATACTTAAGCCCTGAGGAGATGAGGTGTACCGCTCATACTCCAACCGACCACGACGGTGTAAAGCATCGGTCCATACATAGGTCAAGAAAGAGTCGGGTTCCCATGACCTCATCCTCCTCAGTCAGTGTGAGTGCAACATGCAGGACATCTTATGTCTATGCTAAATAGTTTTCTAGGGTATACTGGCAACTTCGTTATAAAGCTACAGTGGCATCTGCACTCTCTTCGCAATCGAGAGATTTCATGTTTATCTCACATCGATTCGGCATTAACATCATCGGGAGATTCGTGATACATCCATCCCAGCACATATAATGAAGAATTGAGAGATTTAATATTTATCTCACATCAATCCCACATTAGGGCGTAAGGATATTTTCACCCATAACCCCCACATACTCAACAGTATGCCCTCTAGGAGATCTTGTGGGAAAATCTATTTCACCATCACCAACTACTGACGATGATGGATCTATGGCTAGGGATCTACATGATAAGATTTCACTTGATTAATTAAGTACATTACCATATTCTTTTAGCATCAATCAGGTTTTCAATCATAAATTATTATAACAAATGCTACAAATAATGTGTAATACTTTTATCAAGTACTTTTCAGAGTTTTATTAAAACATTGGGATCTCAATCCCTTGTCACATCATGGGCATTCTCATCCCTTAACATCTCATCATCATGATTATGGAATATGGGTATTCAAACCCTCAGTTCATCAAAGAACACTTGTTACCACTTGTCAGGTAACTAATACCTTCAGGTCATCTGACCAAGGTAAACATGATATTTGCTACACAAGCATCTCACATGTCTCACAAGGCCCATTTAATCTCTTGTTACCTCTCACTAGGCAACAAAGCATGTTATGGCTCACAAGGCCCATTAATAATTTCAATGAATGAAACATCATAGCTCATACCTGGCTATGCTCATCATCTCATGATACTTACATGGTTAGTACACATGATAATAATTATATCAATTACATTTCAGCACCATGCTTTACAAGGGTAACACCACTATTCCCTTATTAGGGTTAGGGTTTCCCAATTCATGTCAATTAGGGATACTCATCCCATTACCCAAAACTAGGGTTATGGTTTATTATCATATTGCCCAAGGTTAGGGTTTCATGCACTATAACCCAAAATTAGGGTTTCACATACCTTCACCCTATTTTAGATTTAGGGTTTCATATTAGTGTTTCACATAGTATTACATAGCATCACCCTAGATTAGGGTTTCACATCACATCACCTTATTTTAGTGTTTCACACATAATTACGTTGAATTAAGGTTTCTTATAACACTTCCCCAAAATTAGGGATTCATGCAGCTTTACCCGAAATTAGGGTTTCATGAAGGATCTTCTTAAATTAGGGTGTTTCATTAAAATACCCTGATTTAGGGTTTCTAATATCATTACCGTAAATTATGGTTACACCATCACCCTAGATTAGGGTTTCATGATCTCATCATCATGGATTAAACCATAATTACATATTTTATTCATTTTGAAAGTGTTGAGGATTAATTACTACATGATTATCACTCATGTATAAGTTCCTCTCTCTCACCCTCTCTAGGATGTTAATTACTTCAATCTTGATTAGATTGAATCAATCCTTCATTCAAGTACATACATTTAGGGTCAACATAATGTATTGAGTTACAACTTTCATAAGCATCAAAGATTAACCACTCTAAGGGTACTAATGATCTAAGTACCTTACGAGTACAACCATTGTAATTAACTTGGATATACATTACTAACAATCAAGTGGTTCCTCAATCAATTTTGGGTGCATTGAACCATCAAACAGTTTTGAAACCATTTGCCCTCCAAACGGTTTTGAAACCGTTTGGACACTCAACCTTTGAAATCATTTGATCATATGTACATTGAAACCAATTGGACCCATCAACATTGAAACTGATTAGATTTTAAAATTGATTGGACATTCAAACGGTTTGAGATCGTTTGATCTCAAACGGTTTGAGCTTGACCATTTGGAATCAAACGGTCTTGAGACTGTTTGGTCCAAACCACCTCAAAACTGAATGGATCAAATAGGGTTTCCATCCAACAATCGGTTTAAGTTTTGCACTCTTTGAACCATCCATCATTGAGACCATTGAAAGTAGATCAACTTGTGACCCTTAGATCTCCATCCATCATTATCAGCCATTGACCTTCAAATGATCTTGAGACTGTTTGGTCTCAAATGGTCTTGAGACTGTTTGACCTCAAACGATCTTGAGATCGTTTAGGCCAATCAACCCTAAAATTGATTCCATCAACTAAGGTTTTCAATCAATTCAACCGATTAGGGTTTGCAATTGGTGGATCATCCATACTTGAAACTATTTTATTCAATTCTATTTAAGCCATTGGATCATCATCCAATTACATTAGCAATTTCCTCCAAACGGTCTTGATACCGTTTGATCCCAAATGGTCTTGAGCCCGTATGATCCCAAATGGTCTTGAGACCGTTTGATTTCAATCGGTCTTGAGACCGTTTGGTCATCAAGCCCAAACCGTTTGCTCATGATATTAATTGAGGTGTGTGCTAAGATGACACCATCATCTTCAAGCTTCAAACCTACGAAGTTTTCTGTGATTCTTGTGGTGATTTCATCAACTTATCAATTGGAATTTCGAGAATAAAGAAAGAATCAACATATGATAAAGGAGTGAGATCAATAACAATGTTTAAGGGTTCAAGTTATATAACCTACCTTAAAAATTTAATCCAAGCTTCAAGATTCACGTTCTCAATGGTGAATGAAGCTTTCTTAACTTCCCAAGGTCCATCCTCAAGTCTTTGAGTGAAAAGAATGGCTAAGGTTGAAGATTGAATGGAGAAAAGAAGAAAATAAGCATTGAATTTCAATTTTTACAATGAAATCAAGGTTGAAGATGATTAAGGAGCTCCCCTACAGGTTGGGGCACGTCCTCCTGTTTCTCCTAAGCTCCCTTGTGTTCAGCCAAAGCAAGGAGAGAAAGAAAATTCGAAAAAGACTCTTTCATGTGAGTGAAAAATGGGATATATGTATAGGATTTTCAAGAGAGAGAAAGTGATAGATAATTCCTTCAACTCCCAAACTTTGTGCCACATACTCCCCTCAATCCCTTGCATATGAAGCCATATTACCAACCTTCTAATTCTTCTTCATTATCCATGAATTAAAAGAAAACAAATTAAGCACCTTTACCATTTTAATAATAATATCCAATATTAGTGGATATTACTTTTTAGTTAACTAATGTGAGTGGGATCTCCACTCACTTAGGATATTTAGGTTCCATTACAAGGCACAATGATGTAAAAACTTATAAAAATTCAACCATCACATTTTTGGTTAAAGGGCACTTCCATTAATATATTTATGTTTTCATTAAATTGAATTAGGGTTTCAATTATGCTTAAATCTTGATTATTTTAATATTAAGATTCTCTCTCCTCCAAAGTGATTCAAATGTGACGCCCCTATCATTTTGTTTTATCTAAATGATGCCCAGAAACATGAGGGACTCTCTATAAGTGGTATTTTACATATTGAACCCTAGGTTTTGGGTAAATTGCACATTACACCAAAACTAGGTTTTAATGTACAAACATTGCTCAACAAGTTCTTTCTTGGTACTCAGGCTTACCCAAGCCATACCTCTTCATCATTTTCATTATTATGATGCTTCAACACCTAAGGAATATTTTATCATGTAACATTTGCAATTTAACCCCTCAACTTGGGCAATTTGCACTTTAGTCCAAAATAGACAAAGCATTGTTTCAACATTATTCAAAAAGGACTAAAATTGAAACATAAGTTCCTCTTGGGCCCTAATTACTTTTCAAGAGATAATAGAAAGCATATAATTAACTTTATTAAGAAAAAGATCTAGGGTTAAAGCATAACCCATGTCAGGGATGTTACATATATGGACATAGCAAGAATACAATGCATTTACCATCTTGTATGTAGGACATGACAATAAGAAATCGTCATCCAGAAAAATTGAATGTGGGACATGACGAGTGGATGTTTATCTAGTTTCAGTAAGGGTTACTGGAATAGAATGAGAACTTGATAAGTACTTGAGAAGTACTAGTTATATGAAAATAAGGAAGGGTTCACTGTAAAGAGTTACACTGATGTGAACTTTTGAAAAAGATAGAATATTTATCGTAAAATATAAATGGGATATATAAAAGTGAATGTGTGTTGAAAAATGGAAATGTTCCAATAAAGCCGTTTTAAAAGGAAATGTCGAGTATCTGTATGTTGGAGAAAAACTGTGGATACTATATGGATCTGGGAGTTCATAAAGATGAACTTGTAGGTATTTTGATCATTAATGACAAGTAAGGAGTAGTTGATCATGCAATGAGGCTACAGGTTAGCAAAGGAATATTGTATCACATATTACAAAAACCCCATCTCATATGTAAGATGTACAATGAAGAGATGTGAGACATGCAATGATACCGACTTAGCCAAAGTGATATAATAACTCACTACATTAGCACTAGAGAACATTAACATGTGGGACATGTTTGAAGATCACTAAGAATATGATTCAAGGGTGATTGGCTCGCAGTGCAAGTGGGAGTCTGTTGGTATGTATGCCCTAAGATCCAATCATGGGATGATTGGTGGGATACATTAAGACTGATTTGATAAACATCAGAGACAAGCTTCCAATTCATTCTGGTTCAGTCAGTTATGAGATAATGGTAGAACATATTGAATGTCTAAATAATTGTTTTACTCAATGATGTATGCTTTTAGGTTGAGGACCTAAACGATGAGATCATACATATGTTAAGAGTATACATTCTTTTTATGTCCCTAGTCAGATGTCATTGTGGAAGGTCTATAGACAATAATGACACACAAGACTAGATTGTGTATTGATTTATGACAGAATCTCATTAGTCATGATATAAAGATATCAAACCTAGCACATAGGTACTTGTTAGAGAACAAGTGTATCAGACAGACCCACCGTGAGAGTGACACATGGAACCATGATTTGGTAGTCAGAGTTAGCTCTCACAGTGATGGTGGTGAGTGTGATTCTTTGACCTGAAATCACTACACTCAACACATGTCGTTGGGAACACTTTGACATCATCAAACACAGTCTTGAAATATAGATTGTTATAAAGGTGATGATTGGGTGACTTTGACGCATGGGGTATTTGAGGGGTGAGTGATAGATATGAGATTTGTCCCTCCTGAGGGAGTTTGATGTCCATGGCCACTTGATAAGTGAGAATGAGAAATGCATGCATGCTTGTGTGAATTAATATGTGATATTGATTGCACACACACACTTCATACAGTCTACTTTGAGATCAAGAAAGTGAATGCATGTTGAAAGACTGTTCCATGCCTTGAGTTCATTCAGGATATCAGTGACAAAGGAATTATACATTCACTGTAACACCATTCACAGATTATAGGATAGAAAGTTGTTCTCCAAATTTCCTTTCACTTGAGTAGCACTGATGTGTGACTAGGCACCACTCTTTGCTTGTGAAGTCATATGTGTAATGGACTTTCACTGCCAACGTGAAATGGGCCTGTAGGGTCACACATAAAGGATTTTGTGACATCCCGCTATCACTCAGACAGCAAAATGACACGCGAAAATGTGCGAAACCACACTAATACTTGAAAACATGGGTTAATTAAAACTAATTACGAAAACGCACATAAGAGGACTTGTGCATTTAGATCCTGCATCAAAACATGTTATATAAACATTATTAAGCGGACACATATCCACAACTTAAAGGAACCAACTGTATCACCAACACAAGAGTTCATCACCTGTTTATACATACATAACAGGCCGCATAAGGCCAACAATAGGATATATAAAATTACAGTAGCTAAACATTGTGAAACATCGTCAAACACCTCCAAGGACCTGAGAGTACAGGGATGACTCTAGGACTCTACTACAAAAACCACCAAAATAGTAGCATGTCCATCTCTTGCCTTCTACTGCTCTTCTTGGTGCTCGGCCGCAACCTCACGACCACCACCACGACTCGGATGTTCACCTAAAAAGGTTGTAAACCAACAGGATGAGACACACAGTCCCAACGAGAAACATAACTCCCCACCGCAACTATAAAACCCCAAAGGTTAAAGAAGATAACAACAAAGAACTGAATAATCATGTAACAAGAGCAACATACTGAGCAAAGCTATTATTACCATCAAGCTTACCAAGATATCCGGAAGGCATATTACCAAATATTTCTTCATGGAACATGATTGACAAGATAAGCTTTATAAGATCTTATCACAAGATATGAGGATCGTACACGTATCCACAAGGTGTAGCTAGATCAGCTAAGCAAGAAAGGCCTCAATCAATGTTCCGTGTTTTATTCTAAACAAGATTTACTAGTCGGCTGGATTACGTTTTATTATGCCCTGAGGAAGTGAGCCTTCCCTGCTCAAGTCCAACCATTGGCTGTGAATCCCAATCCGGTGCCATACAAGGTCTAAGGAGATCCAGACTCCATGACCTCACCTTCTCGTGGTCACTACACGAATCATTAAGCAAGACCGCAGTCTTATGCTTATAGGCCTCAGCCTCTGGGTTAGCTCTGCAAGCTACCCATTTCTAGCTCACCTTAGCATAGGTTCTATTATACATATCCCAGCCATGAACACATCCTGCTCATCATCATATATCCTGAGCCATGGGCCTATTCACCATGCTCCATACATTTTGAGTCTGCAACCACAGTTGCACTCAACCCTCCTATTTTAGGCTAAGGGAAACCTCTCATATTCAACAATATGTGCTCGAGGTAATCCCGCAGGATAAACCTATTTCACCATCACCAAATATTGATGGTAATGGATCTATGGCCAGGGAAAACTAAATGATATGCTTATATTTCATTAATTAGTATATTTTAAGCCAATTGTTGAGGCAAAACAAGGTATAAACATAGCCTTATAGAATTACATCACTGTTGCCATCAACATATTGTCTTGAGACCTCAATCCCTCATGATATCAACCACTGTCTCTCAAGCCACCACAATCATGCATCAGCATTCTGAGAATGCATCCCTTATCTTATCATCAGAGGATAACACCTCAACTAGGCACTCAGCCTTATATCAGGTCCTCAGACCTATCAACTTGTTACTTCACTCTCAAGGATTATCATCACATTGTGCTAGTCAAAGCACCTATATCTCATAGATCTTACCAGGCCATGAATCCACATGAAATACCTACATGGTTAGTATACACATTTATAGAGTTTACTGAAGCTGTCATGGATAAACAGAATGATCATGCTATCAAGTATAAAGTGACATCCATGAGTCTATTACACATAGTTGTAGAAATCATAGGTTAATTTATCAATCATAAGCATATATCATACCCCGTGCTTATGATCATATACTTGCAACACATTAGCATGTGTAGCAACGTTATATCCTTCCAAACCTCCTGGTTCACAACCTATCATCTTATCTCAGTATCAGGGTTGTAGGACTGAAGGTGAATACACCATATCAACCATATCATCATTTACTAAGGATATAACTACATGCAAAGGGGTCAACGACTTAGGTTTTTCAGACCATCAAACCCTTACCAAAAACCTCCACAACCCTCACTATAAGGTTGGTGGGTAGAATCAACCCTCACAATAAAGGGGGTATCGGGCAAGGTCATACCCTCATCGAAAGATTAGCGGCTAGGGTTTCAAACCCTAAGGCACTCATGCCATCAGCTCGACCAAATAATCTACCCTATCGTGCACCAACACCAACACCCTATCGTCCGTGACCCTATCGGCCATGACCCTATCATCCATGACCCTATCGGCCAAGCTGGTGGTGTCTAAGGCCAACACCTTATCGTACATCAAGATACCCATATCGTCCAAGGGAAAGCAGGCTACTCAAAGAAGCATATCGGCCAACTCACTAAGGGGGAGGGTATCATGCAAGCTCACCACCAAGGTCATGGGAGGCATCTCGGGCGTCAAGACAACCATCTAACAAGGTGCATCGTGCAAGGCACTCACAAGGCATGCCGCCCATGCACACAAGGGTATCGTCCACCCAACATCAACTAAGTGTATCGTGCAAGACACAACCTCACAAGATCATCTTCAACCACAAGAACAGGGGCACCAAACCCTAAATGATCAAGAGGGTCGGCTCACCTCTCAACTAAAACGAGAGAGGGGTATTGCACAACCCCTATCACCAAATCGGGCCATCACAAGGATCCAACATAGGTCATCAAAAGCTCACCTCTCAAATCCATGGTGAGAGGAGAGTATTGCTCAAGCAACTAGAATATAAGCTCACCTATCAACTTAAATGAGAGAGGGGTATTGTCCACATTACTGGAGCTCAAACTCACCTCTTCTAGACTAAGGAGAGAAAGGGATGTTGCTACTAAAGAAAACCTCAACTAGGGTTCATCTAACTAGGTGCAAAGGCATATAAACCATCCACAACATTGACAACATCAAGTTCACTATATCCATAAGATCAACAACATATACTAGAGCAAGAAACATAACATGCCATGGCCAAACATCCACATATATGTAACATAGAGAAGGTGGTATAGTTAGGGTTAGAAGTTATGTAACCCGCCTTAAGAAAACTCCTCAAGGCCCAAAGCTCCAAGCTCCTAGCTCCAAGCACACCTCCTTCGGCCAAGGAACAAGACCCACCTAGGGTTCGGCCACCAAGCTAGAGGAATAAGAAGAGATCACCACTAAGGGAGAAGGATCGGCACCAACTTGTTCCAAAGGGGTAGGTGTATCGTGATCCAAGGAAAAGAGGAGCAACAAGGAGCTAAAAAAAGGATCCTAAGGAAGAGAAGGGCAAGGCATATATAGATGGGGGTCAAGGTTAGACCAAGGAAAGGTGTCACCTTTCTAAAGGACACTTGTCCACACATTCCACTATTTTACAAAACACATGCACATGCCATGCCACAACTCAACCAAGGATCGGCCACATGTCCAAACTAGGGTGACACAACCAAAGCAAAAAGGTCAACAGGGGTCAAATGCTGACACACCACTCCTCCATGGCCGATACACCCCCATGGGCGATACCCCATGGCTGACACAAGGTAGCCTTGCCCAATGCAGGGCTCAACCAAGCAAGACAAGGCCCAAACAAGGGAAAATAATGCCCAAAAGAGCTCATCCAAGCCCAAGACAACTCAAGGCACGAGCCCAAGCCTTCTTCTCAACCCTAGAGGAAGCAAAGAGAGAGAAAGACATCTCTCAAGGTGACAAACTTGCTCTTCAACCCCAAATCAGGTTATATTGCAAGCAGAACCTCCAGCACTCAACTAAGAATAAACAAACCCTTATCACCATTAAAGGTGATTAGCAAATAACCAAGCATAAGGTTTAGGCCAAACAAACAAGGCAAGCCCAAAATGAAGGTCAGGGTCCTTACAAGACATAAACCTCTACAAAAGGATTTCGTCCCCGAAATCTGAAGAGAAAAGTGAGGGATACTTCCTCCTCATCTCCTCCTCAAGCTCCCATGTGACTTCCTCAACACCATGATGATGCTAAAGAACCTTTACCAGAACCAGATCCTTCCTCTTCAGCTTCTTTACTCTTATGTCAAGGATCATCACATGACCTTCCTCATAAGTCACATCTTCATCAAGTTCAACCTCAACTGGCTGTATCACTGTCCCTATGTCTGGATGACTTTTCTTCAGCATGCTGACGTGGAACACTGGATGTAACCTGTGTAGCTCTGGTGGCAATTCTAACTTGTAAGCTACCTTGCCAACACGTGCTATTACTGGATACGGCCCCATAAACATGGGTGCTAGCTTACCTTTCTAGCCAAACCTTAGCACGCCTTTCTAAGGTGAGACCTTGAGGTACACTTTGTCTCCCACTTGGAACTCTAAAGGTCGTCGGCGATTGTCTGCATAAGACTTCTGTCTATCCTGTGCCGCCTTTAGCTGTTGCTGTATCACATTGATCTTTTCTGTTGTCTGTTGTACTTACTCGGGACCCAAAAGTTGATATTCCCCAGACTCATACCAACATAAAGGAGATCTGCACTTCCTGCCATATAAGGCCTCATAAGGAGCCATGTCAATGCTCCGCTGGTAACTGTTGTTGTAGGTGAACTCTATCAAACTGAGATGTACATCCCAACTTCCTAGGAACTGCAAAACACAAGCCCAAAGAAGGTCCTCCAGAGTCTAAATAGTCCTCTCAGACTGTCCATCTGTCTGTGGGTGAAAAGCGGTGCTGAACCTCAACTGCGTTCCCAAAGCTTTGTGCAACTGTTCCCAGAAACGACTCGTGAACTGAGGATCTCTGTCAGAAACTATCATTGCTGGTACGCCGTGCAACCGTACTATCTCATCCACATACACCTGCCTGAGCTTCTCAGCTTTATACGTTGTATTTATAGGTATGAAATGGGCAGACTTCGTCAATCTGTCCACTATCACCCAAATGGAATCATGAGTTCTAGCTATCCTTGGCAGACCAACCACGAAATCCATAGTTATGTGATCCCATTTCCACTGCGGTATCGGCATGGGTTGCAACGTACCTACTGGCTTTTGATGCTCAACCTTGACTTGTTGGCATACCGCACACCTAGCCACAAACTCGGCTACATCTCTATTCAAGCCCGACCACCAATAGAGGTCCTTCAGATTGTGATACATCTTGGTGACTCATGGATGCATAGCATACATCGATGTGTGTGCTTCCTAGAGCACTAGCTTCCTTAGATTATCAATGTTGGGGACTACCATCCTACCATGATAGCAAACTAGTCCATCCTCAGACTCATGGAACCCATCACGCTTTTCACTGCTAAGCTCTGATCTGATCAACTGTACTATATCATCTGCCTATTATGCATCTTTGATCTGCTGTCTCAATGTAGGCTTGACTTGCATCTATGCCAACAGTCCTTCCAACAAGGAAACTTCCATATGCACATTCATTTGTCATAAGGAGACAAACATATCCCACATATGGCATACCAAGGAACTCAACTGTGCTTTCTTCATGGGGAGAGAAGAAGACTTTCTTCTAAGTGCATCAGCTACCACATTGGCCTTACCAGGATGATACTCAATGGTGCAATCATAGTCATTGATTAGCTCCATCCAGCGACGTTGTCACATATTCAGTTCACTCTGCGAAAAGATGTACTTCAAGTTCTTATGATCTGTAAAGATCTGACACACTTCCCCATAAAGATAGTGTCTCCAAATCTTTAACGCGTGGACCACCACTGCCAACTCCAAATCATGTGTCAGATAGTTATCCTCATATTTCTTAAGCTATCATGAAGTAAAAGAAACCACATGATCTTCCTGCATCAGCACACAACCTAAGCCTTTCTTGGAAGCATCGTAGAAAACAACATAGCACTTCCCAAGCTCTGGCAGTACTATTATTGGAGCACTAGTCAGCTTCTCCTTCAAACTTTGGAAAGCTTGCTGACAACGATCATCCTAGACAAAAGGTACATCCTTCTTGGTCAGCTTTGTCATCGGCAAAGCGATCACACTGAAGTCCTTTATAAATCTCCGGTAGTATCCTGCTAAACCTAGGAAACTGCAAACTTCAGTTGGCGTCTTCGGCTGCTCCCATTCTGCAATGGACTCCACCTTTTTAGGGTCCACCCAGACTCCCTCTATAGATATTACGTGACCCAAGAATGTCACTTCCTTTAACCAAAACTCACATTTGCTGAACTTGGCATACAACTGATGTTGGCAAAGAAGAGTCAACGCTCGTTGGAGATGCTGTTCATGCTCTTGTCTGTCCCAACTATAGATCAAAATGTCATCTATAAAGACTACAACAAACTGATCTAGGAACGGACGAAACACTCGATTCATCAGGTCCATGAAAGCAGCAGGTGCATTGGTTAGCCCAAACGGCATAACCACACACTCATAGTGACCATACCTCATCCTAAATGCTGACTTCGGTATGTCGTCTGCCTTAATCCTCAACTGATGGTATCCAGACCGCAAATAGATCTTTGAGAACACTGTAGCACCACGCAACTGATCGAACATATCATCTATCCTCGGCAATGAGTACTTGTTCTTGATCGTAACTTTGTTTAACTGTCGGTAATCTATACATAACCACATCGACCCGTCCTTCTTCTTAACGAACAGCACTGGAGCACCCCAAGGCGACGTGCTTGGTCGGATGAAACCTTTCTCCAACAACTCCTGTAACTGCTTCTTGAACTCTGCCATCTCTGCTGGAGCCATCTTGTACGGTGTCTGAGCAACTAGTTGTGTTCCTGGTACCAGATTGATCTCGAAGTCAATCTCTCAAGGTGGGGGAACACCTGGAAACTCCTCATGGAATACATCTACAAACTCTCAGACAACTATTACCTCCCCCAGGCTAAGACCTTTTGCCTTAGTATCCACAATGTGAGCTAGGAAAGCCCTACAACCTTGCCGCAACAACTTTTCTACCACCATTGCTGATACTAGACATGTCGGAAGAATCTTCCTATCTCCTTGGAAGATCCACTTTTCTCCACAATCATCAAACACTGCCAGCTTGGAACCACAGTCCAACACAACCTTATACTTCTCTAAGGTATCCATCCCAAGGATCACGTCAAATCCATGCATATCAAGTGGTATGAGATCCACTTGTATCATGTGTCCCGAAAAAGATAGAACATAGGATGGGCACACTTCTCGAAGCATCGATGAACCGTCAAGAGGGGTTTCTAACAACAAGCTATCTTTCTTACAACTAACAGGTAAAAGATAGTTATCAAGCATAGAACACGCGATAAAAGAGTGCGTAGCACCCGGGTCAACCAGTACATATATAAAGCAAGATGAAGACAAATCAAAATGAAATAACTCCATCTGACCTGCCACAACTCGTGGGTTGACTATCGACTCTGGCTGACTCATAGCGTAGAATCGAGCCGTTTCTTGTTGTCGTCCTCGTCCTCTACTTCCTTGTGCAGACTATCCTACTTGCGACGCTTGACTGCATCCTCACCCTCTGCTAACTCTGGGTTGTTTTCTGTCTGGTCCTTGTTGGTTCTGTCTCAGCTGTTGGGTTACCTCAACATCTCTCTTTGGGCAGTTTGACCTCAGATGATGTTACAACCCCAATTTTGGGTTCATAAGGAGAGAAATGTAATTTCTCATATTAAAGATATTGGAAAAAATGATGGTATAATTTGTGTTGAATAAATGAGTTTTGTTTACAATAGCCTTGATGTTTGTTTTATGGGCTTTATTGGCTATTGGGCCCTGTAAAAAGAAAGAACAAAAGAAACTCTATTATTGAATAAACAAGGAAATAAAGGAAAGAAATATGCAGAAACCTCTAGAAGGCAAAAGAATATAATACAAAGTTGTATTTCATGCCTCTTGGGTTCCTTGGGTCCCAAGGAGTCCCAAGTTGCATAGAGAATGCAATAAGAAAAGAAAAGACCAATTAAGTATTTTCTTGTTAAGAAAGAAATTGAAAACATTGATGAAATATGGAAAATAAGAGGAAAGGAGTCTAATTGAGTTACCCTTGGTGGAATTTTGTATCCCAAGGATTCCTAATGTTAAAAGGAACTCTCATAAGGAAAATATAAGAGAGATAAAGAGAAATCATTAAAAAGATAAAGGAAATAAGTAAGATAATAAGAAAATGGAAAAAAAGCTAAATAAAAGGCTAAGGGATATTCCCAAGATGGGATTTCGAGCCATTAAGGTTCCTTGAGGTTCATGGAACTCAGAATAATAATTTAAAGGAGAAGGAAAGAGAAAATAGGTGAAAAAAATATATAAATAAGTGATATCTTGCACCTAAAGAAAGGGCACGTTTCCTTTTATACAATGAGCCCAAATTTGTCACAGAGGTGGATTAAGTCATCATTAAGATTCCCTCAAAATTTGGGATTAATTGGACTCTCGATTTGGGAGTTATGGCTTTTACAAGATTTCCTAAAGTGTTGTGATTATGGTAAATGTCACATTTATAATTATAATCAGAATCTTGGGCCCAGCCCATGCGCCTGTCACGCGCGTTGGGGGCTGTTGGATTCAGATCCAACGTTGACCCCTTTGTCTCCTAGCTCGCAACAGATTAGGAAACCGGCGGGATGAGGCAAGAGTCTTCCAAGGAGTCTTTCTCGTGATTTAATGCACGACTGGACTTGGAAACTTGCCCATCAAGTTCAGGAGTCCTAGACGGGTCGAGCAACCCTGGGTTTTGGGGGGGTTTCGTGGCGAGAATAAGAATCCCCAATTCTCAGGGAGGGCGATGAAGACCCTATATATAGGGGGTACTCCGTGGTACCTGCACTCCAACAAACCAAACTCGAATACTCGTTCCCCTGAGAAGGTTCCTCCAAAACGATCAATTTGGTCAGAGACCTCGATCTTCCCCCTCGTGCTAGCAGTAGACCTCGTCGGAGAAGAACTCCACTGTGTGAGTGTTTTGAGCAAGTAGCTGAGCAATTGGGACCCTGGTCCAGTTCGGGG